>CAJGYO010000013.1:65679199-66079199 GCA_904845875.1 Miscanthus lutarioriparius
ACTGAGACGTGTGGGCCGGTGGTGCAAGCGAGTGCATGAAGCACGCTCTACCTCGGTATTTATTTATATTTATATATAGAGAGAAGCGAGTCTACTACAAGAGTCGACCTACCAACAGCGGCCCTTCTATATTGTTGTAACAATAGTGTATTTTAATATATATATATATATATACACTACATCTAACATATTACTATATTATATGGATTATTAATTAAGGTACTAGTCGTCGCTGTTATACTAGATAGATAGATCGATCGATCCACCAGGTAATTACTTCAACTTCCATGTCCTCAATTCATGTCGAGATCAGACTCTACACATGCCTTGACACACTGCTCTAACTCACACAGACACCCACCAGAGAGAGCAAAGGATCACAGGAACATTCATACCTTTAATATTTGTAAGTATGAATATAGATATAGATGAAGACAAAGAAAGAGATAGAGATATAGGTAGATATAGATAGAGATATATCCACCAGGTAGTACTTCAAACTCCCTCTCCTCAATCCATGTCCTACTTCAGACAACTCTAAAGTGCTAATGGTGAGCACCGGAGCTTGGGACTCCACTATTCATGGGCAGAAAAATCTTAGTGACCCCACCGTAAGTTTCGGCATGTACACCGGAGTGAATGCACGTGATATACGTAGTATAGAGAGGGTAACAGTGATTAGCACGCGCCCTTGCGCGCAGCTGTCACCATAGTTTTTTTAGTAAAAGTACAATTGATTATAAATAACGACATATGAAACAAAAGTACAAGTAGATCCGAGATGTGAGATGTTTGAAGATTACAAACTTAACACATTAATAACACTGGTCATAAGATAGCTGACATAACCTAAAACACATATAGGACAACTGAAATTTAATCTATATTTAAAGATATGTAACATACAAAAAGAACACACTATAATTCTCTTATCAATTGATCAATATCACTGACATTGTTATTGAACCACTTCATGCAAGGAACATTATAGTTCCTTTATCACCAAAAAAAATTCATTGATACATCCATCACAGAGAGCATTATGCAACCAAGGAAATTGTCTTATAGGCGTCCATGTTGACTAATCCAATATCCTTGCAAGAAGCATGCAATTCTAAGATTTTTAGCGTGTTCGGCTGTCCTCCATGCGGCTGGCTGCGGTATATAGCAGCCTGGCTGGCTGCTAAAGCAAGCTGCTGGCCGCCAGGCTTCCATGCAGACTACTCCAATATCCTTGTGAGCCGCCTGGAGTTAAGTAGGCTAAAAGGCTTCCTGCAGATTACTACAACATCCTTGTAAGCATCAAATGCTAAGATTTTAATGTCTTTTAGCCTGCTTACATATCGTAAGTAAAAAACTTGAAAGACTATTGGTACGTGTAATAAGAAAAAAAAGGTTATGTCTTGATGCCTTTTAGATTTATTTACTTCAGATCTGGCTGAGCAGGAAGCATACAATCTAACCTGCACCATAAAAATACTAACACTTCAATGTACTTTAGCCATACCAAGAACACAATTTGCTAAGTAAAAAACCGAAGTACTATTGGCATGTCTAATAAGCAGAGATGTTTAATAGCCAGGATGGATACGACTATGATAAGACAAGATGCAAGCGCCCATGAAAATTGAATGTAAACAGAATTGTGTATAAAAAGAAGGCTTTAGAACATCCACGTTCTCCTTATATCTGATCTGATATGGTGGAGTAGATTATATTTAATAGTGTGACAACTTTGCATATGCATATTAGAAAAATGCACAGTGAGTCTGGTGCAGGCCAGCTACATCTGAAGAACCAAGAATTCAAGACAACGATATATAAGGCACAATTTATATATGATACATGCCATTGAGAGCTGGCTATGGACCTACAATTCCTGCCTGCTCCGCCTGCCTTGCAGGATGCAAGCAGCTATCCATTGCCAGGTTGCCCGTCCTAACCTGCAGGTGTAGCACCCGGTTTTAAGAACAAAACCAGATACACACCATATATGAGCCCAGGAAGTCAAATCTCACATATAGCTACAAATAAGGGTAATATCGAAAGACAATGCTTAATATATAACGTACTTAGTATAAAGAATATAACCTTAGATAGCAAACAACGGAAAGACAACTCCGATCTTCGGGTGAAGACTCCACTTCCACAGGGACAACTGACTGATTGATCACAAGCCTAATTCCTCCAAACTCTAGCAATCTGATACCCATCCGGGATTTTTTCAAGATTTAAAAAGTAAAGCAAGCATAAGTACATGTCGTACTCGACAAATATAACATGGGGTTCATGAGGCTCAAAAGGCTGACACTGGTTTAACTGCGATTAGCTTTTAATGAATCATCTTTTAGCAATTAGGTGGCAACAAGTTTATCACAAGCCCATAAACACATGATCAGGTAAACATGAATAATGAATAGCATAAACAATTAACCATTAGTGAGCATCTTCATCATCCATATCATTAGTGTTCATCATCTATTCCGTAAGGGTTCCAAGGCCGCTCGTGACCGTGAGCATGACTGATATACCAGTTTTACACTCTGCAGAGGTTGTACACTTTCATCATGAGTCGTGATACCCATATGCCCGGGTTTGCAACTCCCAAAACACTTCCAAGGTGAGCAGACATGGTACACTACGAAGCTTTTCCCCAATCGTTCTAATAAGGAGCGCTAAGGATTCCATCTCCCAAGTGTTATGGAGTCATCTCCAGAAGTGGCACTTATACACACAACATAGTACACACCCTAGGGATGAGGCCTATACCCAGCCTGGTATGCCCCTCTTGCCCTTTCAGTAAACTGCTACAAACTAGAAAGAGCAAGGTACTAGACTAAGACCAGAGCCATGTAGTCCTCATGGTTGTACTATAAGTCCCGAATGATCACTTACAGATAAGTCCTTAGGGAGAGGAATCTAGAGCACCATAAAAACAACCCAATACTCTAGCCCCTTGTTCTATGTTGCTAAAAAGCATCTTTTAATGTTTATTGCATATACCATTAGTCAAGTTACAAGATCATTGTTGTAGTTGAGCACTAGCATCATACTACCCAATGCAATACCCTATAGGTATCAAGGCACAAGGTACAAAGTACTAGGAGATCCTTAGTGGTAATTAAGGTAGACACATGCAGCATGAATTAAATAATTAAAGGTGTATAGGACAACAAGGAAGAGCCCATGCTATACTTGCCTTAAACTTAGATCCTTCTTCTAGTCCAAACCTTCAATGGAACTACTTGATCAACACGTAAAGCTCACTGACTGGACATGATCATAAGCACCACACAAGCATCCATGCAATCATACATAAAGCAAACAATAGAACTAAATCAGAACAGTACACCAAACATAATAAATAGCAAGTAAAAAGGTTTTAAAGATGTTCTAGATATTGCTACGAACACACAGACACGAAAAGCACGCTAATCAGAACTACGGTTGTAAAGAAACGACTACAGGGTTTTATATTATAAAAGAAAAGAGATGACTATAAGCTTGATTTATATTAATTAGGAAAAACTATGTGAGTAGCATTAATTTAGATTAAACAAATCATATTTATACTTAAAAACTGAGTTGAAGCTAATCATATTTTATTTATAAATATTTTGATATCAATTATGTCAATTCAACTTTAACTTGCAAATATAAACTGACATGTGAGAACATCTAATCAAATTTGATATGTGTTTAGAATAAACATATTATAATTTAGAAACACATTTATGTTAGCAACTAGTCATGTTAAAAATTATTTGCAAAAGAGCATTGCATATAATTATGCTGCTTTTATTTATAAAAACTAGTTGCATGCATATTAATCAAATTAATATTTAAGCATATATATAAAAGTCACTTGACATAAAAAACGACGACACTAGCATGTAGATCACATCGATACTAATCTAACGCAATTGGAACGACTCGAAACGGACTTAAAATGAATATACGACGACGATATTACGAACTAGTGGTAATTTCGTAATTACCTTGTCTTCATCCTTTGGCCTCCCGTATAGCCACCACACGGCCATGGCAACAGCAGCTGCGTAGGGGTGGGCTCGACTTGTTGCACGAAGGAGAGGATGGCTGGGTTGGGCAGCGCGACGGCGACGGCGAGAGAAGGAGGAGAAAAATCTAATTTACTACACGAGGAATTTCCCAAACTAGGGGCTTCTCTTACGGTAGTTTTGATGTGCTTTGCCTAAGGGGTTGGTACATATTTATTGGGAGAAAAACTCCCCACATCTACATCAACTAGCAATATGATACTAATTGATGTTGCACCCTTCACATTTACTAATGGGCCTAAATAATCATTAAAGCCCATTAGTAAATAAATGCACGAGCCTTTATGATTTATTATGATTATTGCACATGGGCTTTGAGCGTAGGGAAAAATGAGAGATTTATTATTTTCGGAATTAATTAATTTTGTGGATAAAATAATTTTAGAAAAGTCTAGAATTATTATTTAAGCCGCGAAAAATACTTCGGAAGCTCTGAAAATTCGGGGAAATTCCTAGAGATATTATAGAACATGAGAAACCCAAATAAAGTATTTGGAGCCCATGATAAAATAATTCAGAGCATCTAAAAATTAAATTATGCTCACAGACAAGTAGGAACAAGTTCTAGAAAAAGCTAGAAAAATTTTCGAGAAGTTTATAGAGATTGATTGACGGACGAGAAACTAAAAGGAGTGATTTGCGTTTCAAAGAAAAGATTTTAGGAAGCTCCCAACGAAAACTTGAGCCAAGAAACAAAGAATTTGATTGTAGAAAAAGATAAAGACGTGCCGGAGAAGGAAAATCGACCTACTAACGCATTTTAAAGACTTTGCTCATTCTCAACACACAAAGAAGCAACAAGCAAACATCACATCTTCCAAAAGCCCGTCAAAATTAGAAAACTTTGAAAATTCACATTTTTGCTGTAACTAAATTTGCGCTAGCTCATACTAAACTTAGTAAATTCTCTCCAAATATTAAAATAATTCATTTTATTTAGTGTTTTCTATGCATAACCCAAAATCAAAATTTTGGGTTGTGACAGCAGGCTGCATCACTGCAAGCCTACAAAAATCCAGGCTGCTAGCTGCACCATGAAACCCAGCATTAGAGCCAATTCAAAATGTAAAATCAGAAATTATGGATGCACAGATGTTGTAGCTGCACCATAGAAACACTAATTTCATAGTCATCCTCCAAAATGCATAGGTATACTGCTGCTACTATATAGTTTATACATCTACTGAATAGAGCAGTCAAAAGTTATGACAATTTTTCTCTAGAAGAATGCTGAAACAATCAAACTGAAAGTTCAAGTATCCATGTGGTAATGTCCACCCGGCAGCCACTATAAGTGCATTTTTGTTTGTGTATCACGCAGAGGAAGAGGAAATGTATGTCATGATTATAGAGTGCACAGAATTATCTGATATGTCTTATGTAGTCGTGGTAAAATATAAAGTTCGATAAAGAAACAATAAATGTTGTGTTCCTAGGAACATCTTGTTACATGAACTGTGACCGCAATTTGGGTTTAACATATCATTGTCAATCATCTGGCTTGAAAATATACAAGCAGCTTATACATGGTGACAAAGAATGAATAGAGCCAAATTCTCTTTAATCCAGAGTATCAAACTATACAAGAGAAGAACAACATCACCTGAAGGATAGGGGGTAATGTGATCACGACCAGCGGGTAGGAATCCATAGTCACCAAAAGATTCTGGAATGATGGCAAGTCTCTGCATAAGGTGTATATTAGAAGCCATCACGGTCCAAAATGCTGAACCTTCTTAAAAATCACCAAATTCACTACAACAATGATAGATGTATGTATCAGCTAATGTAATGCGAATGCCTGATCCTAATGCTCTCTCAGGTGGACAGAAAGCCTAGAACTGAAGCATTCAACAAAATGATTTTTTACGCATAGGCAAAGGGGCGAGCATGTGGACCGGCCCAAAGGTCTATATTGCATATAAAGAGTCTTCCTGAAAAGTTCATTGATCTTCTCCTATTCTTGGCGATCACCTTCAGCACATGAACCGCCACTTAGCCCTTTTATTCTTTGGCTTCCTCCTATTCCTGCAAGCATGCAAATATGCTCTTATTGATTCCATATAGTGAGATGGAAACAAAGATTGGTTTAAACAAAAAACAGAAGCACCTGGTATGAAAGGGATGGAGATCATACCCGATGCATGTAACCATAAATCACAAATGCCTTCTCTTCGGACCTCAGCCATAACTTGCAGGAAACTAAGGGGTAATAGAACATAAAAAAATAGTAAATGGAGAACTACTTAACCTTTCATAGCCAAGATTACAAACACATGGCGTGCAAGATCACATGCCAAATCTCATTATCTACCAACAGATCGTGTTCGAATCACTTTTGTATGCCTGCAACATCCACTCATCCAGGGCCACAGCACAGTACAGACCTTATGCTTGAAGCCCCACTCTAGCCTCCACACAGGTGTTGATCCTCTCCACCTTCCCATGCCGCTACACCACTGCTAGGATTGGGAAACGATGGTGACCAGAGAGCCATTCGCCACCTGCATCATCGAAACCAAAATATCTTCCAGGAAGCAGGTCTGCGCGCTGGAGCTAGATCTTTATTCCTCACATCCATAGCTACAAGGCGCGACGCCACACGCACAGCTGTGGCTTCCTGTGGTCAACGCCGCCAAGCACAGAACGGGAGGAGCCAGAGGAGGAGGCGCCGACGCGACGCCCACGCTCACACAGCTATGGGCGATGAAACTTGTGCTGCGCGGGAGGCGGGGAGGGGACTCCCGGCCATCGACGCCGCTGAGCACGGAGCGAGCAGAGGCGGTGACCCTCCGCAGAAACCGCACCTTCAAAAATTGAGTGACAACACACAAAGAAAGTAGGATTCAAAACAATCCAGAATGACAAAACACAAAGAAAGTACGATTCAGAACAGTCCTCTCGAAATGAATAATGGCACAACCAAAGCATGATTTGCAACAATCACACGCACAAGATTATACAACTCAAACACAAATCACTACAATGGCATCTATTTTCTACGGTCCCCCCTCGCCCTATCTCGCCACCGGCGACCGGCGCCCCGCGAGGCCTCCACCCTAGTCCCGAGGCGCACGCCAGCATCTCTCATAGGACGGCCACCACCTCCGTGCAGTCCACGGTGCTGGCGAGGCGCAGCGACAGCATCTACCTGCAAGGCAGATCCGGCCTCCTCGCCCCGGCCGGTGGACCTCCTTTTCCCGCCCACAGCGCCGCCTAGCAATAACCACCATGCAGCCCATGTCTGCCTCGATTCGCAGCGGCTTCCTCTACCCACCTCCTCGCCTATTTGCAAGTCAGATCCGGCCTTCCCGCACCAACCACCGCACCTCCATTTCCCGCCCCAGCTCCCACTACGCAAGAAACTTCGCAAAACGAAAGCACGAAAAGGATGCAGAGAGGAGAGCGCACGCACCTGAAAACAACCGAAACGGACAGGCCTAGCTCTTATCCCCTGCGGTTTCTCCTTCAGGGAGACGGCGGCGACTGAGGCCCACGCACGATGGGGGCCTCCCGTGCCGGTGTGCCGCCGCATCGGACCGCCTGAGCCAGGGCCACCACGCCGGCCACCCGTGAGCGGGAGCGTGAGCGAGGCCTTTTCCCCAACGGAGCTGCACAGGTGCCAGGCGTCTGTTCCGCTGCAGCTGGGCCCCTGTACCTCCAGCCAACGGTAGGTCGACGTCAACGATATCAGCACCGCTCACCAGAAATCCAACCGCTGGCATTCGTTTCGATGACGCGGCCACGCTGCAGCAAGGTACCGGATCCCCACCGGAAGAAGCATATATTTCAGAGCTTCCGAAGCCTCCAATGGTCGACTCCAATGACTAATAACTTAATTAATAATATAATTAATATAATAATAAGTTAGATGTAGTATAGATATACGAAGATACAGATATAGATTAAAATAAACTATTGTTACAATGATATAGAAGGAAGTGATTCGTGTTGTAGACGCCGGCATGTATATGACACTACTACCGACTCGATTTTTAGGGGCGGCTCGTAACCCCTTGTAGGGGTGGTTTGCCAGCCGCCCCTATCGAACCGTCTCTACAAATCATGTATTTATAGGGGCAGTTCCCAGACCGTCCCTACAAATCTATTTGTAGGGGCAGCTCGTATTACCAGCCATCCCTATAAATCAATTTGTAGGGGCGGTTCAATCTAGAACCGCCCCTACAGTATATTTTTCCGCCAACAAAAATTCAAATTTACAATTCAAAATCGCGTTGCCGAACGTCCCGTGACCAACGTTCCGAACCGCGTTCGCGTTGCCGAATGCCCCGCGACCAACGTTCTGAACCGCGTTTGCATTGCTGAACGCCCCGCGACCAGCGTTCCGAACCGCGTTCGCGTTGCTGAATGCCCCGCGACTGCGACTACAAGCACACGAGTATTATATAAACTACAATTATAAGTCCAATTCACAAGAATATATACAATCCATCATTAAATATACAAATTCCATACATATTGTAATCAACGTCCTAGAGCTAGCCTTTTAGTCTCATGAAGGTGTTGGTACTGAGGATTTGTACCTAACCTGCGGTGATGGTAGGCGCCTTTGACGTGTACAATCTAGTCCAATATGAAGTTGCAAAGGCCACCGACAAGCTCTAAGAGTTGGTCATCCTTGTATGGGTCTCTTTTCATTCCTTTCTCTTCTCTCCACTACAAGAGAACAAGTTTCGGTTTAGTATTTCATATCATGTATGAAGTTTTTATACTACGGGTGAAGAGGTTCAAACTTACCCTTAAGGGGTGTCTCCTGTAGGCACCGGTATTACTCATCATAGAACATATATAGTATCCACAATGTACACTCCTAGTCTTTTGCTTGTGGCACTGTGTGTTTTGCATATGAAAATATTAAGTAATGCTTTTGACAGCCATGTAATGGAGTACTGAAGAAGTAAGTTACACTTACCGCACATAGTGTTTTTATAGCTAGCTTTTCTTTCCTTGCTGGATCATGCCTTCCATGATGATTAGTGACATAGAACATAAATGCCCTGTTCGAATTATTTTAGCAAATACAACTTTTAGAATCCAAAAGTGAACGTTACAAGTACGTATACAAACATATAAGCTAATGACGATTGTCGATATGTATACGTCTTGAAAATCGATATGAAGTCTTTGTATGTCACTGGGTCCCTACCTATTGAATCAAAGACCCATGCCATGCTCCTTCTGACATCGATGGCTATACAAATCCAGTGGTTGCTGCATGGATTTAATCATAGAACTAGATAAGCTCTTTTACATCGTATAAAATATATCGAACAAAGCTTTAAGTATAGAGTTGAACTTACTCGAAGTTGTATGGTAGCCATATAATAGAGTGTTGTTGGAGATTTTTGAAAGCCAGGGCAATGTATGCCGCAACCTTAAGGGACTCTTCCCTTAGTTTAACCGTACGGATGCGCTCTTTCTACCGAAGAGTCTTTGCAGCAGCTAGCTCTTTGGCATCCAACGTCCACTTTTTAGGGTAATTAATATTTGTTTGGGCTATAGCTTGAGGGTCTAGATACCCGGCTTTCACACTTGGCATTTGTTTGACAATGTGCATTTGCATTCTACAAATCACGGCGTGGGTTAGTTACAACAAAATTCAAATATTACATTCATATCATATCGGGAGGACAAGGACTTACAGGCACCACATGCGAATTAGATTTATCTCCATTTCTCCCAGGCGAAAGCATGTGTGCATGTCATTGAAGTCAAAGACAATTTTCCCGGCTAGGCTTCCAAATGTGCCGGTGGGGAAGCATGCTTATATGTGATCTATACTCGTTGGGAGAACATGTAAGTACCAATCATGGAACCTTCTCATTCCAAGTGGTAGGCGCTGGATGTCCCAGTTTGGTAGGAAGGGCTTGCCTCTTTCATACGTTTTTAGGCAATCCTTTGACTATTTGATGGCATCAACATCTGGATACTGGTTTGCAATTTGGTGGAGTTTACTAGCGATGGCCTCCTCAGAACCCCATGATGGGACTTTTTTAACTTGGTTCTCAGGCTTGAACTGGTCATGGGAATACCACTTGGACACCGACGAGACGTCTTTCATCGGAACATAAACTGGCCTTATGGTGATTGGATGCTTCTTTCGAAGTTCCCATTCAGGCACGTCCTCATCTTCTTGTGCATCACCTTCTTCAGGAGGCACTCGTTGTTCATGTATCGGGTGTGTTTGTTGAGATGACTGTGGCATCTCACCATGCACTTGCTCGGTATGAGCTGGAGAAGGTTGTGGCATCTCATCAGGCACATGCTTGCTAGGAGGCGGGGAAGAATGTGGCATCTCAGGAATGTGGTGGTCACGAGGCGATGAAAATATCTCCCCGACCTTAACAACTTGCTCCAAATTTGGGAGAGGGGGAGGTGATGAAGAAGCAGTCAATATAATGTCATATTTGTGCTAGAGGATGAACTACCCCATAACGTCTCCGAGTAACACCAGCCCTCGGGAGTTGCGTAGTCTATCCTCCACTGCATGAACTCGGGCTTCACTGTATGCACCTCGACCCTAGTGTAGTCCGACAGTATCTTATTATTGTGGTGTAAGCCACCGGGAGGATGTGCCACACCCGTTGCCACCTCCATCACAGTGTTCTGCTGGCCGGTGAGAAACACCAAGGTGCAACTAGTTGGTTCCCGTATGTGATCGACGGGGGTTGTGGCTGCAGTGGAACCTTGGCTGCTAGGAACGTTTGGAGGGCTGCCAACTAATGTTAGTTCTTCCGACAGCGTCACTAATATCCGTGGCTCCGTAGATAGTCCTTGCTCCTCCAACGCCTTCGCAACTAGAGCCTTCACTTGGAGCTCAAGACTAGTCTCTCGGTCTCTGCCATGTTTCTTGTACATGTGCCTATCCTCTTCGAATCCTTGCTTCTAGGTCGTCCTTTTCCCTAGCCCCCTGGTACGGCCTGTGTGCTCCTTGTTTCCCAAGCCAAGGCTAAGCTCGTCCCTGTCTCTAGAAGGATTGAATGAGCCCTTCTTCTTGTCTTCAGCATATTTCAGTATCCTTGATACTGCCTCTTGGGTCTCCGGCTTATCAAACTTAAGATTACCGCCGGATGATTCTATACTCCTCGCATATATCTAATTCCTTGAGCGTACCTTCAAATTCGTCACATCGATATTCCCAGCAGCTGTGACCTCTTCGTCCATCTTCCTAAACTGCTCTTCCTTGACATAGTAGCCACCAGGACCTAGATGATGGTGGTGTTTATTCCTCTTCGCCAGCTCAGTGTTACGGGCACTGAGCTCCAATGCCTCCGGTGAAGTCTTCTGAGCCACGAGCTCCTCCCATTGACTAGGAGTTATTTTGCTGAACTCGTTAAAGGGAGTTAACCCCTTTTGGATATACTTCGTGTTGAGCTCTGACCTCCAACGTCAGAATGACTCTCCCATATCCTGAAAGCATTTTTTTTACCAGTTCGTGCTTACCCTCCAGAAATCTAAAATTGAGCTTCAGCTACCTATCCCATAGTTCATTCTTTTTGTTCTCTGGTACCTCTTTCCAGTTAGGGATTGTGGGGTTCAATTTATCTCTTACTAGGGCCCTGGTCACATTACGGAATCGTCCTCTTAATTCCTTCGGCTCAAGGATCTCCCCTACTGGCCCGACCTCCGTTATCACATAGCATACCTTATTTGGATATAGATTTCCTTTTCTATCCCCTCATTTCCTCTTAGGCTTGGTAGTCGTGGTTGTGTCTTGAGGTTATGGAGCAGAGGCATCATGATCTGTCTCTGTGGCTGTTGCCTCTGCTATTCTTTCCTCTACTCCGTCTTGTCCAGCGAGATGTCGCGGACGTCGATGTCGTCTTTTCTGAGTTTTCAGGAGGGATCTGTATATACGACAGGTCAAAGTGTTAGCAGAGGTAACACAACCAAAGCTTTAGCAAAATTTACAAGCTAAGGCTTTTTCCTACCTCCTCGTTCGGGTCAAAATCCTTGTCCAAATCTTCCTCCGTTGGCCTCCTTCTGGCTTCACGTGGGAAAGGATCCTCGGGACTTTCATATCCCTCTTCTGAGTCATCATCATCATCCTCTTCTTCTTCGCCTTCAGCAGCCTCTCCTGCTCCCCCTTCCTCCTCGTCACACTTCTCCTGAGTAAGCATCACTTCTAGATCCTTTTCTACCTCGTTATCAAACTGTTCCTGAGTAAGCTGGTCCTCTAGTGCTTGCTCCTCATAGGTTGGCTGCTCATCATACTCGAGGCATCGGGTTGCACTGTCTGGTGTCCGCGACATTATTTTACGCTTTGTTCTAATAGATGCAAGAAAGTGTGCTTTAGGTACGCAAGAAGGTATAAGAAATAAAAAAGGTCTATAAAACAACAATATATCAAAAAAACGAGTAGTAGCAGTAGTAGAGGCCTCAGAAACATGTCAATCATCATTTGATCATGAACTTAGAGTATCAAGGCATCATAACAGAGAAGAGAGAAGGTAATGTAGGGGCGGCTGCTATTGATGCCAAGTTCCTCACAAGTTCTTGATCATTAGCTCATATTCCATATAATATATGGACTTGGACAATTTCATCATCGGCAAAATAAAGGAGAGGAGAGGAGAGGAGAGGGGAGATTTGGCAAAAAAAGCAACAACTGCTTAACAAACATAGAGAGGAAAAGGTGTAAAAAAGCAGCTACTGCTTCCAAAACATAGAGGATAGGAAATGTGGCAAAAATAGAGGAGAAGAGAGATTTGGCAAAAAAAAAAGCAGGTGTTGCTTCCCAAAAAAAGCAACAGCTGCCATACTGACTTTGCTCGATCACACATGAACATCATATGCTTAATATCTTCCGAACCTGATAGGCAGATCGGACAATTAGAAGTAGTAGACAGTAGTAGTAGGAAAGTAGTAGAATTAGTTGACAGAAGTACAAGTAATTGATAGAAGTAGAAGTAGTAAACAGTAGTAGTAGGAAAGTAGTAGAAGTAGCAAAAAAAGCAACAGCTGCTTAGAAGAGGAGAGGAGTAGAGTGGAGTAGAGGAGAGTAGTAGTAGAAGAGAGTAGTAGCAAAAAAAGCAACAACTGTTTAGGAGAGAAGAGGAGTAGAGTGGAGTAGAGGAGAGTAATAGTAGAAGAGGAGTACAGAGAAGACAACAAGTACAAAGAAGATTAGTAGAGTGGAGTAGAGAAGAGTAGTAGCAAAAAAAGAACCAGCTGCTTAGGAGAGGAGAGGAGTAGAGTGGAGTAGAGGAGAGTAGTAGTAGAAGAGTAGTACAGAGAAGACAGCAAGTACAGAGAAGATTACTAGACACCAGCCACATAGTAAGAGAGATGCATATATAGGCATTGTCTTATGCACATTCAGTTAGCAAACACAATAAATAGTAGAAAAATAGTTGAAAATTTGCCAACAACAATAGTGTATTTTAATTTTTACTAAAACTTGAGGAGGCTAGAGAGAGGCCGCAGCAGTCATGGCCGCCCGCCGAGGAGGACGGACATGGGGAGACTTGAGGAGGAGGTGGGGGAGTAGGAGAGAAGCAAAGGGGAAGAAGGCCAGTGGCACCAAAACCGACCCAAGCTTTATCTATCCGCTGGCCGCTGCTCACTTTAGGGTCGGGAGAACGGAACGGAGAACTGGAGAAGGGAAAAGAGAGAGAACCAGGGAAGGATCCCAAAGATGCAAAGGCTACTTCCGTTCTTGCCCTCTAGAGGAAATATATAAAAAAGCAAGAAAGAAACACTTTTTCTTTTTACTCTGAATTTCATTCTTTTAGCAATCAATCAATTGCTATACTATGCACTATGAATTCTGAGAAAGGGTAGTACGTGCAATTCTTCCTTTTAATTTGAGAATACTACAGTCCAGTACAAATTGATTGAATCTACAACAGCAGCAGCCAGCAGGAGGTATGGATGAAAATGGTACGGATATTTATTCGACCGTCCGTTCGACCGAACAAATATGAACACTTATCTGGATAGTTACTCGGGTATCCGTAATTTTTTTCGGATACGGATAATAAAACGGATATCTTAGGCGGATATCAAATACGAATGTAATATCATCGATATCCGGCGGATATCGGATAATCCGGTTAAGTATCGGATATATCCGGATATTATTCAAACGGATATTATCCGGATATTATTCAAACGACCTTGATGGAGAAATGATCAAAATAAAAATTGTAGATCTCAAAAAGTTATGAAACTTTGTTGTTTACAACTTTTTCATTTGAAATCATTTAGTGCTTCAAAATGCTATTTGAATTTCAATTTCGAAATGGTTAAAGAACGTCTATTTCTTTTATTAATCTTTGGCTAAAACTTGTAACTAATTTTTCTCCCTCGTACTAACTTTAAATTTGATAAATTTTTTTTCTAAATTTTTCTAAAATCATGTTCTATCAATTTATTGTGTTCTTATAGCTATTATTGTGTTCATCTTTTCATGTGACTGTATTCTATCTATTTGAATTTTGAATTTCAAAAAATAGCAACTTCAAACGTCATTTTCAAACATTAAATGACTTCAGCTGAAAAAGTTATGAACATAAAAGTTGTAAAACTCATCAAGATCTACAACTTTTATTTTAGTCATTTGTTCATCTGAGATTGTGGTAGTAACATTGTTCACAAAATTTACATCTCTCTCTTGTAGTTTCATAAACTATAAGAGAGATGTGTGAAATTCGTGAATAATGTTACTACCACTATATCGGATGAACAAATGACTAAAATAAAAGTTGTAGATCTTAGAAATTTATGAAACTTTATAGTTGAAAACTTTTTTATTTGAAATCATCTTGTCAAGAAAAACTACGTTTGAATTTCTCAAATTTAAAATTTGGATTTTTTAAACGACCTCGGAATCTCAGATGGAGAAACAACCAAAATGAAAGTTTTAAATCCCAAAAAGTTATGAAACTTTGTTGATTACAACATTTTCATTTGAATTTGTTTAGGGCCTCAAACAATAATTTTTTGCTTTTTTTGTTTTTTTTTGTCTCAAATTGTGATTTTTGGAATTGGGCTAAAATATTACTTCTTGCCCAAACGGCCCAATCCTCTATAACCCTAGCTAAGCTAGCTAGCCCATATATAAGTTCCCACTTGATATATATATATATATATATATATATATATATATATATATATATATATATATATATATATATATATATATATATATATATATATGCTGCTTTTACTCAATATCCGAATAGATATTTGTATCCGACCTTCTCCGAATCCGATTCATACCATATTCGATACTCATTATTCGTATCCGTAACCGAGTCAATCCGTATTCGTATATGTATCCGAACGCTATCCGTGTTCAAATCCGAATCCGAACAGAAATATGAAAACAAATATATATATGAGTGATATCCGTTCGTATCCGATCCATTTTCATCCCTAGCAGGAGGTGCCAAAGTAGCGGAGTTGTAGACCTAGCACACTGGAGCTGTGAGGCAGTAAAATGCTGCAACTTATAATTGATTGAATCTACCGCCTCAGCATGGTGAATGCTGCAACTTATATTTTATTGTGTCTTAATATTTATTCTTAAAATACTAAAATGTATCCATGCATTCGGTTCTTTTGGTTGTATATATAAGCAAATAAGCCCTAAATAGATGCAAACAGTGAATCCCGGCAGTTAATTTTTTTTAAAGCAATGGATAGCCCTAGCTACAAATCCTAACTACACTACTGGCCTAATGTAGGCTAAAATCAATGCAAACAGTGAATCCCACCCCTATATGTTCATGAGCTTAGCCCAACAACCTAGAAAAGAAGAAAAACAAGAGCGACAGATATATTATTGCAAGTTCCCTAAAAGTAAAATAGAGTGGCTAAACAAACTAGAAACAAGGGCAGCAAACAGTTTATTCCATATTGACGCCCACTCGAGTAAGGGCAGCAAACAGTTTGAGCAAGCCATGATTCCAAATGACTGGGTGAATACTTGAACAGTGACTCCAACTTATAACAGAGGAAATACATACAGCTTGAGTTAACCAAACAACACAACAGAACATGGAAAACATAAAAAGCCCATAATAGAAATTGAAAATATTGCCTAATTATACTTTGCTTCCATCCAAAGTCTAGTCTACATTGTAGGCCTAATTACCTTAACAGCAGTAGCATGGATGCACACAAGAGTAAACCCAGGATGTGTGCACCCGATGATTTTTGCGAAAACTCGAAGCTAGTAGGAATCATGTATATACTACTTGTAACTGGGTTAGATCCAAGTTCAAATTGCTTAGGGTTTGGGGTGCTTGGCTCTGCAAAGGAAGGGAGAGAAGGGAGCGAGCATACCTGGTGCACCGCCGGCCACCGGTGGAGGTGCGCGGAGGCCACCCCAAATCAAAACCCTAGGGTGGGGAGTAGGGCAAGATTGCGGGAGGGGGCGCGGGTGTGTGAGATGGGGCGCGTGGGTGCTGCTGGGCCGGTGCTGCAAAAGACACCTCAAGGTCGGAAACTAGCTCAGCTGGTCGGTCGGAAACCCTAGGGCGGGGAGGAGCAGGAGCCTTGGTGGGGATGGGACGCAGGTGCGGAGAGATGGGGCGGTGAGGTCTGGGGGAAGGGCGCGGGCCGGCGTCGGGACTGGTCCGGGAGGCGGCGTCGGCGGGGCAGCCTGACGACGTCGGAGGAAGAAGAGAGCGCCCAACAGACAACACCCGTGCGCCCTTGAATTTATAGTCGGGATGATTTGTAGGGGTGGTTCCTGATCTAGCCGCCCCTACAAATGCATTTATTAGGGCGGTTCCTGATCCAACCGCCCCTACAAATATTTTTTATTTTTTTAAATTATTAATTCCATATTTTTTATATCATAAAAACACAAAGTAATATGAAAACAATTATGTATATGCACAAATATAATATTTTGTATTATTCTATATATGAAGAAATATAGTCTCACACACATACAAAAATATGTAGTCGTACACACATACAAAAATATATAGTCTCACACGCATGCATAAATAAAGTCTTACAAACACGCACTTACACAAATACTCCACGTTCAACAACTAGCTAGCCCGCTGTAACGACTTTTCCCTTGACACCTTTTTGTTCCCATGGCAATGTCTTTGGGAAGATTCTTTTCCACAACACTGATCTTCTTAGGAAAGTCTATGAATAGCGGCATCTCATCATAGTTATTGTAAGCTTCAACATCGTCCACGCCATCAACTCCAATAATATGTTGTTTCCTGAAGGCAACCACGTGCTTTGTCTTCTTCTTCGGGGGGAGGTTACTTTGTTGGTCACCCAAGGGTCATCTTGGTAGCCTAAATTCTCGAGGTCCAGGACTCTCAATCCGATCTCGTTCAGTTGGTGTTGTTTCATCCAGCGGCATCAAAATAGGGCCACCGTTATATCCCTTCCATAGTCAAGTTCCCATATCTCTTCAATGATGTCAAAGTATTGGATCTTTCGCCCCAATCCATCGAGAGCCTCTATTCGAACGCCGCTGTTTTGGTTCACATATTTACTATCATTTGCGTGGGTATAGTACATATACCCATTGATATCATAAGCCTTCTAAGATGTCACTTGTCTCGATGGACCCTCCGCCAACCTACTGATGGAAATAGAGTCTATGGTTTCTCCAGGCGGTATGTTTTGGTCCTTCAACCATGTAGTTAGTCATTGCTTGTGTTGTTTCATGACCCAATCATCCGAACGACCATTTCTCTCCGCCATAATGATAGCCAAGTGTTCATCAATGTACGGTTGCATCAGTTGTGTACTCTACAAGACACTGTAATGCGCCCGACTCACCTCTTTGTAATCATGGTCGATGAACACTTTTCTACCACTTGTGCCCTTCCCAGCCAGCCTACCCTTGTGACGAGAATCGGGTTTACCAATCCTTTTCTGTACTTTTAGGTACTCTTGACAGCACTCGACGACTTCTTCAGTACTGTAACCCTCTATCATGGAGCCTCGATTATGCACGTATCGACTTAGAATCGACATGAACCGCTCATAGGACCACATTTCATGCAAGTAGCAAGGGCCCAGTGCCTGTATCTGATGAACCATGTGAATCATGAGATGTGGCATTATATAAAAAAAAGCAGAAGGTAAACACATCTCCAGTTGGTTTTGTGTCTCCACCACAAATTCATGTAGGTCACTTAGCTCTTGCTTGCCAATCGTCTTCTGTGAGATCTTCAAAAAGAAGTAGCACATGCGGGTGATAGCCATTTTCAAGAACTCTGGCTTTATAGCCCTGATTGTAATAGGTAGAAACACTGTTAGCATCACATGGCAATCATGAGCCTTGCAGTGTGTTATTAACAAATCCTTCATCGACACTAGCTTCTTCACATTTGCTGAAAACCCAATCGGGACTTTGATCCCCCTCAGGAAAGTGCATATAGCTCTCTTCTCGTCTGGTGTTAGGATGAAGCACACCGTGGGCAGAGTGTATTTTCCATTAGCCTCAGGTACCGGGTGAAGTTGTGGCATCATGTTTAGCTGCACCATGTCTTTTCATGCTTTCAGACCATCCTTTGACTTGCCTGTGTCCATCAAGGTAGCAATGAGACTCTCAAAGACATTCTTCTGCACGTGCATAGCATTAATGGCATGGGGGACCTCCAAGTCTGTCCAATAAGGCAGATACTGAAAGAATATCGATTGTTTCTTGAAAGGTACACCTTCGACAGGAGGTGTGCTTCTATCTCTGTTCGTCATATCAGGATTCTTCTTTCCATAAATGATGCGTATGTTTTTACCATTCTGTATACGTGTTCTCCGTTATGACGTCTCTCCGGAGGGGGTTCAATCTCTGGGGTGTTATCATAAAATCTAAAGAACAATTTGCTGCGGTACTTGTGACTTGTCTTTAAGAAGCGTTGGTTCCTTAGGTAAACTATCTTCTTGGATGCATCTAGGTACACCCATGTAGTACCATCCAAGCAAACCAAGCATCCCGTCTTTCCTTTGATCTGTCCAGACAAAGCAAACAGTGCGGGGTAATCATTGGTAGTAACAAATATTATTGCTCTACATATGAAGTCCTTCTTTCGAAATGCATCATACATCTGCTCCCCATGCCTCCATAGCCTCTCCATTTCTTGCATCAAAGGCTCGAGGAACACGTCTATATCAATGTCTGGTTGTTTAGGGCCAGAAATAAGAATAGTAAGGAGAAGGTACTTTCTCTTCTAACACAACCATGTTGGGATGTTGTACATGGTCAAGATCACTGGCCATGTGCTATGGTCGCTCATCCTCTCATTGAAGGGATTTATTCCATCGGTGCTCAAGCCAAACCGTACATTCCTTGGGTCATCGCTGAATTCTTTGTGCTTCTCATCAAACCTTTGCCACTGACTACAATCAGTCGGGTGTGCAATCTTATCATCATCCACCTTGCGCTCATCATCCCACCATGTCATGAGTGCGGCTTCTTTAGGGTTTAGCAAGATACGTCTCAAGCGGTCGGTCACTGGCAGGTACCACATTACCAAGGCATGAATTCCTCTCTGCTTTGCATCGTTGCCTAATGGAGTGTCCTCTGGGGGCTGAGATTCTTGTACCACATTTTTTGTACCCTTCTTATTCCTCTTTTTCCCCGTGGAGGCTTCGTCCCCACCGTAAAGGTCATTGTTCTTGTACCGGCTAGCCCCACACCGGAGACATTTATCCAGTGACTTGAACGTTTCGCCATGAAAAAGTATACAGTGGTTGGGGTATGCATGAATTTTTTCAACCCCCATTGTCAATGGACTTATGACCTTCTTCGCTTGGTATGTGTTGGCGGGAACTGAGTTTGGTTGTGGCAGCACCCATGATAGGAGATGCAATAGATCATTAAAACTACAGTCTGACCAGCCGTACTTAGCCTTCAGGATGAGCAGCTCAAGCACAAAACATAGCAATGTCCAATGTGTCAGACAACCCTTTTCAACACCATACACAGTCTCCTTCGATGCTTTTGTCATCCTTTCCAAATTTTCTAGATCTTTTGGACTATTTAGTAAAATCTCTGGTCCAAGGGCTCGAATCATGTCCTCCAAATTATCTTCATCCCCGACACGTGCTCCACCATCATTATTGGCACCACCTTCATCGTTACCATCCCAACCACCAGCATCACCACCTTGTTCATTGCCAAACTCGAAATCCATTGGTGCACCAATATTCAGCAGAGGTGGTGATGCTGAATATTGGGACAGGGATTCTATGGTTTTATCGTCGTATTCCTCCTCATCCTCGTCGTTAACAATAATCGTTTCATCATGATGAATCCACACTGTGTAGTCCTCAACAAATCCTCGCATAATCAAATGTGATCTGATGATAGTCACATCTGTCCATGCCATACGGTTCTTGCAATCTTTACAGGGGCAAACAATTGTATCCTTATTCTCTTTCAATGTCGTTGCATGCTTCTTTGTGGCTTCAATAAATTTATCCACCTCTTCACGAAAACATGCCTTGAACCTTAACGAACCATACATCCAAGAGTTTCTATACTCCATCTTTTACAACAACAACAACAAAACAAACATTAAATGACTACTTATTCAGATATATATAAAAATGAATCAAATTAATAATTACTTGAGAATAATTGTATATACTTCAGATATATATGAATATAAATCTAATATAATTACATGAAGCATACAAACACACCATGGTAGGAGGAAAATTAATTAATGGCCCATTTATCTATAAATAATTAAAATACATATTTATTGATTACAATAAATAATTTCAAAGACAACAATTAGCAACAATTATACTTTACCCAATATCTTTCATACAAACCCTAGTCCAATTTCATCAAACATAAATTTACAAAAATGAAATTAATAAAAAAACCAAACCTTAGATCTAGATCCACATGCACATGAAACATCCATAAAACTAACTAATTGTTCACTAAAATCAAGAAACATGAACCAAATAAGGGTATGATCTTGTTCCCCTCCCTAATTTACCCTAGTACATTTAAAATTTGGGTCTAATTTGCTTCATGAGTAGCTCAAGCACCATAGAAGAGAGAGAAAAACAAAACTCTAATTATTCTAACCAACCATTAAAACTTCAAAAAAAGTGTGGAATAGCATTTTCTTACCTTCTATAACCTCTCCACCAAAGGATTTGAGACCAAAACCTCCCCCCTTAGTAGAGCAATTTTTGGGAGGTGCCCAAGGCCTCTCCACCTTTCTTTCACGGGTTGGAGTGGGTGACCCGATGAGGAAGAAGGTGCTGCTGCTGTTTTATATGTGGGTCATTTGTAGGGGCGGCTGGTGATTGAGCATCCCCTACAAATCGGAGTTATTTATACGGGGGCAATTGTAGGGGCGGCTCAATCACCAACCGCCCCTACAAATAGCAACGCCGGGGGCGGCTGGTGAGTGAGCCGCCCCTATAAATCAGACCCATTTGTAGGGGCGGCTCGTATCACCAGCCGCCCCTGCTGTTCCATTTATAGGGGCGGCTGGTGTCTGGGCACCCAAGCATGGCACTGTAGGGGCGGCTCCATCACCAGCCGCCCCTACAAAAAATTTGATCCGTTGCTAAAAATCGTTTTTTACGTAGTGTGATTATATTATATAGAATATATGGTCCTTAGACATTAAAGTTTGGTCACAGGATTCCTGCAGCCTGCTCTTTTGATTTTGTACTGGGGCCTTTCTTGTTTTCATGCCATGAGATGTGGACGCGTTCAATGAAATGAAAGCTATCTGGGGCCTGGGAACAAAATCCCTAGATCATATCAGAGGTGAGCATTTAAATTAATTTGGTCTCTCATGCTTATTAGACATACTTGCATAAATGCAGAAGTATATTATATTGTAAGAAGTAAAAGGCCACTTTTAATTAGCTTGCTAAGATTAAAATGAACAAGAGCTAGCTGAAAAAGGCTGTGTCCTTGGTCCATATATATACTTATTTATTTACTGACTTTGTGCAATGTAGATTATAGTTTAAATTTGAGATGATTCGAAATTTCATTTGATATTTAAAAATGAGGCTTGGGTTGGGAAACAGGTACATGAGAATTAACGGGACGTCTAGCGCCTGAACATCCGGCGCCAGCAGCGCGTCCGGACGCCCCGTGCCTGCTGCCCCTGCCTACAAGGGACGTGATGCTGCCGCCCCGCCACTACAAGAAATGTGTGGCTTTTTTACGTATTTAGTATGACAAAAGGTGATAATGTCATTATATCATCTGGTTTATGACATTATGTTTTAGGCACTTCGACTTAGTGATAATAAAAAGTTGCATGTCACAAAAAACGTCACACAACCAGTGTAATTTCATCCAATGACGATATTTGCTAGGTCAAAGAGGCATTTTCTATGTCACAAAGTCTAATTTACAAATCCCGTCAATCTTTGACAGACTTTGTGTCCCAATTTTAGGGAAATCCGTACTGGTCCATCTCTCCGAAGAATACAAGAACCAACAATGGAGATGAAAGATCGCTGCATGTGTATTGTTATAGGAAGTATTTTTAACTGAACCTGATGAGATCTGTCCCTATTTGTAAAATAGTGTATTTTGGTCATTAGTGAAATTTAGGAGTATATGGATAATAATGTACAATGAATAGTTGATTAAATATATTTTGTTGGCATATACGTGTTACATGGGCTGCTTTTATCTATTATGCTTGGGCCATTTTGGTGGGATGTACCAAATTAAAATCAGGTTGCGTGTTTGCTGGGTTTGGCTGATAGAAAATTTGGGCCACAATTTTTTTTTGAGGAAGCTAAATGGGTTGAGGAAGCTAAATGGGTTGAAAAATTATAAAACAAGTGGACCACGGTGTAGAAAAAAACAGCCCAAATAATGTTTTGGGCCTGTTATAAATCTGGCAACCACATGGGCCTTAACAGGTCGTATTTCAATTTTATGACGTTTATTGACCTGGCAACTCAGCGCCACATCATCTGCCTATATGACATGGTGTAAGGACTTGTGACAATAATCCATTGTCATAAGTTTGTGACATTAAATATACAAGCGTCACATAATCAATTTATGATGGTGGCTTTTTTACGTTTGTATTTTCATCAACTAGATGTCAAAAATCTCAATTTATGACTTAAATTCTATATATTATGACGTAATAGAATGTCAAAAAGCCACACATTTCTTGTAGTGCACGCCTGCTGCCCACTATTATAATTTGCTAGATTGATGCGCCCGCACATGCTCCTTCTTCCCCCGTGCCTCTGTCGCTGGGTCCCGATTTGAACGTGCACGTTTGTGGGGGGAAATTATCGCGCCCGCTACCATCAGGAGTAGCAGCGACGGTCCACGCCTAGCCACGCACTCCTGCTGCCCGCATGCTGCTGCTGGCGCAAGATACTACTGCTGACCAGCCGCATCAATCTGGAATAAGGAGAGAGAGAGAGAGAGAGAGAGAGAGCAGCCGAGCATGGATGCAACTTCGTGCTCCACGCCTGCTCTGCTCACGCCCATGGATATAGCTTTGTGCTCCATGTCTGCTGCTGTGCCCGCTTGGCTTCCCTTGCGCACGCAGGGACCATTGTGCCCGAGGGGATAACCTCTTCCTGCGCCCCCTAGCCACACCTGCTGATGAAACACACTTGCAACGTAAAGCATTTGTTGCATCATACGTCCGAAAAAGATGAAACATTTACAACATACACTTGCAATATATGTGTATGAACATTGCAACATATGCAATATTCAGATAAAATATTAGCAATATACGTCTAAAATAGGTAAAACATTTAGAACACTAGCAAACGCATGCCCGTGCGTTGCACCGGGACGTACAACTTGCTGAGTGGTTACAAGAATGACTTGCGATTTGGAGATTTATGTAATGGTCGCAGCTGATCTTTCCTGGTTGAATCAGTAGATTCAAATCGTACAAGCATATTTTGTAAACCGGTTTGGTCAAGAAGCCAAAGTCGGAATCTAAAACATGTCGTCCTTTTTCTAAACCAAGAAGAGACGTATTTTATTCAACCAATCACGTGAAAAGACTCCTGTTCAGATTATGTGTGCATACATATACCAAATAAACAAGTCGGCTGCAGTTATTAATTATTTAGGATTCTCCCTTAATCACGGCATGCATGCAAACACAGCATATATTGTGAATAATTAATTCCTCTTCGCTGTCTATCTGTACCTTGACCGGCTGGCTACCCGGACTCTTGTTGTAAAACACACGGACGCTATTTAAAAGGAAACCAGAAAGAAGAATTCTAATCCTAGTCCATTTGTATGTAACCAAATAATCTTAGAAAGATGTGAATTATTTTAACTCGTATGGGCACAGGTTATATTATTATATATATAAGTTCGGACGAAAGAAACTCTCCATTGTGCGGTAGTTAGAGTACAAGTCCGGACAGAAGAAACTCTTTATTGTCCGGTAGTTAGAGAGAGACGGATAAAAAATGGTTGGACGAACAAAATAGGCTAAAATTTTGTCTCTTTATTATTAGGTATAGATTTTCCTTTTTCAGGATCTAGGAGGAATCTTGGTTGAGGAGTCTTACATCTTACATGTAAGATCACGGATGAAGAATGGCTCATATAGCATGATGTCTAGATCGAACGGTTGTTATAGAGGGAGAGCCCCCTAAAAAACCTCGCTCTTTTAGATTATTATTATTATTTTCCTTTTTCATGGTTTAGGAGGAATCTTGGTTTAGGAGGAGTCTTCCATCTTACATGTAAGATTATGGATGACGGAAGACTTATATAGCATGACGTCTAAATCGAACGGTTGTTATAGAGGGAGAGCCCCCCTAAAAAAACTCGCTCTTTTATAGTGTGATACACTTGCAACATATGTGTGAAAACATATGCAACATCCAGATAGAACACTTCTGACTTGCAACGTGAAAATAGAAGACTAAAACAGATAAAATATTTTGGAACATATTGTTGCAACATATGTGTGAAAAATATATGCAACATCCAGATCAAAACGTTTGCAACATACTTCTAGAAACAGATGAAACAGTTTGAACAAACGCTTGTAGCATGCCTCTGAAACATTTGCAACATCCATATGAAAAGATTGCAATGTACCTCTAAAATGTCTGAAACAATTGAAACGTACACTTGCAACATAGGGGGGGGGAGAGGCCTGGGCCGATCGATTTCGGCCGACGGGGTGGGAGGCGGCAGCGAGCGGCTGCGCGCAAGGACCACCCAGCACCAGCAGTAGCGGTGCGCGCGAACACCACCACCACCAGCGCTAACGACACCGGGATTGGCTCGGTGGCGACGGAGGGAATGAAGGGTAGGGAGCACCATCGCTGCCTGGGTGGGGGGAGCTCGGTTGCCGGGGTGAGAAAGGGCGCCGCGTCGGGGTGGGGGAGAGCTGCCGTCTCCCTGCAACACCGCCGCGCTACCACCATGGATCTTGCTCGTGCTCCGTGGATCTCGCCGGGGTGGGGGAGAGGGCCATCGGATCTGCGGGTGTTGGGCATTCCCCGTGGGTGAGGACACCAGGGTGGGGGGAGGGGCGCCGCCACCGGCCAGAGAGGCAGCCATGACCGTGCGTTGAGGTGGGGCTCGGATCTGCGGGCGTTGGGCATTCCCCGTGGGTGAGGACACCAAGGTGGGGGGAGGGGCGCCGCCACCGGCTAGAGAGGCAGCCATGGCCGTGCGTTGAGGTGGGGCAGGGCGCGAGGGCGGAAGGGATAAGCACATGGAGAGGAGGAAGCGAGAGATAATATTTTTTTAGGTACGGGAGTAAGTAGAGTGAAGCGTCTGTCCGTCCGAACGTCGGGCAAGAGCATTACTGAAGAATTATTGAAGCCACAGCTAGGCTAACTTGTGAAGTAGTAATTCCTTCTTGCATTGCAACAACTCATCTCACGGATCTCTATCTCTATTATATCGATATGTTGGGAGAAGGGAATAAAAGGGAAGAGAAGGGAGGGGAGACGATGGGAGAATCTGGAGCGTGGCACAAGCGGTCTACCAGCATCAGACAAATGCCTGCCATGTTGGAGGGAGCAAAGCAACGCGTACCTAGTATAGTACAACTTTTACTATAAATCGATTGATCCATCAGCTGATTGATTGCATTGTTTACTGTATATATGTTGCATGCAGATGCAGGGCACCCGGCCAGATCGATGAGAATACCCTCCGATCCCCAACGGCCCAACCCAGAAATGCATCCTGATTCCTGAAACAATGCATACATGACAGATCGATGGAGATGATGGATGGATTATTGGTGCAACAAATGCCTGCAGCATGCAGATGCAGCAAATGAATGAGCTAGCCGACAGACTAGACACACACACCGGTCAGTACGTAGTCACTCACGCACACAGGGCAGGGCAAGGGAATCGAAGGACAATACATGACGACTTCTCTCATCTCTCTGCCTGAATCTATATGGCCCCGCTCGCGTGTATTTGTGCCTGGCTTGATCCGCTTCATTTTTTATTAGGAGCAATGTTTTTCTCTCACAAATTCCTACAGAATTCCTTCAAACCATCCAAATTCCTCCAGAACCATACCATCCGGGACCAATGCCGGATTATTAGTAGTAAGTACTGTAACTCAGGAGGTCCCGATGCAACTTGGGAGTTTAGCCACAAACCCTACTAGCTAGACTCGGATCCTCCGGTGTCCAGTCGTCCAAGCACTAGCTACATTTCATTATATTTGTCCGACTGTAATACAGACTAATGTCTACATATGCCAATATCACCAACTACTTGACTCCGGTCAAGATGCAATTACTTTATCTTGTCAACAAAACAAATGGAGGGACGGCGTACGTAGGTGGTACATGATGAATGAATTGATTTGCAAACAATTCATTAGTACGTTGATGCTATTTATTTACATGATGTATTACAGCCTTGCAGACAGGTTCCACGTGGAGGGTAGCTAGCTAGCATCCATGGCAACACAAGAGAGAGAGAGAGAGAGAGAGAGAGAGGGAGGGAGGAATAAGGAAAAGAAACTGAATTAACTAGCTAGGAAAGTAATAATACATACAGAAACAAATAAAGTCTCCCTACTCCGATCGATCCATTGCAGCAGGGGTACGAGTACGGTGCAGGCAGGCATGTTGTCTTATTTGTCTTGATAAAATAAAACCTCCACTCAATCAGCATGCAAATGCAACTACTCTCTGCTCTCTAGGTAACCTACCCTGGCCGCTCTCAGTTTAGTTTAATTAGGGGTTTGCAACTTTTGCATATATATGAAGTACTGTTAGTGTTAGCATATATATAAATAGGGTATTCTGCTCACAGTCACAGTCGCAGGGCTCCTCCCTACCTCCAAATAAAAGCCAAGCCGCATGGGTGGATCATCAGTTCATCACCTCCATCTATCCCTTGCTTGCTTGCTGTCCAACGCCTCTAGACCATGTCCATCTAGTAGTGGTCTAGCCACTAGCTACTCGATCTTGTCTTCTTCCCCAGCTAGCTCTTGTTCGATCCTCCGATCCCTAGCTACTTCGGTCCCTGTCTTCATTCCTTCTCATCAGTCACGCCAGGTACTTTGCATTGGCCAGCTGCATCTGCTGAACTGCCATCATGGTCAAGAAGCAACATCTTGCTGTTGGCGGCCTCACCGGTGTTTTCAGCAGCAGCAGCAGCAGGAGTATTAATAAGCAGCAGGACACCGCTAGTCCTAGTGCTGGTGCAGTGTTGCCATGCCATCCGTCCTCTTCCTCCTACTCCGCATGGCAATGGCAATGGACCTCCCGTGGCCTGCACCCAAGAACTCTCTCCTTCCGGCAGCAGCAGCAGCAGCAGCCAGCAGAGCAAGAGGAGGAGGACGCAAAGAATGGGCATGGCCGTCACCGTCAGCAGCAGCAGCGGGCTGCTTATTACAAGACCATGAACTCGGTCGACTCCGTCGACTCCTCCGCTTCCGTCGACAGCTTCGCGTCCACAGCTTCCTCCTCCTTCTTGTAGTCTGTCAGTCGTCTCTCGTCTGCAGCAGTGTACTAGTACCTATTTGGTCATTATATTTTTCTTTTAAAAAAAGTCTACTTAACCTCCAGCCGTTTGGTAGTTATTTGTTTCACCCCCTTATCTATAAAACCATGTATTCTACCAATCTACTCCTTAAGCCTTGTTCATTTCTACACCAAACAAGGGACCGAGTTGGAGAGAATTGAAGGGGGTTTTGACTTGTATGGGATTAAATCCCCTCAATCCCCTTTAACCCCTTGGTTTTGACTTGTATGCAGTCAATCGTCAACATGAGTGCTGTTATGAGCTGTTTTTTTTTTGCCAAACACTTATTTGTAAAAGAGCTTCATGGGTAAAGCTGTTTTTCTCCCCTTCTCACAAAAACATGAGTGGGATAAAGCTGAAAAAAGTAGATTATCCTAGCTCTCTCCTTTATTTCTCTCTCTTATCCATGCATGAAGTTGTTGGTGAAGCTGTTTTGCTAAACAGTTTTTTCAAGACAGCTCAGCTTTACCTAGAAAGTTAATCATGAAGTTGTTTTCCAAAAAAAAAATAGCTTTACTAGAGATATGCCAAAGGGGGTCCTAAAAAAACAACATCGAGCTCAACGATGCTGGTTGCTGGCGGCCCTAAAATCTCGATGTTGGTCGTCCTCAAATTTTGACGCCGGTGTTGTGAAACCCTTTAGACCATGATCTCGTAGATCTCGACCAGAGCCTTGCGAAGCCCACCGTGGGAGCTCGCCCCAGATCCCGTAGATCCTTGTAGAGGCAATCCAACCATCCTTACACGTGACACCGTTGCTGCCATCTCGGGCTGCAGATCTAAGAGGAACAGGGAGAGGAGATATGAGGGGCTCATTGAGAATCATCTCCACATGGATTTGTGCTCGTCGGAGGGCCATCCATGCACAGATTATTGTGCTCGATCTCCAGAGAGGGGCGGTCCATGCCTTTGACTGTGCCATCGTCGTCAATACGTGCTTAGCCGCACCCGGCCTCACTCTCGGCCATTGCCACAACCGGGTGGAGGTGGCATGCTTAGCGGCGGCAGACTCGGCAAGCACAGGAGTGCGGGGGCAAGAAGGCTCCCCATCCGGTGGCGCGCACATGGGTGGAGCCACGGGCTCGGTAGCAGGCCAAGAAGGTGGGCTTGGCAATGTTTATTATTATTATTTTGGGATTTAGAGTGATGGGGCATGTGCTCTGTCTCTGTTGTTCTCAATTAGTAACACAGACCATGGAAGAGCTGTCTGGTTCTCTGCAAATCCTCCTATCTGCACCTCAGCTTTACCTCATGAACAGGATGGGGTTCAACAGATACTGCCGATTATTTTAGGCCAACATACATCCTCTCATCAGATGCAGATCACTAAGAGCATCTCCAACAGTTTGGTAAAAATCACTTGCCAAATGTTGTGTTTTGACAAGTTGCTATAATAATATACCAAGTGAAAAATAAGCTCTCTCCAACAATTCCCTATTTTTAACTTGCCAAAACAAAAAAAAAGAGGGCCCACCAGTTGAGGTTGTTGACTGGTACACCCGACGGCTTCCCTTCGTTCCTTCAAGCGCCGCCGATCGGTATTCCTCGTACACACCGCCGCAGGAACAGGATCGCCGTGCTCCTTGTACTCCTCCCGTCGCAGGTCAGGAACTCCACCAAGGCTCCCATCTCCTTGTCCCATCAGGTCCGGTAGACCTCCTATAGGACTCCAGGTGATCTAGGTTTTGTTCTTCATCCTCTCTGCTCGTGGTCAGGAATCATGCCTAGGAAGAGATCCCGAGCGAGAAGACAATTGGAAGATTCATCATCCGATGATGATGACTCTCTGATATTATCAGCAGCTCAAATTGTGCAAACCTATTCCAATGCCAAAGGAAGGCACGGTGGCTCTGTCGAAGGTCATAAAGTTCTTAACCGTGATAGAGAAGGCGGCCATGACAGGATGTTTCGAGATTATTTGGCGGACAATCCAACATACGGCCCCGAAATATTCCGTCGCAGGTTCTTGTTCTTTAACTTCGGATTAATTTGTTTCATGTGCTCAAATATTATTAGAGTTGTGAAACTTTAGTTTTGTTTTCTTCAGGTACAGGATGTCTAGAGAACTTTTCTTACGCATAATGAATGCTGTTGAAGCACACGATGAGTACTTTGTGCAGAAAAGGAATGCGGCCAACGTTCTTGGATTGACTTGCTTCCAAAAAGTCACTGCCGCAATGCGTATGCTCACTTATGGGGTTCCAGCTGATGTGACAGATGAGTACGTACGCATTGGTGAAAGTACTGCACTTGAGAGCCTACGTAGGTTTGTTGCTGCAGTTGTTGAAATTTTTGGCGATGAATACCTCAGATATCCCAATGAGGCAGACACAGCACGCTTACTTGCAATGGGTGAGCAACAAGGATTTCTAGGAATGTTAGGGTCCATCGATTGTATGCATTGGGCGTGGAAGAACTGTCCATATGATAAACAGGGTCAGTACAAGGGACATGTGAACAAGCCCACTATAATTTTGGAGGTTGTTGCTTCGAACGACCTTTGGATATGGCATGCCTTCTTTGGAATGCCCGGGTCTCATAATGACATCAATGTTCTTCATAGATCTCCTTTGTTTGATAACCTGGCAGAAGGTAGAGCTCCAGAAGTGAACTATTCTGTGAATGGCCATGACTACAATATGGGTTATTATCTTGCAGATGGTATATATCCGTCATGGGCTACTTTAGTCAAGTCCATTACTCTTCCTATGGGGAACAAGAGGCAATATTTTGCCAAAGCGCAAGAAGCAGCAAGGAAGATGGTCGAGAGAGCTTTTGGGGTTCTTCAAGCTAGGTTTGCCATTGTTCGAGGACCAGCTCGCTTTTGGGACATTGAGACTGTAGCATTGATCATGAGGGCTTGTGTGATCATGCACAACATGATTGTGGAAGACGAAGGATTCGTGGTCGACCCTAACGAGCGTTTTGATTATGGTGGTGAGAATGTCGAACCTGCTCATGGTCGGCCTACTCGTACACTTGATTGATATATTGAGGCGCAAAGAATGATCAGGAACAAGGAAACACACGTACAATTGAAAGAAGACCTCATCGAACACCTATGGAACCATCATCCAGATTTATATTAGCTACATAATAATTTTATGTGATTTATACTTTATAGTGATGGACAAAACAATATTACCTAATGATTTATATTTTATATTACCTATCTCGTGAGAACCTGAATGTTTCCTGTCACTTTCAGGAACAGTGCCATGCACACAGTAGCATGCACACCGTGAGCAGCAGTAGCATTCACGTAGACATTTTAAACTCAAATGAAGAAAGTACTGATGCATACAATAACTTGTAATTCAAAGCAAATTAATCCGATACATGGCATTGTACTTCGACAATGGTTCTGAAGATGAATGAAACATAGGTTCAAATAAAACAAACTAAAGGCTTGATAATTCCACAACTCAAATGAGAATATCTAAAACTAATTTGGTGAAAGCCTTGACATGATCTTCTTCTGCATCATCTCACACCACTGCAGCTGAAGTGGGTTGAGAGACCTCTTGTCCACTAGCATTATTTCTTTCTCTTCTTTCATCAACTCTGCTTCGGCCCTTTTTTCATCATTTGCCACACGCTTCTTCTCAAGTTCTAGCGTTGCCTTGTCTAGCTCAAGAGAAGCAAGAAACCTCTCCTCCTTTGCCTTCTCTTTTTCCATGTCGAAAGCTTCCTTCTTTGCCCACATCTTGTCCAAAGCCTCCATGCAAGCTTCGCCACCACCTCGCCTAAGGGCTTCTTTTGCTTTCTTTACCCCATCTGGCCTTTTCCTTGCTTCTTTTGCTTGGGTTTCTTGATCAGCACCCACCATAGCTTCATCATTGTTGGTAGCTTCTTCTTCTTCCCTTGGCCTGGACGCCTTCTTGGTGTTCTTGTTTATTTTCTGCTTCACTAGTTTCTCCAACTCAGCAAGCTCTATTCTCTTTGCTGCCCACTTGTCTTCCCCCTTGAGTATCTTCCAGCAAGGCATAAGCGTAAATCCTTTTTTGTCCTCTATTTCCGTATACATCTTCAATGCATCTGAAACCTGCATAGGAAATATAATTGTTCAACCAATATACATATATATATTTGAAAACCAAATAATTGAAGTCAAATAGAAAGGAAATACATGCAACCAATATACAACATACCATGTCTTGGACAGTGCATCCACTTTGATTCCTACGCTCAATGGCGTCATAGCAAGCATGAAACTTGTTTACTTGATATTGAATTGTCAGCCACCTATGCATGATGGAGCTCTCTGTCCTAACAGAGCCAGTTTTGTTGTTCTTCTCAAAGAACAAATGAACTCTACCCCAAAAAGTGGATCGAGTTTGGTTAGCACCATGAATTGGATCTTTGCTAACATTTAACCAACCTGAGCATACTACTTCATCTTCCTTCCAGTGAAAATTCTTTTGCCTCTTTGTTCCCTTTGTACTGCGACTAGCATGTACATCCACATCAATTGGTGGTTCAAGTTCAGAAGGAATACCATGAGTACTCTGGGAGTTCTGTGTCATCGGAAAGGTGATGTCATCTAGACCAGCAACATGCCCATAATGTCCATTGAGAAGAATGTTCGACAAGAATGCTTCTCCTGCCATCTTGTTGAGTCTACACACAAAATTTATAAAACAAAAAGAGATAATATCAGGGAGCAATATAATTGTCCAATGGACCATGCTGCAATGACAAACTATACCAACAAGGGAAGGAATTCATGGTGGCGCGGCTCCTACTGAAGGAGCGATCTAGTGGATGACATTCAACAATCCATACACAACCCTATACAGAGAGCAGCAACAGACAACCCTAAACGACGGCTACAGCTCAACAAGAGGTGGAACTCGGGCTACGAGATCGAGCAGGCATGGAGATCGACGGGGAAAAGATGAAGCAGGATACCTGATTGCGGAGGCGGCCGGGACCTGATCGGGGTGCTGGGCGATCTCCAAGGACCGATCGGGGTTCTTGGCGGCGGCCGATATCTCAAGCGCGGCGACAACGGGGTGCTGGGCGCGGCGGCGGCCCGGTTCTTTGGCGCCGTCACAAGCCACCGATCGCGACGAGGAAGTGGATGCAGTCAACACGGATGGATAGAAATATATGGACACCGGCCGGCCTTGCGGCGCGCGGGAAGAGGCCGCGGAATTGTCCGCGCGCGCGCGGGAAGGAAGTCAAAGATGCGCGGGATCAAGATGGCAACACCGATGCGCACGCGTAAATATACGCGCGCGGCGACGACAGATAGCAAGTCCGGAAAATTGGCAAGCAACTTTGGCAAACTGTTGGAGAACGATTTTTGCATGTTTTGCCAAATTTTGAAGGATGGCAAGTCATTTACCAAACTGTTGGAGATGCTCTAACAACTTTGTGGAAAGCTAGGAACGACAAAAGATTCAACAACAAAACTTGGACCACAGTGCAGTAGCAGCAGATATCAAAGCAAGCTTACTATATGTGTTGCAAGGATGACGAACAGGTACATCAAGACTTACAGGGACACACACCCGGGCCAAACAACGATGGTGGCCACAATTTGACACATGAAAGTATGCTTTCTTCAAATGCAGGTACAAGTGGAATAAACAGCCATACAACAACAGCAACACCACCGACGGCCCCGCTCTATAGGATTCTGTTGCCTGCGCTATTGCCAGGAGCAAGGTGCTATACAGATGCTTCCACTGCTCCAGATCATAGTCATATGGTGTTTTTACAGGCATTAATGACCAGTGCCACTTCGGTACTGATGGCAGAGGCGGCAGCTCTTGATCTAGCTGCAAGCATGGTGTCCTTGCTAAATCTTCAGTCACCCAGCTACCTGACGGACAATCAGCAGCTGGTAACATTCTTCAATGGTTCAGATCTTTCCACACCTCCAGACTGGGCAGTTAAACCTTTCACCCAGAGCTTCATCAACCGCAATGTAGCAGGCACATACAGGGTCTTCAAGATTGCAAGACAACAGAATCAAACGGCGCATCTATTAGCCAGAATTCACTCTCATGTAAATCGGCAATCTGTGTCCATCACGTGCTCAAATCAAAGTCATGTAAACAGGTGCCCACTCAGAGAGGCACTAACCCATGTACAATGGGAGTATTTCTCCCCCATAATTTAACAGCTCGTTGCTGTTAATAAATAAAGGCTCGTTATCAAAACACACACACACACCATGGAAGAGCGAGATGGACGCGCTGCCCATAGAAATCCATTTGGACCGCTTGTATTGTGGTAGTGTGTCCATATGCAGTTGTCCATAAATAAAAAAAGTAATAACGAGAAATCCTTATATAGTGACCAAAACTATATGAAAACACACGCGCACGCACGTGCGCACACAGCACTACCTTCGATTATATATTGCTGCAACTAGCAATAATCTCTGTTCTTCTATTGTCATAAAAAATAATATAAATTCCAGACAGAAACATATATATTTATCTAGCTAGCTAGCTAATGAATTAATGAATGAATGAATTAATTAATGACGAGATTATTGCCACCCAGCAGGTAGCTAGGTGCTGTATCGATCAGATATATAACAACAATGCATGCATGCAACGGACTAAGATGGAGAGGGAGAGGGGACTCCAGAGCCCGGAGGGGTCAGAAGAAGGTGACCCTGCATTCCGTCTGTTTGAACTCCGGCGGGCGTTGGCCGTGGGCAGCATCCCGTCGCTGGAGCCTGAGCGGGCAATCGATCTTGGTCTTGGGGCCCAGCACCCTGAGCACCCAGACCTTGAGCTTCATGTGCGAGCTGATCTTGACGTCCACGGAGAAGATGGCCCCCTCGGCGGCCTCCCTCCGGAATCCTGCCGCCGCGATGCCGCCGACGATGGGGCTCTCCCCGGCGAAGGCGAGGTCGAGCGGGCTCGTCACGCCGGTGTCCTGGAAGAAGTCGGGCGGCGCGGTGTGGCCGAACTGCTGGCCCTCGTAGTGCGCCTGCGCGACGACGCCGTGGTAGTGGAGGGCGATGTGCTTGTTGGGGTTGCGGACCTGCAGGCCCAGGGAGAGGTTGTAGCGGAGGATCCACGTCTGCGGGGTGAGCGTGAAGTCGGAGAGGTCGGCGGAGACGGCGGAGACGCGGATGATGTGGGGCCGGAACAGCAGGTACAGGACCAGCGCGACGAGGCCGGCGACGACGAAGATGCAGGTGAGCACGCTGAAGAGGCAGCTCAGCACGCCGCAGAAGAGGCACCGGCACGGGCAGCACAGCACCGACGACACGGTGCTCGTCTTGCTGCCCATCGATCTCTTCTTCAATGTTACTACGGAATCGATCGAATCGGATCCGATCCACCCTGCTGCAGCAAGTGATCGATCGAGACGAGGCAGGGAGACTGATGAGAGAGCGAGCGTGCAAGAGAATCATGCAGTGGAGAGGACAGATGCATGCATGGGCGGCTGGCCATGGAAGTCGCCGCAGGGCAGTGAGTGTGCGATCATGAATGAATTGCTGCTGTCCTCGCCTTCTTCCAACTTCCAATCCAGGTCCCGTGCATGCGCTTCCTTAGCTCTCATGTTCTTGACCCAGGCCCACCTAACCTTGGTTGGGCCTGGCCTTTGGGCCTCAAGGCAGATAAATGACTAAGATTGGACCCCCTAAATGTATTATGTTCAAAAAAAAAAAAGATACCCTCAAAAGAGAAACATAGTGTCGACCGTAAAAATTGAACTCGCCGCCGGCACATGTAAGCCGAGAGAAACCGCGTGGAACACATCCCGAGCTCTCCCCGGACTTAGGAGGACACAGGACCGGATGGTCGTGACCTAAGGTGTGCCAGTCAATTTGACCCTGTAATTGACAAGCAGAAAAATATAATCAATAATTTAAGGTGAAACATGCCGGTGTTGCTACAGACAGTTCCAAATGTACGGCTAGATAGCTGATTCGATATAAATAGTCGATATCCAGCATGTTCATGATATAAGGTATTGAAAACGAACACTATTGGCAATTATCATATATCAATGATGTAAATCTAATGCCAATGATCATAAAACATGCAAGCATCATGGTAGAGACTTGATATGAGTGAAAAGCATCTGCATTGACTATACCCTGTATTGGCTTAAAGATTAAGACAAGAAAAGTATAATAATAAAAGCTAATACACTTGCAATGCACGTGCCATTGGCAAAATAGCCGATTCCAAGGTAAACAGATACATATCACGTAATCAATCGCTTATCTAGTATAAATGGATCTACAAACTCACATAGATCTATCTATATTTAGACAAGATTATGAGCATGTGTTATGAGTGTGAAAGCATAAGCAACCGGCCGAGAGGCCGATCTAAGTGGTTTTTGTCGTATAGCATGCGAACGTTCAACCACTAAAGCATAAATAAATCTACAAACCGACCAAACCCAATTTATAGCACTATCAATAGGTTGACTGAATCGATTTAGCATTGATAGTAGAACGGCAAACTGCAAGCCTAGCGATCTATAAATCTACTTATGTTTTGATGGAATTGTGGACGCGTGCCATACACATGAAAGCTCAAGCTATCGGCTAAAATAGCCGATAGAAACATAACGGGTGGATGACGCCATATCTTCCTTAACAAGTAGATCTGTTAACCAACAATACCCGATCTAGCGTGCGCTACCAATAGGTTGATAACAAAGACAACAAACCAGAGATTGATCACTAACAAACCTATTCCTTAATGGAAACAGGGCTCCAAACACCCACTATGATCGATCAAGATCAAGATAAAATGGTCGATAAATGGGATCTAACGTCAACAGTTGGATTTTAGCATAAAAACAATCGATAGAGGATTGATCGAAAGATGAAGACCGAGGAGTCTTTAATCTAGATCGAGCAATTGATGATATTATGTTTAATAGTAAACTATTTAACACAATAGCGATAACTAATCCATATCAAAATTTGTATGAGATCAAGCTGGACCAAATGCAACCGTATAAATTTTGATTAGAATCAAAGGGTAACTTGTATCAGTAATTGTAAGAGATACGAGCCGGACCGATACAACCTTACAATAACTGATGATAACTAATTTATACAAATCTTGCAAGAGGCCAGACCAAATCGATACAGCCTTACAGACAAAGTATAAGTCGTGATGGATACTCACAAACAAACAGAAGGTCAGGCCTAACCGGTGGCAGCCCTACTTGCTCGAAGAACTCGCTGAGATCTATTCTACTCCTACTCCTAAGGGTGGCACGGGGCCGAAAAAGTAAAGGTACTTATTTTGATTGATGTCTAGATGTCTATTACAATAGCCGGGGTTTAATATTTATATCCGAAGCTTGACTACGAGTTCTGGTCAAATAAGACTGGTTACAAATCTTGGGAAAGAGAACAAGACTTTCTAAATTAAGATAACATGGACCCCAATCTTTCCTTTCTGCGGAGTCCGGCCTGTCTTCTCGTCTCATGTCACGCCATCTTTATCGTTGAGGCCTACTTCTTGGGCTGTCATCATCTCATCCGCTCATTCTGTTGGCAACTCGGGTAGCCGATTTTGCTGATTGTTTTGGCTTTCTTTGGTAAATCTCGAAATTCAGGGTTTCCACATCCGAACCAAATTTCGGTGTCAACACATAATTCTCTTTATTATCTTTATTTTAATAATATCATATATAGTTGTGCAATACATAAAAATAGGTATAGCCTCATTTCATATTAAATTTTATTCTAGAGACAGTGGTATGGGCACACTGCTTTTACTTTCTGCAATTTTGGCACCTGCTTGACAGTGGTATGGGCACGAGTCGTGATATGCGCCAACCCGGGTGGCACTGAGTCGCGCGCAGACCAGGGCGGCGATTGGGCCTCGCCCCCGCCCCGCGCGGCCCACTGCAGACCACCAACGCGTTGCGCCACTACCGCCACCCACGACCTTCTTCCTCCTCGCGACGCGCCAGCCGCCGCCCACCGCCATGGCCGCGCTAGGGTTCATCAGAGCTCCGTTGCCGTGGCCGTGGTAGCCTCCTCCTTTCCCTCACCCCCTACTCCTGCCGCCGACATGGCCATGCTCACCGGCGAGCACTGCCATGACGCCCCCTGCCCCGACCTGGCCCAGTCGTCTCCACCGTCGCCAGGGCCCCTAACCGCTTGGCCACCATCCCCACAGCCAGTCCTGCCTGTCTTCCCGAGCCCCTTCCTTCTAAGCATGCCGGAGATGGAGATGAGGGAGGGAGTGATCTGCCGAAGTTGGAGACGAGGGAGGGAGAGAGTTGCCAAAGGGAGGGAGAGCTGTCGACGACCGCGTTGGTGGGCTTCTAGGCCACGCTGTGCTGATTCGCACGCGGAGGGAGGAAGAGAAACAGTGCCATTCGCATGGGAGAGGGAGAAGGAAGGGGTGGTCAGTGGGTGGTTTCCCACCACCTGGTTGGACCGCAAGATTTCCGTATGGGCACATTGGTTTTACCTTCTGTCCCCCACAGGTTATCCTAGAAACTAAGTTCGGCCATTTTGAATAGTGAATGTCTCTAAACCTTTGTTGGAATCAAAATCCTCAATAAATATCTCCACCGGAAGGAGCCCTTCAACACATGGTTCGACAGTATGTCAGAACGATAATATCTTTCCCAGCCAGATTTACCCAAGGGATATTCTACCTATTAAAAAACTTGTGCCACTGCTTTAAGTTAAGGGCTTCATTTTGGGTTCTCAATTTTAGGATTCCTAGGCGTCCTTCTTCCTTAAGTAGAACCATGTCACACTGCTTTGGGCAGCTTCTTGGAATTTATATCACCTACTCTCCAAAAGCAATGTTTCCTAAACTTATCAATACGTTCAATTACTGTCTTTTGCAACCGAAAAGGGAACATGTGGAAAGTAGAGTAGGAAACACGGTGAACACTAAATTTGTGATTTCCACACGCCCTACTTGAGTGCTTGGATAGGAATAAGGAAGTGCTCGCAGGCTAGCTAGCCTTCTTTCACAGCGAGATATTAGAGGCCAAAAATCTTCTACTCATTGTTTAGCAAGACCCAGAGTGAGGAAAAGCTACCTGTTGAGCATCCAAAAGTCCTAGCCAAATGATTAAGTCTGTCAGCATCAATATTTATGGGAACCATTAAGCTCTGTGTGACGTCAAGCTGTCGGAGCTCTACTTCAAGATCTTAACCCACAATTTAATTCATCCAAATATATATTATCCATAAAATTATTTAGACAAATAAAGCATCGATGGATGCAGTAAAGCCTAAGCAATTAACGCCAACATATATAATGCATGCAACAACTGATAGATAGGTCGATGATGGATTGGACGACGGAGCACCACCAGTGAGTCTAGTTTGGTGCTCCATCCATCTACAGAGTACCTGTGGGGTTAGTGTTGTAGCCAATTTAATTTCTCCATTTTCCCTCTTGGAAGAAACAGATTGGACTCGACCTTGAAATCAGTTAGGTAGATTGCCTATGTAGAGCGATGTCTGCACTAATTCATAACAAACATTGTTTGTCATGTCTAAAGCTATATATCATGATTGCTTCTTTGTCGTTCGTGGTTGCATGAAGAGTAGCTATATGTGCTTAGGTATTCGTGTTGTTTTCCTTAATTTGGTCACATTATTAATGGGCAAATAATAATATTAGCTTGCATTGATCTAGTTTGTGCCTAGAGTGTAGGTGTGGTGGGCACTTGTTGAAATCTAGTGTTGTAGGTAGCTCAAGTGAAGTCTGAAGAAAATAAAATCAAACACGAAACTCAAAAGGAACTAATTAACTCAAGTCTATTTTAAAGTTTTTATATGCATCGGATGGTTCTTCCAAGTTTTTTTGAGTCTTATTAAGGATGACTTAATGGCCATGTTCAAAGACTTTCATCTTGGAAGGATCCTTCTCTTTAATTTGAACTTTGGGACCATAGCCCTAATTACAAAGCAGAAGGAGGTCAATCAGATCCAGTAGCATAGGACAATTTGCATGCTTAATGTTAGTTTCAAGATCTTTACAAAAGTCCTAGCTAATAGGTTGACAGGGGTAGCCAATAAAGTAGCGAGGCCGTCGCAAACAACCGTTTTGCTAGGAAGAAGCATATTGGAGGGGCTTGTGGTGTTGCATGAAACCATACAAGAGTTGCATAAAAAGAAAAAGGATGGTGTCATCCTTATACTTGATTTTGAAAAGGCTTATGACAAAGTAAATTGGCCCTTTTTGCAATAAGTGTAAAGAATGATGGGTTTCTCTCCAGTGTGGTGTAAATGGATTGGAAAAAGTTGCTATCAAAGGAAGTGTAGGGGTTAAGGTGAATTAGTAAATTGGTCATAATTTTTAGACCAGAAAAGACCTTAGATAGAGAGACCCTCTGTCCTCCCCTATCCTTTTTTAATATAGTAGCGTGTATATATTGGCTATCCTTGTGGCCAGAGGTAAGATCAATGGCCAATTCAAGGGTATGGTGCCACACCTAGTGAGTGATGGACTCTTGCGAATGATACTTTACTCTTTATGCAAAATAATATTGATGAAGCCAGGAACTTGAAGGTAGTACTAGGTGCTTTTGAGAAGTTGTCTAGCTTGAAAATTAATTTCTATAAGAGTGAGTTGTTTTTCAAAGGCTCAGCTGGGGACCGGAGCAGTATAAAGAAGTTCACGGAGCTTTTTGGTTGCAAGGAAGGGAGCCTTCCATTTTGTTATTTAGGAATGCCAATGTATTTTCATATGTTATCAAATAAGGATGGGAATTCAGTGGAAGAGCATTTTGTAAAAAAATGCTTAGTAGTTGGAAAGGAGAACTCCTATCTTCCAGTGGTAGACTAGTGTTGATTAACTCGGTTCTATCTAGTCTTTCCATGTTCATGATGTCCTTATTTGTGGTTCTAAAGGAGCACTTAAAAGGCTGGATTATTATAGATCCAGGCTTTTCTGACAATGTGATGAACTGAAGAAGAAGTATGGGTTTGCTAAGTGGAGTTTACTTTGCAAGCCAAGGTGCATGGGAGGTCTAGACATCTTGAAATTTGCTCAAAATTGCTATCTGCTCAGTAAATGGTTGTTCAAATTGTTAAATAAGGAGGGTCTTTGGCAGGAGGTGCTTAAAAATAAGTATTTAAAGGATAAGTGCTTGAAACCAGTGATAATTAAAGAAACCGAGTGATTCTCATTTTTGGGCAGGTCTTATGGACGTTAGACCTTATGCTAAAACATGGGAAGTTCAAGATAAATAATGCGAATGGGACTAGTTTTTTTGGGGACGATCTGTGGATTGGTCAGGAACCTTTAAAAGTGAAGTTTCCCTCCTTGTACGTACAGATTAGTAAGGAGAAAGGGGGATTCAGTAGCCAAAGTGGTAAGCATGACCCCTTTGAACATATCATTTAGAAGGGTGTTATTAGTCGTTGAAAGGTTGGATGATTGGTTGAATTTGGTCTCCTTAGTTGTGCCCTTCAATTTGAATGAGAATAAGGATAGATTTCTGGCGGTCGAGGAAATGGTGAATTTTTTACTCAATCTTTATGTGGGAAGATCATGAAGAAAGAGACAAATGGTGGGAAAGATGCTATGGAAGGAAAAGCTCCCAATAAAAATAAAGATTTTCCTCTGATATTAAGAGGTCATACTTACAAAAGATAACATGTTAAAAAGGGGTGGAAAGGGGACGCTAGATTTAGCTTTTGTGGTTTAAAGGAGACAGTGAAACATCTCTTTTTCGGGTGTCGTATGGAAATATTCTTGTGGAATGTATTTTCATCGCTTTCAACTTTCAACCACCCAAAAATAATATTCACATGTTTGGCTCATGGCTTAGGAATTTTATTCCAAATTTGAGAAGCCAGAAAAATGGTGAGTTTGCCAGCGATGTGCTTGGCTTTGTGGTTGAATATAAATGATACGATGTTCGATAAGAAAAATTCTAACTCCTTGCATGTAATTTTCAGAGGAACTTACTAGATCAAGCAATGGTCCCAGTTATCTAAGAGGAAGAGATAATTGTGCTGAAGAATGGATGCATATGTTTCGAGGTTATGATGTTAGAGGTTTTTGGAAGAGCGGGTTGGAAGCAACAGAGGGGTCTGGAGATATAAGTGTCTTTGTTTTTTTATGTTTTGTGATGACTTTGTTGTGTGTGCCCTACGTAGTGGAGAGTATCATTTGGACCATTTTTAATGATCGGTTGTACCCATTCACTAGTAAACGTTGGAAAGGAATACTTTATTCCTTAATCTAAAAAACAAATAGATACAGGGGAGATACATGGGTGACCTCTACATTCCTAAAAGAACAATTTTCTAGCATGTATATAATGCAGTTAGTTACCATCACGCTACTGTGGAGCAGTCATGAATCAAACACCTTTTAGACCCTGTTTGGGACGGTTTCTCCACCGGCTTTAGGAGCCGTTTTGTGCCAAATAGGATAAAACAAAATGGCTTGACCAGGAAGCCTTTTAAATCGTGCTCTCACATAGGCTCGAGGTGGGATGGAGCCGAAAATAGTGGTGACTTCATCTCGTCCTGGTGGGCCCTACATGGAGCTATGTGAGATCATGTTTTAAGAAGCTCTACGTGTGAGGCTGTTTTGCTAAAATTTCACGAAGTTGTAAAAAATCCAGTCAAAGTTTTCGGTGGTTTCAATAATTTTCATTTAGCCCCCATCAGGATTTGTGTCAGAACCGGTATGTCTCGCAGGTGCTAGTCCGATGGATCATAACCGTCCAGAAACGCCGCTCAGCAGTTGCCGAGGCACTAACAGGGCCATGTACAATGACGTGCCAACTACAACCAGCGAGCTATTGATGGATCAATCGATAATCATGGTAGCTGCCTGCCTCCACTAGCTAGCAATGCATACAGAGGTACCTAGTAGATTAATTTCTATTATGTATAATTGTTCTTTGATCTTTCTGGAGAGCTCATTATTAAAGCTATAGGTAAGAGCAGCTTAATAATTATATATATAATTGCCGCCTTGGATTCAAGGTCAACATTAGCAACAGCTGGCACGCCGTATGTTTGGCAGCAAAGGAAGCAATGAAGAATTCAATGGAGTAACAGCGGCTGCTCAACAACCTGACGATACTCTATAAAGTAGCTATAGCTTGAGTAGCTACTAAACTTTCTGAATTAGCAACTCAGTGTATGTAGTAGATCCCAGAAGGAACACATATACATATGGCAGACCAGGGGAGTACACATAAGAAAGTTTAATCATATATATATGGTGAACAACAACTATTTGATCAACTATATATGTGCGAATGAAAAATCCATTTACAAATTACAACAACTTGAGGAACATGTTGACATAGATTTTTTTTTTCAGGTTTACCGAATTCCACTGAATCACTGGTCACGAAAGTAAAGTAATCCTTGTCCCTCTACACTCTACATAGAGTTAGGCAGAAGTAGAGGTGACTCAAAGGTAGCTGAGTTTTCCCGGCCGGCCCTTGCATTCATATATTCATCTCGATGCATCCTCTAGTTACACATATACCACCGCTCTCATCTTTTCCCAACCACACAAACAAAATAAAAAAACCAACAAACAACAACAACAAAACTAAACAAAAAAACTAGTGTAGCTAGCTTATGTATATATCTGATCTTCTTATTACGAAAATAAAATAGTTTCTTCAATTTCAGCCCCGGTTGAAAGACTTGAAGCGCTCTGACCTCCGAATGGGATTTTGCACAGGGAGCTTAGATGGCGAGACACGATGGTGTACATATATGTGTGGTAGATGGAGAGCTATTAGTAGTAGAAGAAGAGAGTGTGATGCGTGCGAGTTTATATAACTGATCGAAGAGAACTGACTGATGACTGATGCTGAGAAGTTGAGACGACTCATCAGACGTCGACGATGCACGGTGCTGCGCGCTGGAACTTGAAGTATCCGAGCCCCCCACCGGCGTTGGAGCCGTAGCTTCCCTGTCCGTCGTTGACGGTGAGCAGCGCGGGGCACCGGACCCTGAGATGGTAGTGGCTGGTGATGAACGCGCCGGCCTTCCACCGGATCCATCCGTCGACCCGGATGGTGACGAGGAGGTACCCCGCCGTCTCGTCCTGCGTGAGCGCGGTGGCGAGGTAGACCGGGAGCGGGACGTTGGAGGCGGAGAGGAAGGGCGCCCAGACGGTGGCGTCGTTGGGCGGCTGGAAGAAGGGCGGCAGCGAGGTGGGCACGGTGATCTGCATCGCCCGGTACTCGGCGTACACGTCGGCGCGGTCGTAGTAGATGCCGACGCGGTCGTTGGTGTTGCGCGACGCCAGCGTGGCCTGCATGGTAACGGTGAGGTAGGAGGCGGAGCTGACGTTGATGCACACGATGCTCACGTCGTTGAGGAAGAACCGGGGCTTGGTGGGCCGGAGGACCAGCCACACGATGAGCACGATGAGGAGGAGGAGCAGGATGATCCCCACCAGGGCGGCGCAGAAGCGGCGGTACAGACGCTGCCGCTCGCAGTCCTTGTGCTGGTCGCAGTACTTGATCGACATTTTCTGATGCTTTCTGCTTCTTTCTTTTTGATTTGCGCTACACTCCACCTATATACTCCTGTAGTAGACAGCTGTTTCTGCTTGCTTGTTATCTTCTTCTTCTTTTTGATGAAATTGCTATCTTCTTCTTCTAGTTGCTGAAAGCTGAATGAAGTATGGAAGTATGATTGCAATGCAGAGAAGAGGCCAAGGAAGCAAGTATATATGGAAGGGAAGGCATCGTTTTGCTTTGTTAACTATGGGGGGCAGCTCGCCTCGCTCACTCAAGACTTGCTCAACACTTGGGCTCCAAAAAGGACGCTCATCATTCAGAACTCAGAAGAGAAGAAGAAAAGGCTCCGATCCATCTTGCACTGATAGCGTATAGGCCATTCTGAATGTGCACTGCAGTACCGAGAAATAAAACTAAAGCACGGCACATAGCTCACAGATGAAGCACCTTTCATGTGATCTAAGCTGACTTATATGCTTGTCGCTGAAATTACAAGCTACTACTTCATTTAATTTTTTTTTTTCTCGAAAACGCAGGAGAGCTGCGCTTCATTTAATTTACTGACTGAAGAAATTAAGACTGGGTATGATTCCATATCCATCAATAATTCAATTCCTTGGCTTGACGACGTCGGTCCATCGCATCCTGTGATGATGCCGCTGTCCGTTATTATTTTCCCTCTCGCATTAGCACATACCATGTGACTTGCATCCAGCTGATGCGATGCGACATCCCAGGTTCAAAATTCTTTCATTCCCCAACAGGTACATGTCTGCATATACTGCTGCTACTTTTGTTCAGCAGAGCAATCATGAGTGCAAAGGATTCATCAACAACTGAACCAACAAAATTAACAATATACAAAATATATTACTGTAACTGCATAATGGCCACAAATAAATTTTACTTTCATATATACCAAGCCGCTAGCACTCTATAATCCTTGTTTGCAGAGGGATTACAATATCCAGCACTAGCCATTATAGTATATGTAATATCTGCCTGTCCATGAGCATATAGTGCTATATATCTAGAGAGAGCTTTTACTTGTGCCCTACAGGCCGGGAACAACACTCGGCTTGGAAAGTTGAAAGAGCAGTGAAGGCGGCAGGTGAGGTGTCCACGTCGATCACCATGCAGCCTGCCTGCCTATGCCTGGAGGTCAGTTTCAGAGCATTAGTCCACATATCTCCACATCAATTTCTTTCTTTCTTTCCTTCTCTTCGAAAAAGAACAAACAGAAAGATAAACAAATCAAAGGCTGGCGGCTGAGACATGCTTCTTCCCCCATCACCTTATCTCGCTCGCACCATATACGTTTATCGATCAATTTCTGAGCCAAAAGAAAACGTACAAAACATGTATATAAAGATATGCGCACATAAATCGTGTTCATCTTCTCTTCTCAGGAGTCAGGAGTCAGGACACGACACTGTCAGTCCCCACTGAACTTTCCATAATTTTGTCAGCTTCCTCCTGCCTCTTGATCATCCTCTTGTCAGGTCATGCTAGCTGATGGAGTTTCGTTTGGGTGCTTCTCTTAATTCCTTGCAACGCCTTAATATGATGCCAACTCAAAGTGTGATTCAGCAAAAGTTCAGTTTAGCTTAATATGATATGGTGTGGACCTATGGTTGGTTGGTGGCACATCATGCTCAAGAGACAGCAGCCTCGGCACCAGCTGACGCTCAGGCTCAGGAAAGGATTGGAGAATCAAGGTGGGCTCTTGTTGATCCACAGGATCACCGGCTCAAGTGAGTGAACCACTCATCAGTCTTGCCGAGCACCTGCTAGTGTTGCCGAGCACCCACTAGCCGTGCCGACCACGAACAAGCGTTGTCCATCCCCACACACTATGGCTAGAGCTAGAAGAAGAAGGGAGAACAGAGGATGCACGCACAATACAAGACACCAGCATTGGCCGAAGCCATGTCTGTGAGATGGCAAATCTAAGCTCTCTTTACTGAGTTGCTGTGGTAGTCTATGTAACACCTCAGTGTTAAGCGTGCATTAACATTCCATCACATGAACATAATCATCATCACCTCATGCATAAGCATCATTCATGCATTTCATTTCGAAAGAAATGAAGTATCATTTCATGTGATGCTTAAGTGATTGAAATTCATTCATGTTTCAAACAATGTGAAATGCCATGCTCATGTTTGGATGCCATGATTCTTGTTGTGATCACTAAGATAGCTTATGAATATTTAGGATACAATTTGGAGCAAAGTTCATATTTAAATTTTACCAAATTTTGCCTTTAAAAATAATTCTCCAAAATTAGGGTTTTGAGTTAATATCGATTTTATTTTGTAATTCAAAATCTATCTAGAATTGGACTTTGGTCATAAAAGCAAAGTTGTAGATCTTGAAAAATGGAACAACTTTCATTTTTACACCAACTTTTGAAACTGCATTGAAATTACTCAAAATTTGCTTTGAAGGAAAAAAAGGAATTGAAATTAAGAAAATAAAATCATCATTTCACTTTACTGGGCCGCCGCCTCGCTTTCAGCCAGCCAGCTCGGCCCGCCCGCCCTCCTCGCGCCTCCCCTGCTCCCTCACTCTCCTGCCTTTGTTCCTTGACGCACACCACTCGCTTCGCACAGCTGGCCGCCATGGTTGCAGCCATGGCGCCGGCCACGACGCCACCAAGGCAGCCCCCAGCTCCTTGCCCGCCCCTCACACGCCTTCACCTTCCCGGCCGTGCTGCGCTCCTTCTCACTCCCCGCTCCACTCTCTCGCTTGCCCAGAATAACAACAAGACGTCCGCCCGTCTCGCCTCCACCACCACGCCAGGCCCTCATCGGAAGTAGCTCGCCCGGCCGTCCTAGCTCGCCATTGAACCCTCCATCTCGCCCGCAGCTTCGCCTCCTCCTCGCGCACCTCGTGCTCGCCTCGGTAAGCCGTGAGAAGCTCCCTCTCCCTGGGAATCTCTCGCCGGAGTTGTGGCCGAGCTCGCCGGAGCACTCCGCTCCGTGGACCTCGCCCCTCCGTCCTCCTTCTCGCTCTCCCTTCGCGCGCACGAACACCGCACGAGCTCGGTGAAGCTCCCACACCACCTCTCGCGCCCCTTCTCGGCCGGAGATGGCCGGCCGTCGGTGAACCACGCCTCCGACCCGCCATGCGCAACGCCGAGCTTCCTTCCGAGCTTCTCCCATGCCCGTTCTTGTCGCATCGGGTCCGCCTTGTCGCGGAGAGCTCCTGGTGGTGACCTCACCGCCAGCAAGCTCACCGGCGGCGAGAGCCGGCCGGTTAACGACGGCCCTGCCTCGGCTCCGGCTGACGCGTGGGTCCGGCTTGACCGCGGGTCCCGCCTGGCAGCCCCTCTGGGTGCACTGCACCGGGTGCACCTAGCGGTTTTGGGTCGGTGGCATTTCAGTATTAAAGAAAATGATTTCAGAAATTGATTTACAAAGCTTGTAAAATGTATATCTCCAGTTATATTGCTCCAAAAATGGTGAAACAAATTTTGTTGTGCTTCTTGTCACCAGATCTACATGATAAAAATATTGTATGTCATTTTTGAGATACTTTTCTGTAGAGCTTTATTTAATCCTTGATATTGCTGATATCTTGTAAAATGTGTAGTAAAACCTATATGTATTAGAAAAACATGCTTCCAAGTGTGTTACTCTTCTTGTGTGATGTACTTTCTGTGAAAAAATATATGACATGCATGTTCTGTAGAAAAATTATGAGGTGTAGTTCAAGTGCCTTTAATGGTTGATTTTTGTTATTTTTACTAGAGAGCAAAATTGTATAAAACATGCATGTGATAATTTTTGTACAGTGATTATTTGCTGTGTAGAACATAGGAAAAATATTACATCTGTTGTTTGACACTTTTCATAATACAAAGTATTTTCATGCTCATAATTAGGTCCAAGCTTGTCATTTTTATGTAGGCTATTCCACTTATCCAAATGCCATAAAAATCTGATGGTAGACTACTTAGGGTAGTACTGTGTTATGGTAATTTTCTAAGATTTTTCTAAGCTATAAAAATAGATGTTGCTATTCAAACCTATTATTAATTAGGGTTTAATCAAATGTTGCTTTATGCATGATTAAGGAATTAGTGAAGCTTTGGTGTATCTTTGAAGCATTTAATGAGATGTGTTGACTTAGCATATTAGTAGTAGAAGATAATGCAGTAGATGACATGTGCTTGTAGTACATGTTCTTGGATGATGTTGACTACCTTGCATTCAAGCATATCCATTGTGCTCATTTCATCCGATGCACCTTTTGCATAAGCACTTACGCACATGCATCATACAGGATCGTAAACCGAGAACCCAGTCGTCATACCCGAGGAGCCCGAGGAACTGCTCGAGGTGCAGCCGCAGGAAGTGACCGAAGCAGACGAGGAGGACGTTGAGGAACTTCCGGAGTGCCCCGATCACCGCCCGAGCTCCTTCGAGAGAGGCAAGCCCCGGAGCATTTTTCTCCCTGGTTTGCAATTATTAATCAAATGCTTTACTTTAATTGATGCATTACGTTCAGGAGTTGTTTGCAACCATTGCTGCATTATACCTTGTTTACCTTTGTTATACTATATCCTTGTTACCCTGGTATCCGCAGTCGAGTCAATGCTTAGCTGGCTTAGACCGATAGAAGTCGGGTGATTTCCTGTCACCTGCGAGCTATAGGTGGTTACCTGGATCTGCTTGGAGAACTATGTAGTCATGGTATAACTAAGTGTTAAATGAAGTTGAGACCGGACGGAGACTTACAGGGTTTTGGACTGTAGTGCTTTCCGTCTGTGTCGATTAAGGACCGACCGTTGTTGGGCCTCGAGTCATGTTGAACGCATGCCTTACATTTAGCTGGCCGAATAAAGTACCTTTCGACCGTGAAGCTGGGAGATTATTCGGGCCGAGTAGATTGCCCGCAGCCTTGTGCATCGAGCAGGTGTGGTAGGACACGGGGGCGCGAAGATAAGACCAAAGAGCAGTCGGTCGGCCCCCGGGTACATGTGGTTCCTAGCAAACTCGAGATTCCTGGATAGTTGACTCGGTGACCGATACCTCACTTTAGCGGGTGAGTGAGGTTTGTGTAAGGAATAAATCACCAGCTGGTTAGGAATCGATTCGAATCGCCATCGCTCCTGGATAGTGAGCACTTGACTTGAGTTACTTCATCGTAGTAATGTTGATGGAACACTTGGACAGTTATAATGAATATGACATTATGAAAGTTGTTAATGATCATTGGTTATCATTATTTGTTTAATCACATGTTTGCTCTAGTATAGGTGCAAATGTAGTCGACAGGTTAATAATAATTAACTTGACAATAATGCTTTTGAAAAGGTTCTTGAAATACTAAAACTATCGCTTTTTGCAAATGAGTCAGCTACCCTACTATAAAGCCCTTCATAATCCTTGGTGTCACTTTATTTTTGGTTATGTCAGGTAAGTCTAGCTGAGTACCTTCTCGTACTCAGGGTTTTATTCCCACTTGTTGCAGATGGGCAGATGTATTACGGCTACTGTATCAACTCCCTTTATCCTGCGATGGGTGATGCTTAGGACCATGGGCATGGTCATTCCTTATGTCTCGTCTGATGGTTTTGTTGGAGATGATCATTAGCTGGCACTGTATTTGAACTCCGTGTGAGTGTGTGTGGTTTTGAACAAATGGCTTCCGCTACTTCTATTTGAACTCGTTTTGTAATAACTATGTTTAAACTCTGATGTATCTGAGATGCGAAACTTTATGTAATATATGATGGTGATCGCTAAACTTATTACGATCTTGGCTGGTATGTGAGTTGGTTTGAAATCCTTCGTGATTTCACGGACTACCGGGTTATACGGGCTTAAGTTTGCTAAATCGTCTGCTCTGGCGGATGATTTTCTTACTTAATTTCGTATAATTGGTCGGTTCTGTTACAGTCTATTTATACAACTATATCCATCTAGTCACAGTACAGCGCACATGCTGTAACAGTAAGGGGATGACTCTACGCCGGCCAGTGCATGTGCCTACAGTGCTGCAGGTGAGCCATGCGGCGCCTGCACCTACAGCGGCTACAGTATCACAGCAGGGGGCCTTCTCGGCGCCGCCTTCCCCTTGCTGTGTTCACACAAGGTAGCAGTAGATTATCCAACAATCTTCCCTAATCCTACTGCTAACCCTTGTACCCCCTCCATACCGATCATGTCCTTCAGCTCCATGAGTCGAAGACGTCCGAGCGGCTTGGTGAGGACGTCTGCGAGTTGCCGACTAGTTTCGACGAAGTCGATGACGATCTGCCCTCCATCGACATAGTCCCTAAGGAAGTGGAACTTCACGTCAATGTGTTTACTTCGGTCGTGCAGAACCAGATTCTTCGCGAGGGCGATGGCGGGCTAGTTGTCCACCATCAATGCTGGTGGGTGAGCTTCTACACCGGTTAGCTTGCCCAGCAGCTGGCGTAGCCACACAACTTGGCACGCCGTGCTGTGGCCGCCGCTACGTACTCTGCCTCGCACGTAGATAGCGCCACCACCTTCTGCTTCAGTGATAGCCATGAAATTGGGGCCGACCCAAGGAAGACGAGCACGCCAAAGGTGCTCCATCGCCCGTCGTTGTCCCCCGCCATGTCTGCATCGCTGAACACAGTGAGCTGCAGCCTACTCCCGCCGGTCGTTGGGAAGATAATCCCTTGATCCACCGTTCCTTTGACGTAGCGTAGTAGCCGCCTCACCGTAGCCCAGTGATCCTCTCTGGGATCCTCCATGAAGCGACTAATGTAGCCCACGGCGAACGCGATGTCCGGCCTCATGTGGACTAGGTAGCGCAGACCGCCGACGATGCTCCGGTAGAGTGTTGCATCCACCTTCGCCACGGTGCTGGCCTTTGTCAGCTTCAGCCGCTCCTCCATCGGAGTTACGCATAGCTTGCACTCAGCCATGCCGCTCCGCTCCAATAGCTTGGAGGCATATGCGCTCTGACCGAGCGTGAGTTTCTCCTTCCCCTATCTCACCTCAATGCCGAGGTAGTAGGAGAGTGCATCGAGATCACTCATTCGAAAATGAGCCGCCATCTCACGCTTAAAGTTGTTGATGTCCTCCGTGCGCGCCAGTGACAATTAAGTCATCCACATACAGTCGACGAACGAGCTCCTCCTTCCCCCGTCACTGCGTGTAGAGCGCGTGCTCGATTGTGCACCGTTGAAACCCAAGCTCGCCCAAAGTGGCGTCAAGCTTGGCATTCCATGCTCGAGGGGCCTGCCGTATCCGTAGAGCGCCTTGCGCAGTCGGAGCACCCTATGCTCCTCTCCCTTGATGGCGAAACCTAGAGGTTGCCTGACGAAGACCGTCTCCGCCAGCTCACCATTGAGGAAGGCCGATTTAACGTCCAAGTGATGGACGCGCCAGTCCTTTGCTGCTGCCAAGGCTAGTAGCAAACGGACTGACTCCATGCACACTACTGGTGCAAAGACCTCCTCGAAGTCTATGCCCTCGCGCGGAACAAAGCCTCGGGCGACGAGGCGCACCTTGTGCTTGACAATGGCACCGAGCTCGTCCTGCTTGACCTTGTGCACCCACTTCAGGCTGATCGGATGGCATCCTGGAGGTGGATCGACGAGCTGCCAAGTCTCGTTTTCCTCGATCGCCTTCATCTCCTCCAGCATCGCCCGTCGCTAATTTCCATCACGCTCGGCAAGCATGAACGTGGGTGGTTCCTCAGCATTGATGAGTAGCAGCTCTGCGTCATTGAGCAGCCTACCCACTAGACTTGAGGGACCTATGCCATCGACGATGTCATCCAGCCTGTGGAACCGCACCTCCTCACCTTCGTCGAAAGGCATCCACGAACTCAGTGATGTCACTTGGAGGTGAGGCAAACTCGATCGGCGTCGATGGAGTTCCCTATTCTGCTGGAGTGCTTGGCATAGCACCTTGAGTGCTCGTCACTACTTCTAGATAGCTCGTCATAACACATGCAGTGTTCGGCCACACTGTAGGAGTGCCCAGCCTCAGTCTTGGAGTGGTCGGCACCACTGCAAGACATTTTGGTTCCACCACGGGGTTGCTCGGCACCTGTCCTGGAGTGGTTGCCACCACTGCAGAACCTCCCGGCACCACTCCTGGCGTGCTCGGCATCCCTCCAGAAGTGCTCGACACTCCTCCGGGAGTACTCGGCATCCCTCCTGAAGTGCTCGGCACTACCCCAGGAGTGCTCGGCCCTACCGCCGGAGTGCTCGGCACTCCTCCCAGAGTGGTCGGCACCTCTTCCCCAGCGTCTCCACCACCGTGGATGACCAAGTGCTCAATGACGAAGGTGTTGGTGAAGCTGCCAGCTTCCCCCATGCTCGGACTGCTCCAGTCCCAAGCCGCCTCCTTGTTGAACATGACGTCGCACGAGACAAGCACCTTATCTCTGCATGGGTCGTAGAGCTAGTATGTCTTGGTACCCTCCACGTAGCCCAGGAACACCATGGGTGTGCTCCTGTCCTCTAGCTTGGTGAGGTTCGGCTTTGTCTTCCTGACGTGACCGATGCAGCCGAATGTCCGGAGGAAGGACACGCTCGGCTTGCGCCCATACCAAGCTTCGAATGGCATCTTGCCCGTCAGGGCTTTGGTCGGAGCGCGGTTGAGGATGAACACCGCCTTGGTCACCGCCTCACTCCAGAACCTTGCTGGCATGCCTTTGGCCTTCATCATGGATCGGGCCATGCCGACCACCGTCTGGTTCCGTCGCTCCATCACGCCATTCCGTTGTGGAGAGTACGGCGTGATGTGGTGTTGCCCTACACCCTGATCCGCACAGTACGCAGCGAACTCCACCTAAGTGAATTCACCGGCGCGATCAGTCCTCAACACGCGGAGCTTCTTGCCGCTCTCAGCCTCCGCGCGCATCTTGAACTTCTTGATCGCCGCCGCCGCTTCATCCTTGCTCGTCAGGAGTTGCAACCACATGTAGCGACTGCAATCGTCCATGAGCAGGAGGAAGTACCGCCGACCACCATTTCTAGCAGGCGTGATCGGCCCACAGAGGTCGCCGTGGACGAGCCAAGAGCGTCCTTCGCGCAATACTTGGCCGCCTTTGGGAAAGGTAGCCTCCTCTGCTTCCCGATCAGGCAGCTGTCACACAACTCGCCTCCGTGCTTGATGTGGGGTATCCCTCGAACCATCTTCTCCAGCCGACCAAGCGCGTCGAAGCTGAGATGTCTGAACTGGGCATGCCACATCCACGGTTCCTCAGAGTGCCTTGCCGCCAGGCACACCGGCTGCTCTACCTTCAGGTCGAGCAGGTACAACCGGTTCAGCGACCTCTTCACCTTGGCAAGAATTCGCTACTCCCGGTCCCTGATCCTAAGGACTCCGTCCTTGATTAGTACCTCGCTACCACGCTCATCCAACTAACCAATGCTGATGATGCTGGAACGTAGCTACGGGATGTAGTATACATCCGTTAGTGAAAGGTGCTCCCCGTTCTAGCATCTGAAGATAATGGTGCCGCGCCCTTGGATAGCCACCCTTGAGCCGTCACCAAACTTCACCGTACCGGTAACATCGCCGTCGAGCTCGAGAAAGGATGCCCTAGAGCCCGTCATGTGGTTACTGGCACCAGAGTCCAGATACCACCGCTGCTCCTGGTCGGCGCCCACACGTCTGAGGTGAACTTGCACGCGTGGTTCGTCAAGGTTGACAGTCTTCAGGGCCTTCCCAGGTCCTTCCACCGTCGTCGCCTCTTCCCTCTCCTCGGCCTCGATGTCGTGCAGTGCTATAGAATGTCGCCATCAGGATAGTGGCCTCATCCTCATCATCGGCTTGCGCCAGGTGAGCCTGAGCCTTCTTCTCATGTTTGCGATTTGGGCACTCCCGTGCCTAATGGCCCATCTTCCCGCAACGCCGGCAGGCGTTGGGGTCGACCTGCTTCTTCTCCGAAGAAGCCTTACCATGGCGCTTGCCATCACCACCGCGGCTGGAGGAGGCTGCCTTCCCGGAGTTCCTCCGAGCAGCCCACTCCTCTTCCGTCAGCAGGAGTTTCCCGCTATCCTTCGTTGTTGTCGCCTTCTCTAGGCGCTCGTCCACCGCCCGCAGACGGCCTATCACATCCTCAATGGTGAGGGTGGACAAGTCCAACATCGTCTCTATGGAAAGAACGATCTGGATGTACTTTGCCGGCATGGAGTGGAGGTACTTGGAGACCGCCTCCTCTTCGTTGATAGTGATGCCATGGCTCTTCAGCTTGTTGATGAGCGTTTGCAGGATGGAGGAGAAGTCATCCACCATTTTACCATCCTTGAACTTGAGGTTGGCGTACTCCTGCTTTAGAAGCTGGGTCGTCGCCTTCTTTGCGCGGTCGGAACCGACGCGCATCGCCGTAATAGCCTCCCACGCCTCCTTAGCCGAGCTCTTCGCCCCCAACAACTCCCTGTACTCCTTCGGTATAGCAGCGAGGATAGCCTCCAGCGTTGACATGTCATCTTCTTCATTGTCGGTGCCCTTGTCAACAGCATTCTAGAGCCGTCGGGTTCTGAGCTTACCTTCATGGTCACCGACCACTCTCCATAGTTGGTGCGAGTCAGCGTCGGCCAACTGGTGCCGCTGACCTCTCGCACCGTGCGAACAACGACCTCCGGTCATGGCTGGGCAGCCACAGCAGTGCCACTGCTGTCGCCCATCTCTGAACCGCCCGTCATCGCCAGCGGTTAGTCTGGCGACGGCGCTTGTACGGCTCTGATACCACTTGTTGGTCCACAGAATCACTGGCTCAGGTGAGTGAACCACTCACCAGTCTTGCCGAGCACCCGCTAGTGTTGTCGAGCACCCACTAGCCGTGCCGACCACGAACAAGCGTTGTCCGTCCCCACACACTATAGCTAGAGCTAGAAGAAGAAGGAAGAACAGAGCATGCACGCACAATACAAGACACCAGCGTTGGCCGAAGCCCTGTCTGTGAGATGGTAAATCTGAGCTCTCTTTACTGAGTTGTCATGGTAGTCTATTTATACAACTCTATCCATCTAGTCCCAAAGACAACGCATTTGCATGTGAATATAAGAATTCAGATAACATACGGGACTGACTCATGCCGCCATCGTGCATGTGCCTCTGACTTTGTGGTTGGTGAGCCGTCTGCGCGCGCTTACACTTGCAGCGGCTACAATATCACAGCAAGGGATCTTTTTGGCGTCGCCTTCCCCTTTACTATGTTCACACAAGGTAACAATAAATTATCTAACAGCTCTCTCCCCGCTCCTCTTTTCCTCGCCCTCCCAGTTGGAGTCCTGCTGCCACGCAACGACTTGGCCAGGGTGCCAGACGTTGATCTCAACCCGGCTATCAAAATCCAACTCTAGAGAATCTTGCCTGGCCCAGGCAACCTTTTGCAACAAACTCTAAACCAAACAGCCCCATACATGCATACTACCAACTGAAGCAACACATCCCCACAGTCCGATCCCCACACACACAACGAAATGAATGGCCACTTGAACTGCACATGTGGGAACTCAAGCAACTAACTCCAGGTTCTAAACACATGCATCAATGTCTCCAATGCATCGCTCCCATCCTATCAAAACGGCCCATTCACACACTAGTTAGTAGTTAATCTTTACAAATGACATTGTACTGTCTCTGAACTTCACCCTTGTATCTTAGAGGTGGCCGGGTAAACACGATCGATCTCAAGTCACATCAAAACCAATCTCCCCTTCTATTTTAATTTCGGTTGCATGCATCATGCATGTGCCTTATAATGATATACAAGTGAACACTGGTACACCTGCATCCTTGCGTAGTCTCTAAGGGTCAAGGCTCAGGAGGGGTCAAATTAAATCTGCCGATTTCGACCCATGCATATCCATGCCTTCTTTTCATAACTGAATCATTTGATGAAACAATCAAATTGTACATCACTAGCTGAAAGGAGGTTCTCAAATTAATGATCCATCCATGAACTAGTCGAGTAGTACAACATAAAACAGACAACCAGAGTATGTAGTTTCTCTACAAGCAGTGGCATGTGTTTCTTGCAGAAACCTTGGATACATGAGCACGAGTCAGTATCCTTACTTCACACACTCTTTACATGTTTACCATCCATAACTTTGACAATATTTGGGGGAAAAATTGAACTTTGAAGGTTCTATATATCTTCTAGATCCAAAGAAAACAGAAAAGCATCTGTTGTTGCTGTTGAAGTCCATTCTAGCTACCTGTGTACTTTTCAGCTTTGTTGGACCAAACATTCATTTATACTTAGTACTAGAATGTACCCACCAGCCATTATAAAGACTACACACATCAGGACTTAAGGGGAAGAAAAAAAAAGGAACATCCTTATTACGTTGATGGCAATGGTGGTGGGGCTTAGTTTTTTTTTTTTTTGCGAATTATACAAGTACAGACGCAACGTACACTCAACCCTATGAACACACATACGCAAACCCTACCTTTATGAGCACCTCCGAAAGACTGTGCCAGCACATCTCGAGATTGACGAAGTTACCATACAGCGCTTCGCTATCGACGGGAACGTAGCCTATCACTAAAATTAAAGCATAACGCTATTAAATCCTGGAATAAATTCAGGAAAATACGAGCACCCGTGACAAGCCGATGACTTGAACCCGAATGGACAGGTTTCACTACAAGAAACCTAACCACCTGAGCTAGCCTCGGTTCACGCGGGGGGGCTTAGTAGCTAGTACTCCTCTCTAAGGTCAATATAACAAAAAGGTGCAAACAATTAGTCATGGATCACTGTCTAACCCACTTCCTTCAGCTAGTGTGATGTTGCTATGCAACAACACACATCATTTTCTATCAACTGCAAATCAGCAATCGACTCCATCCCGTACTCCTCATGAAGCCCAAAATTTGAAGCAGCAGGAAATTAACAGCGATATCACAAAGGCGCACGCACTAGCTAAGGAATTAATCGGCCTTCTAGCTAGTAGAATTAGGAATGACATGCTTCAGTGGAGTGTTCCAGTGAAAGAGAGAATCTCCTTCTCCAGTGTTTGGTGATCAATTTGGCCCACCCATCAATGGCACTATATGGTGTGCTTGCACAAGCATGACATCATAGAGCTAGAAACCTGCTTACCGGTGGAAGCACTTTTTGGTATGTGGAGAAAAAGCATCAAACATTACAAAGAAACTGAGGGTCCAGTTAACTGATTGTATATATTCTTTGGAAATGAATGGATTAATTAGGTCAGCAGAGACTCTGCACAGAGAAAGTAACAATTGGAAGGCAGAAAGGGGACATGATCCACAATGGTCAGGAAGATTTAAAATCACCTTAGCTAGCAGGAAAATTAACGTCAAGTGGGAAAGTGCAGAGGAAAGTTTAAGGGCCATGAAGCTTGCAGAATACTGAACCCAGGTATATCCAAAAGCAATGCAACCTTAGCAAGAGGAGAGGGTACCAATCTAAAACAAAAGGTAGAATATCGCAAATAAAGCGGATGCAGCCACAAACGTGTCATCTTTTGTGGTATCCACATGGATTCCTATCCAGAAATCAAAGTGTGTCCATACTCGGATCCATTACAGGCTACAACACACCATTCGAGAACTTGGTTTTTAATGGCGGCAGCTGAAGCCTGAAGACGCAAGCAGAGAGGTAAAGATGAACTGGGGAAGGAATTGGGCCCAACTCAACCCACTCAAGCTCTGATCTGCCCGCGGGCCTTAACTTTGTGGATGGAATATATCTATAGAATATATATCGGAGAGAGGGTACCAATCTTGCTTGTATGTAGGAAACAAAAGCGAAGCAAGGATGATGCAAGCAGAAACCACAGTATGTGGAGTGGGCCGTTTTTTAGCCCGCGGGCCGGCCGGATGACCCGAGAAGGCAGAAAAAGTGAACTCGGGCTGAATGTTCGTGCTTACCGCTGTGGGGCTGCGGGCGGGCTTGGGCCAAGGGTTTTTCTTTCTTTTTCGGCCTGCCTGACGGGGCCCAAGGTCCTGGCTTGATCAAGTGCTATCCAATCCCTCAATCTCACCAAGACGACCTGGATGTCTGCGGTTGGACACGGCCAATTAAGGAGTTTTTTTTTTCCGGACTAAACTTTACTCCCGGTCACCTCAGAGGTTTGGGCACTAATTTAAAGTATTAAATATAGACTAAATATAAAACTAATTGTATAGTTTGAGACTAATTTACGAGACGAATCTATTAAACCTAATTAGTTCATGATTTGACAATGTGGTGCTACAGTAAACATGTGCTAATCATAGATTAATTAGGCTCAATATATTTACCTCGCTAACTAGTCTACTTCTGTGCAGTTAGTTTTATAATTAGTTTATATTTAGTTTAGCATCCGAACGCGTCCGAGATGATGCGGACTAAACTTCAGTCCCAAGGCATCTACACTGGACGGACCAAAGTTGGCAACCGGCGCGACAGGACACGTCGGTTGTGGTACGTGTAGTGGAGTGGAATTATTGATTGGGTATAGATATCTGGCACCAGAAGCTTCATTAATCCTCACACTCCCAGCAGGTGACACGTACTGTACGTATGTGGTCGGCACGGCTTCGCCTTGTGCTGCCCTGCCGTCACGTGGATGCTTTGGCTTCACTAATTGTTGCGTGCATGGCATCATCACGGCCACCAAAACTACTCCCACTGTCCAAAGATAAGGTGCAATTAATTTATTTCCAAATCACATCACTAGCTACCACCCGACAACACAAACACTCCTATTGGCTTTGTAATTCCTGGCAGTTTTTAAAATACCAACGAAAACCAAGAATAACTCATGTCGGTCGGATCGTATCCGATTAGGAGTTGATTGTTTTAGCTAATGAATAAGTAGTAGGAGAAAAAAAAGAGCTAAAATTTGAGCAAGATAATAAATATGACTGAGGCTCGACGAGGAGTTGGGTTCATGAAAAGATTTGAATGACGTAGTTTGGTAGACCGCTTAAGGACCATGCATTTGTCGTTAGGGGCGAATTTAGGGGGTTTATCGGGTTCCGTCGACCTCGATAACCTTTATAAACCATTTAACAAAACACTATTAAGGTTTTAAAAAATTATATCATGTAATCAAGTTGACCTCCAATGACCCCAGCTATGTTTTTGGCTAGATTCGCTACTGTTTGTCGTATTGAGCCTTGAACACCTCTTGTTCATAGATGGGCATGGTAAGCCTAGTAACTTATGCTCACTGGGTAACTGCATGGATTTGTGTGAGGTGGAGCGCGGGGCATAGCTATGGGGCTAGTACCCGGCTCACCATCAAACCGTTCATGGACGATTCAGCCACCCTCCAGAATCAACCCTTATCCGAGCACGGGTATGTAAGTTCGACCTTGGGCTCCTTGTGGGCAAAGTTATACACTTAAGCAGAGTTTTAACTTATTATGTCGCTGCATTCAAAAGGACACATTTATTTGAGAACGTTCAATATGGCTTGTAGCTTCAAAGTAGCTTGTTGCGATGAAGGACGCCTCGTGGAAGATCGGGCTCCACCTTATCCTTAATGTTCATACTTGCTAAACCTCTCTATGTTAGATGTATAGTTGATAGACAATATTTACTTTATACACAACATGCTACTCCCTACATTCTAAATTGTAAGTTGTTCTGATTTTTCTAGATACATAGCTTTTACTACGTATCTAGAAATAATGTATATCTTGGTGCATAGCAAAAACTGTGTGTTTAGAAAAGTCTGAACGACTTACAATTTGGAACGAAAAAGGAGTATTTGCGAAGGCTAAATGTATAATCCTTCGTAGATTATTTGGGTAAGTCCTATGGAGTACAACCCCATACTCATAGTGCTAACGTTAAGTTATTCTACAGGTCTAAGGACTTTGGTGGTGCCATGTCATCCCACCGAAAATCATAAAAGTGGATGAATAGCAAGAGTCGTTCGAGCGTATGGTGGCGACGTCCGTGGACAAAGGCGCCTGCCGGCTACTAGTTAGAAACTAAGTTAGTTCGCAACATATAGGTTATTCAACCTAGGAAAACATGGTAGATAGCCATCTGGGTCACATCTCATATATGCTAGGTATGAGTATTAACTAATGTTGTATGATGAACTTATTATTTTGACAAGATATATATGTACTCTATGTTTCTACTAATTTGTGTAAACTTTTGATGAGTTGAGCTTTGAGTTGTGACGGCTGTAGGTGTATAATACGCAACCGGGATCCTATACCATGCTCTAGTGGAGTTTGCAGATGGCACTCTAGGGATTTTGTTTAAGCTGAATTGATCACTTAATTTATGTAGATTAACTTGGTGGGCCCCACTAGTAAGGAATAGTACATCATTTGTTAAGGGTCCCTGTCAATACAAATACAGCATGTAGCAGAAGCTTCAATTGAAAAACACACCTTAAAAATGAAATCTGACCGCCTCTAAAATGAAATTGATTTTTCTTTGTGCTAGTGGTAGAAAACGAATATTTTTTTTCTCGATCACGTAAAAAGTTTATACGTCTTTATATTAAGATAGAGAAAAAATTTAGTACAACACACATTTAAGGCATCCTAGTGAGTTAGAAGAGTTTTACATGGACGTAGTGTATTGAAATTAAACTATCTTGGATCGATGCTGCTTTCATCCGTAGTAATAAGGCCGGTGATGAGAGGGAGTGCTTGGCCGGCGGGCCGGGGTTGAAGATTGGGAGGCAGCAGCTAGCAGGTGAGGTGTCCAAATCCATGGATGTGATCACCCTGCCGCTTGGGGGATCTGAGAGCTAGCTCAGACCTAGTAATTTGGAACCCAAGAGAGAATAAAATCTAGGGGGGATATATAAAAAGCAGACTATGAAGAACTAAAGTGTTAATTAAAATGGGATCTATATCCCTGAGGGATTCAGTTTCCAAATTAGACCGGATGGGGGCTGACACTGGTCTGCATTTCATCACAAACATACTAGGAATGTATGACAGTACCGAACGAATTTGTGTGGCCAGAATAACCGGTCTGCGCCGTGGTTCCTAGTTCTCTTGGTCTTTTGAACGAAACACAGATAATATACTTATGATCTATATCGTACATAATACACACAAAAATATAGGAGTAGAGTATGTATGTATGTACTACATCAGACAGCAGAGAGAGGTATCACATTCACATGACGGTGCAGGAGTTGACGTTGTCGTCGCTGAACATGTTCATGTACTTGACCTCCGGCGCAGAGGGGTCGGCCATGGCCTGCGGCGCGCTGCGGACGAACCCGGCGGGCGCCTTCTTGTCGTAGGCGCCGCCGACGTAGGGGTAGGTGGTGAGCGCGTAGGGCACGTAGGGCCACATCTCAGCGTTCTTGCCCGTGGCCTTGACGCGCTGCAGCACCTTGGCGGGCTCCACGTACCCGGTCACCGTGCACTTGCTCTGCTTCGGGTTCACCGCCACGCTCGTCACCCCGCGCATCGACTTGACGGCGCTCTTCACCCGACGCTCGCAACCCTCGCAGTCCATCTTCACCTTGATGTTCACCGTCTGCAACCACCAGCGTGAGGCGCTAGCTCCGATCCGATCCATCCATCAAATAAAACTAGTGCACAAGCAAGCACATGGACAGTACCTGCAGCGGCCGCTTCTTCCTGAGCTTGAGCGCCTCCTTCGTCTCCGTGATGCTGCACAGGTGCGACAAGTGGTCCAGGATGCCCATGGCGGCGCCGGTGTATGCTGCTGCTTCAATCTCAGCTCCTCCAATCCTCTTCTGTGACCGACCGCTCTAGCTAGCTAGCTAGCTAGCTACTTACTAGCAGAAGAGCAGAGTAGCTTGCTTGTGTGAAGACTGATGAAGAAGGATTGGATGATGAAGCCAATGGAAGTAAGCAGGGAACTGGAGGATGGTATGGTGGTATATATAGTATAGTGGAGGCCACTGCCAAGGAGACGACATCCTTTACTAGTAGGAGTATAGGAGTCGCCCACTGCATGCCCTGCCTGATAGGCTGTCTGATTATGATTTGATAGCACAGGCACAGCTCTTCTTGGCCGGTCCAAACGCTGCTTGAAACGTGTGCATGAATCAAGGAAACGAAACGTTTCATTACTACCCTACCTAGTCTGTGCATTATTGACGATGTACGTGTCTTGTAAAAGACATGTGTAGATCCTATAAATAAATTGAAACCAATCTCTAGGAAATGCTTCAAATTAATTTCACTGTTAGGTTATCTCCCAAAAATTCCTCTTAATCCGTAGGAACCAAATACTAGCGCCTGTATTCTTTCATTTGTCTTTTACTTTCAACTGTGTGTGTATATAACATCCATCTACAGTAATATTTTATGGTATTATAGATGATTTCTATTTATTGCAAACCTTTTCTTTCTTTGTAACTTGTTTTAAGGATTGAGCGGGGGAGGGGGTGCAAAAAGTCTCCACTTATTATATATATTGATCAATCAAGTCGGGAGTAGAAGGCAGGAGCTCGGCAGCATTGCACAAGTTCGGTGGGCATCCACAATATTTTCTAAGATTGAGCAACCCATCGAGAAATTATGCCAATCATGTCTATGTCAATGATCTTGCTGAAGATGCGCTATTAGTTTTTTTTTTTTTGTCAAGATCTTCACAGGGCAGTTTTGGAGGGACACCGGCCGGAATGCACCTAGACTTGTGGCGCCCAAGTACTTGGGTATGAGAACTATGAACACGCTCGGTTGATCCACTCAAAGTATGCAGTCCCATTCCGAAAGTTATCTAGAAAATTTGTAATAATGTGCACTTGGGCGATAAATGAAAATATTATTTCCACTTTAGTTTTGTATAAGTTGAACTATCATCTCTACTATATATATAGCTAGAAGCATGGACATTGACAGATATATGCCTCGACCTCACGTCCTTACCCTGTGACGTATTTGTACTTTTGTAGTGAAGAGCCGTGTTACTAAAAAATAAATAAATAAATAAACCCACGCAAGGCTAGGCCGGGATGGATGTGAAGGCTATTGTTGTTGCTGCGACAAATTTAAAAAGATATTTGGACTAATTTTGCAGAGGTTGGTGAGGGAGGTGGGAGGGGGCGTATGGGTACTCCATGATAATATATGATACAAAAGATATATGATGTCCGGTCAACAGAGTACAACTTTACAAAATATTCGTTGGAAATAGTTATGAAGAATGCCTATATATATTACTGATGTATATCCTACTCAGATCCTGAACTTTAGACTTGTTGTGGATGTTTGTCAACTAAAGGAGACCACATGATTGATACTTTGATAGTATGATTGTCGGTGCAGAAAATGGCCAACACGTAAATATTTGTAGTTTTGCCGTACGTTGTGATCGGATGTGGCCTAGCACTCAATGACACATGGTTTATACTGGTTCAGGTAACGTGCCCTACGTCCAGTTTGAGTCGGTCGGTGACTTTATTTCTGAGCCGAGGTGCTCGATTGCTGTGGGGTTACAAACGGAAGAGAGTAAGATGGGGGATGTAAGAGGCCCGGTCGGACTCTGGTCTAAAGGACCGAGAGAGAGGAGTTCCGCTATGTGCTAAGTGTTCGAGTGTGTGCTCGAGGTATGAACCCGATGGTTCTGTTGTTGTGTGTTGAATCGGTGGTGAGTTGATCGTCCATGTTCGGAGAGAGCGCCCCCTTTTATAGATGAAGGGGACGGCATACAAGAGAGGGAGAGTACGTAAGCTACTAAGTCTTGTTGCTCACGTCGTCGGGTACAAGGCGATTATAGACGCCCACAATATTGTTGATGTCAGACGCATGTGGGAGGTTTTACCATGCTCTACCAGGTACGGTAAATGCCGGCGCCCACAACATTGTGGATGCCCAGATGCATGTGGGGGGCCTTACCGTGTTTGCCTGGTATGGGAATTGATAGCGCCCACAACATTGTAGGTAAAACTTCGGTGCCCACAACACTGCTTGGGTTCTGACATGTCTGGAAGGTTGTAGGGCACCCTTCTGACATGCCCTGTCGGTACTGTCCTGTAGGTGTGCAGGGTTCGGTTTTTAGTACTACGGTTGTCTTGAGCATCCTGTCTTACTTGCTCTGTCCGTTGCCTAGGTCCTTACCGAGCGGGCGTCCCCGGTCGGTTGGTTCCATGTCGGCTCCGACTGTGCCAGTCGGAGAAGAGCCGTAAGCAGAGGTTCGGTGCGTCCCTGGTCTGAGACGCGGGTCGGAGTTTGCAAGCGGCGTTGGCCAGGCCTTCCGGTCGGAGAGGCGAGCCGAGTTGGAAGCGAGGCCTTCCGGTCGGAGAGGCGGGCTGGTGTCGGAAGCGGGCGTCGTTCCTCTGGTCAGGCCTTCCGGTCGGAGATTGGATCGCCCTTCTGGTATGTCGTTAGGTTTTTTTGCCAGCCCAGTAGTTGCGCGTCGTTCGTAACGTCGTCCGTTGGGCCAAGTCTTTGCTGGAAAGTTGGTCCATGAGGAACCCCGGGTTTATGAACTTGACAATGATACTCTGACAGGAGAGTGAAGCCATGCATGCGCCAATTTTTTTTTTTGACAGTAGTACTAGTATGTATGTATGTATGTGTGTGTGTATATATATATATATATATATATATATATATATATATATATATATATATATATATATATATATATATATATATATATAACTGATCGATCTGACAATGTGGGAGGAGATAAATATATAGATAGAGAGAATCAACCTCTCCAACAAGTAACGCAAGGTGTCCTGAGATTGCCGACTGCGACGTTTTCCAGCTTTTGCAATCAGTAAGTGCCCAAGTGGTGATAAAGGAAATATGCCATCCGTGAATTGCTTTCTGCCGGACATCCATCCATCCTTGGATCACTCTGGGTCTAAAGCAAGGTTATCCCTGATTCTAAACCATATCCTTTTCTTCTTCAAGAATTAAGTAGATGATGAATCATACTCCTCTACAGCATATCCGCATATAAAACGATGATACAGTACAGAATTAGCTCGTATATGCACTTGCTGGTCATATATAGGGGGTGTTTGTTTCTTTAGTCGCTCATAAAATTCATGTCACATTGAATGTTTAGATACTAATAAGGAGCATTAAATATAGATTAATTACAAAATCAATTACATAGATGGAGGCTAATTTGCGAGACAATTTTTTAAGCCTAATTAATCTGTCATTAGCACATGTTTACTGTAGCACCACGTTGTCAAATCATAGACTAATTAGGCTTAAAAGATTCATCTCGCAAATTAGTCACAAGTTGTGCAGTTAGTTTCGTAATTAGTCTATATTTAATACTCCATGCATGTGTCCAAACATTCGATGTGACAAGAATTTTAGGAGGCACGGTAGGAACCAAACTAGCCCATATTTATTTGGTCCCAAACTAAATTAAAGAATAGTTACTCTTGACCCCTAGAGCGAAGCTAGTTTAATTTGGCAGAAAGGCATGACGGATCTATGATGGTCCCTGTGATCCAGCTAGAATTGCTTTACCGGTACAGCGATTATTGCCTTTCTCTTCACAACATTCTCTTTGTTTTCAGGGATTGCTATATATTGTTTTCAGGCGTGCATTGCAATATTCTTCTTGGCAACGACGGCTTTATTTGCACACGCGTACATTATTCTATATTCTATATACTCGTATCTACTTTGGTAGCTTTGCAAATTCTACACTTTATTTAGCTCACATCAAGCTTTTCCGCAGAACATTACCAAAAAAAATAAATGAGCTTCCTCACTTCCTGTGTGAAGCTACTTGTCTGCTAATTTTCCTCCAGCTAGTTAGCTGTTCGATCCAATTCCAACTAGGACCATCTTATCGGAGGAAAAAAGATATGATTTGTTCCCTCAAAAAATTATAGGGGAAAACATAAAAATTAAGGTTGAGAAAGAATATTGTGCTTCTTGGTTTTGCAGCGAGCCGATTTGGCTCTCTCGCCGCAGCAAGGATAAACTTGCCCAGGACCCAAGGTAAGCCAGCTGAGAAACTAAATGCCTTTGCTCACTACTTCTAGCTCGGCAAGATGAAATAGTGCTTGGCAAAGATTCCAAGCATCATGCCCTATGTATGCTGATTGAAGAGAAGTTATATATGGCATAGGAAGATTAGCAACCACAGACTGCCAAAGGTTAGTAACCGGCCGGTACATGAAGCACGCCTCATGCTGAAATAGTTCTCAAATTCACATTGCGTGTGGTGAATGAAACGATGTAACAGAGTCACACAAAAGTTTTCATTCTACATGTATGTAGCTAGAAAGTATCAAATACTTATGAATTTCGAACTTGGTGACCCTCCTCGGCAGAGTTTTTGTGAAACCCGCCATTCCGGAGTGGATAAGGGGTACTCACTAAGCTAGTGGATGGCAGTTTAAATAGGTCTGGTGACTCTTGGTGCTCCCATGGATTATGAGATTGTGTCTACAACCCCATACCACGGGGAAAATTTTCCTCGCCTACGCACCTCTCTTCTTCCTTCCTCCCTTCTCCGCGAGCAGCGCTTCTACCCTCGTGCCCACGCCTCCGCTACCCGTGCCTGTGCCCATAACTGCCAGTGCCTCCACTCATAGACGCTCACCGGCCGGAGCCCCTGCTTGTGCTCACCAGCGCCTGTAATCGTTGACGGGGCTCACGACCCCATGTGGTGTCGCTTGTCAATCTCGCTCGAGTGCCTTATAGTCGTACGTCCTTGATGCACGGTTTCCTCTTCCTCTCCACACGGGCCACCGTCTTCTAGTTTGCCATTCTCACTGGTGGGCACGCTCATCTTCCCCATGCACCCGCGTCCGAGAGAACAATCGCGAATTCCAGGAGGGAGGGATAGATTTTGGGGGATGGCTTCGCATCGGATTTTAGGTGGGATGAATTTTACCCCTGCCTATCATCTTCAATCCAAACAGCTTCAAAAACAAATCCATCCTGTCCCATCCCATCCCTCCTAACAAACACACCACCTCTAAAGGTTACATTACAGACAGACTGTAAAACGACGGGACCAGGGCTACCGACGTTGCGTTGCTTTCAGTAATAATAATATATATACTAGAGAGTACTGTAGTCATTATTATATTATACTAGGACTAGGATAAGATAAGATGGGTCGATCGGTCGATAGATGAGACATGCAAGCTATAGGTCGTCGTACGTGTGTGCCATGCACGATGCCAATGCCTGCCATGGCGTGATCTGACTCTTCCTTGAGCGAGCCCCCGTCAAATTCTCAATTATATTTATATTGGCCGGCGGCAGAAAATCAGAGGGTAATACACGTTCATACCGGTTTAGGTACGAGGTACCCTCGTCCAGTGTATATGGAGTGTTGTATTGTTTATTATGTGTTGTATGTTTAGATTGGTTGCGGTAGGGGGATCACAACTATTGCCTATGGGGTGTTGATCATAGGCTTCCTACCCCTCTTTATATAGTCAGGGTGTAATGTTATAGATGTTAGAGTTCCAATCCGATCATTCTACGAGTTGGTTTTTTAGTCAATTACAAAACAAAACAGATTTGAGTAGTTTTATATGTATGGCAATGCCTTCTCCCCAAGTCAATGAAGTACACCCCCAGGTCAAATCCGCCCTTGTCCAATCTGCCCGGCCTACCTCCCTCCCTCCCGAGGAGCTCTTTATGACCTTGGTGAGGGCCATGTATTCAACAGCAGTAGCCCTCGAGTTCATTCATGATTGAGCTTGCAGCAGTCCAAGTGTCATCCTGACTCATGTTCACTGCGCTTTGCGTCGTCTTCTCTAATGATTAGTTGTGCTCTTTGTTTGTAAGGGAGATCATGAAGAACTCAAGAGAAAAGATGTATATATATTGGCTTCGAGTGTATCTGAACACCTCATGCCAATTATTCAATCTGTATCTTGATGTGAGTTGATCTATGCCGTCAGATTTAAAACATCCATTTGGCATTGCAAGTTGACCCGAGAGTGACATTTTGCTTTTGGGGATCCAAAATGCCACGCTCAGCGAGAAAAACAGTGGGTTAGTCCGAGTGGTACGCAAGTATCTGATCGATGAAAACAGCTTCATAGGCCCAACTAGGGGCGCACCATATATAAATACCAACCTGACTTCACGAGTGGTACATGCTCCCCATGTGAGTTGGGGCCGGCTGACATTCTAAGCTAGAAAGGGGATTTCCTAGGGAGGAAAAGATGAACCCACCTCTTAGCAGTGACGATGTTGTTGAAGTAATCTAAATTCTTTTTATTGCGTGCGATCGAGCAAATTCAACCATGCCACACCAGGGAGGTGAAGCAATTCGTGGGAGCTTAGACCATTGACTTTGATCTTGAATGCTTAGCTGAGGTCTACGCTATCGGCTCCACAAATTGAGTTGTGAATGACAATGACCTGAACGTTTCCTTGCACACTTGGTGGATGTCACTTTCTCGACGCCTTGTGCGGCATGGGAGCACAAGTAAACGTAATGTCATCGATACTTTTGCGGAGATTCCTAAATAATTAAGTACAAATATCCATGCCTGTTGTGATAACTTAATTATGGCAGATAGAAAACACTATTGCAGTACCCATTTTCAGAACCAGTCAAAAACTAATAAAAGTCAAGACGAGGCCCGTTGAACCCATTGACGAGCCAGCATCATCGTTCATGCTGCTACCGGCTAGTGCCACTAGCCTTGATGGCTAGTCTCCGCATCGCCACATGAGGGCAATTTGCACTCATGCCGCCTCCTCCGACCACCCGGTAGATTTGGAGGCAACATCGTCGTCCTTGTCGATGTATCTTGCCTTCACCACATCTGGGACAGGAAGAGAGGGTGAGGGCAAGCTAGAGACGAGAGGAAGAGGGAGGAAGGGATGAGGTGCTCACTCGGGCAGAATTGCAACCCCGCCATTGGATCTATGCCTCATGACTCGCCATGATTTGCCCTGGGCTATCCACGCCGTCACGCCTCTAACCCATGGTTGGTCGTGCCGCCAACGCCTCATGGGAAGGAGAAGGCTGGGGCAAAGTGGATGGCGTTGAAGATTGGAGAAGAGGATCGATGGCGCTGTGCGGCCGAGTGAAATGGGGGTGGATTGGAGGGCTAAGGTCCTGTCTCCTCTTTATTTTGTATATCAGACGCTAGTAGTGGGTTATTTGGGATAGACCTCGATTTCAAGAGGCAGGACTCTGAAGTGGCCCGTGTATGTTAATAGATCTACAAAGGTGGTAGTTTATTGGGTGCCTTAAAAAATGATCCATCCACCTCTAAAAAACGTTGTGCATTTTGGGAGACAAGCAGACTTTTTTATTGCCTCTGTAAATTAAAGGGACAACCTCCAAAAATTCTTTTTTAGTACTGAAATACTCTGTCTCAAACGTTAGGGATAGTGTGATGTTGACATTTTTATTAATAATATACCATTTCTTACACATTATTTTTATGTTCTTGAACTGAATGAAGCAGCGTACCTGAGGAAATTATTTTAGGTAGACATTTTCTTAGACTAATTAAAGGTGTGTGTCGGTGCGGAACCCACAGGATACCCCGTAAGGAAGGGAGAAGATCTAGTCTAACTAGGATTCTTCCCATGTATTCTTAGTAGTAGTATTATTCTGTAATCCTACTAGGAACTCTTATTGTAAACTGACTAGAACTCTGGCCTCCTGATTATATAAAGGAGGGCAGGGTTCCTAGAGACAACACTTACAATCAATACAACGCAAAGGCTAACGCTGACTGGACGTAGGGCTATTACTCGATCACGGTCGAAGGCCCGAACCAGGATAAATCGACTGTCTCTTGCGTTTACCGTCGAGTTCTGCATACGCCGAAGTCCGAACAAACTGCCCCGGGTACCCCCGTGGCAGGCTACTAGCAATCTAATACTCAATCCATTCCAAATTATAAGACGCTTTGGTATTTTTAGATTCATAGTGTTTGCTACGCATCTAGATATATATTATGTCTAGATACATAGTAAAAACTATGGATCTAGAAATACTAAAACGTCTTATAATTTGAGATGGAGGGAGTAATAACTAAGCTTGTGGGGAAAAAATGGTTTACTCATTTCATGAAAATACTATGGAGGAAATTGAATACTTCCGTCACGGTAAGGACTAAGGAGTCTCTGTTTCGTTCTTTTGTTGAGACTTCTATTAGGGACCTCCTACGGAAATGGAATAATTAATTAGGCTAACCGATTGTATTATTCAAAAAATGAAAGGGTTAATTATGTCACTAGAGGGTTTGATGGGGAAATAAAGTGCAGAGGAAAGTTAAAGAGGAACGTTGCAGAATACTGAATCAATGTATAGCCGAAAGCAACCTAGAGAGAGCTCTAGATAGCAATCTAAAACAAAAGCTAAGTGTATGCTTCTGCAAGGAAAATGGAAATATACAGGAAGAACATAACGTTGTCTCCGCTGACATTTTTTGCGCATAAGAATTTATCGTTGCCAAGCTAAGTATATGCTTGGTAGTAACCAATGCAAGTGAAAGTGTAAGCTGAGCTATGCTGTTGCATGCAATTGTTTTCCTGAATGATATGACGATGCTCCCAAACTTTTTATGCACTGGTCAGTGCAGCATACTACATACTGAACTCACTGGTCAATGGCGGTGTGATCGTGGTGAGGAATTGGGCCCAGCCCACTTAAACTCTGTCTTTTTCTACCTCTATGTATTCCACATGCTCTTCCTCTCTTGCTAAGAGAGCGAGCGAGCGACTAGCCAACGACTGACTATTTTTCTTCGTAGTTTTTAATCACCTTTCTTTTTTTACCAACAAGAGTACAAGACGAGACTTTGGCATGTAAGCAACGGCAGTCACCAAAACCTGAGTGAAAAAGTTACTCAAGAGAGACCGCCAGCTATTCCTACTGCTATCAGTTGACTATCAGTTGATCATTCAGCAGATGAATGGTACAATGGACTTAATTAATTACCCTATGTTTCTTTATATAGTTACCCAAGCACAAAGTACACCAGTTAAGGATGGATTGAAAGAAGAAATGTAACCGCGTCGTCGATCGATCGAGCTAGTACGTAACTAATACTAAGTCAGATGGAGAATTGGCACGCCTGCTAGTACTAGTACTAGTATATACTAGGACGATTATCATACGTAGGAATGGGGAATTGAAGAAATCAAAGAACAAAAAAAAAAGAAATAGCATAGAGGAATTGAAATGCATACAATTATTAATGAATTAACCTTGCATTTAAAAGTGAGAATGAGGGACCGGAATAATATAATGAGCAAATTAAGCGTACGTATAGAAGATTGTATGTATAATAAGGTCTGTTTGCATGGATTTACTGGTGTTAGGGTTTATTTGAGACTGCTCCATAAACTCTATCGTGAAGCAGCTGAAAAACATGGTGAGGAGTTAAAAAAATGGAGCAGAGCAGTCCCAAAGCAGGCTATTAATAATTAGCAGCTAAAATTGGTACTAGTAAATCAAAACTTATCTACTAATAGACCAAATAACTAATAGCTAGGGGCTACTAAACTATTAGTTTCATTAGAAAGAATAGAGTTGCTAATAGATGCATCTATTAGCAGCAACATACACTACTGGAGGCGCCCTCTTTGCCGAGGGCCCAGGGCACTCGGCAAAGGCCCAAAAGCCCTCGGCAAAGGCTTTGCCGAGTGCCGCCCTCGGCAAAGAGCTCTCGGAAAAAAAATTTAATGGCAAAGAGGTTCTTTACCAAGGGCCATTTGTCGGGCACTCGGCAAAGCCTTTTCCGAGTGCCGCCGCTAACACTTTCGGAAAAAGTAAAGCGGCCAATCAGCAGCTGCGCTGCTCGTTGAATGGCGCGCCTTTGCCGAAAGTGCCGGCCATTAGGGCACTCGGCAAAGACATTTTTTATTTTTTTTCAAAAACTCTTTGCCGAGTGCCGCGGCGGCAAGGCACTCGGCAAAAACATTTTTTTTAAACTCTTTCCCGAGTGCCACGGCGGCGCGCACTCGGCAAAGCCATTTTTTAATTTTTTTTTAAAAAGCTCTTTGCCGAGTGCCTCCCCAGCTTGGCGCTTGGCAAAGATTTTTTGCTTTTTTTTAAATCTTTGCCGAGTGCAATGTCCTGGCACTCGGCAAAGTTTCCCAGCTTTGCCGAGTGCTATGACCGTTGCACTCGGCAAATCAACCGAAATTACAATTTTTTTTTGTTTTTTGCATTCCACTAACACAAACAGTTCAAATATATATCACATGTCACATATATATCACAATAATCACATATATATCACAACGAAACCATTTTCACACATTATATCACAACCACAACTCAAATAACAACATATCGCAACCACAAGTCAAATATCACAACCACAAGTCACAAATTCACAACCACATTCCATCAAGTCCAAGCACAAGTCACAACCACAAGTAAAGCTCAAGTCCAAGCACATGACAAAGCACAACTCCTCAAAAAGACGGCTTATGACACAATGGTGAAGCAAATGCTCCATCATTCGGTGACGCATGAGCGGGGTTATTCGAACCCGCCAACGGAAGCTGCAAAAAGGATAAGAGGTTGCATGTGTGAGATTCATCTAGTAAGTTTCTATGTGAAGCATTGGTGTATGTCATAGCTAGTGCAAGCATCTAGTAAGTTTCTATGTCAAGCATCTAGTAAATTGAGAATGTCAAGCATGGTTGTATGTCATAGCTAGTGCAAGCATGTAGTAAGTTTCTATGTCAAGCATCTAGTAAGTTTCTATGTCAAGCATCTAGTAAGTTTGTATGTCAACCATGGTTGTATGTCAAGGAAGCATCTAGTAAGAGTGAACTTTCATACTTACAGGAGTGGTTGTAGGAGTAGGCGGTGGAGGAGTTGCCAACGGCAAAGGTACACCCCTTGCTGGACACTCCGCATGAAGGCCTCCATTTCTTGCATCCTCCTCTCCTGGGCCACGAACGCTTCCCTCTGGGCCTACAGCTGTGCGCTCTGAGCCTCGACCACGAGCTTCTGGGCCTGCAGCTCGGCCTGCAATACAAACTTCAATGTTTCAGTAATGCAAATGTAACTTAGGTGTGCAAAGATGAACGTACGACGAGTAAAACATGACGTACCTCGAGAGCATCGACCCGCTGTAGTGACGGAGTAGGCCGTGGGCGTATGGGCTGGCTGGAGCTCGTGCTCCGTGCTCAGAGCACGTCGAGAGAGGGAACAGTGGTGGAGTCGATGGCGCCGTCTGCAATCCACAGCCGCCCATGCTTCTTGCCTCCTCCTAGCCTCATGATGGTCTCTGCACCAATGGGCTCAGTGCGCACATCATAATCTTCCCCATGGACCTCCCTCACCTTTGAGGTGTACTCTTGGACCTTAGTGTGCACGGTCAGGTCGGAGTACACCTCGCGTGGGGCTGACGGGTCGAAGGAGACAGAGGAAGATGCCCTGCCCATGTGGGACATAGCCCACACAGAGAACTCTGAGACCTCCACGCCCGGGTGTGCAGCCTCCTGCGAGTAAGACGGCAAGATGGTGAGAAATAAGGCAGAACTCAGCGTCAAATAAGATAAAAGAAATCACTTACATATGCTTGTTTGTAGGCGGGGAGGCTGCGGCTGCCTTGATGGTGAGTAGCACCTCGCCTCAGCAGACGCTGGTCCCACTGCCTCTCGTGGTTCTCAACAAAGTCGTTGGACAACCACCTGTCCACGATCATCTCCCAGCACACGGAGTGGGATCGGCACCACTAGGGAATCACCTACAAGTCATCGATTATTTGACATAGAAAAAGATAAAATTAAATCGACTTAATCTCAAAACGAATCATTATTAATGTTTTTCGTCTACCTCAAGGTACTGGGCCCAGGACAGCTCCACCTGTCTTGCATCAGGCTTGCTGATGGACTGCTTCAACACCACGGCGTAGTAGTCTCTGTGGGCCTGCACGCGCTCCTCATGGTGCATGTCGGTGATGTACTTCCTACAGGCGGCGGCAGCCGCCTGATCCGCCCGGGCCTCAAGTCCTTCGTCCGGCTTGAAATACCTCTGCATACAAAACCGATGTATCCATTCATTATTTCAATAAAAGACTTGCCCAATGAAAATGTTGTGCGAGAGAGACTTACCCAAAACTCCGCCAGTACCCGCTCCTGCTTGTTGCGGTACCTGTCATCAGGGGCCAACTGGTACCTGTCCCACATGTAGGCCGGCTCCTGCACGTCCTCAGACACGTTCACAAGGCCGGGGTATCATTTCCTGCACAAAACACCAAGGATGCTCGCGGGGGAGCGTGCAGGAGTACCCGACAAAACCAACCAGGCCCTGCACAAGTGATTAAGAAAATTTATCAGTTCCTCTTTTGATTTCCAACATTATCAAATGAAGTAGTTGTGATAACATCTATAGTTACTTACCTCTTTGCCATAGGGCGAATCAGTGCCCGGTTGCCATGTCATCTGTTTCGTGGATTCCTCGGTCATGAAAAGCCGTTGGATCCTCGGCACAAACGGAAGGTGACGTAGGACTTTCGTGGGGATCGTAAGCTGCCTCTTCTGGCCATCTCCAGAGTCTACCTCTAGGTACCTTGAGGATTTACACTTCAGACAGTACTTTGCATCCTTGTGATCTTTCCTAAATAAGACGCACCCCTTCGGACAAACATGTATCTTGTCATATGGCATCTTAAGCATACGAAGTAGTTTCTGTGACTCGTGCAAGTTCTTCGGCAGAATGTGCTTCTCCGGTAGCATGCTGCCAAACACGTCCAACATCTTATCAAAGCCTTCGCGACTCAGATTTAACTCGGCCTTCAACCCCATAACACGTCCAATGGCATCCAGCTGAGAAACCGTTGTACTCTCATGAAGGGGTTTCTGTGCCGAGTCCAACATTTCGTAGAAGGCCTTAGCGGCTTCCTCCATCTACTCCTTCTCACGTCCTTCTACGAAGTGAGCTTGGTGAGTGTCATCTAGCATGTCTGCTACTCCGGCATCATCATCAAAAGCCTCGAGGTGTGGTCTCACCACCTCCGCTCTTATACGGTCTGCTTCACCATGGTGGATCCACCTGTGGTAGCCAGCCGTATAACCATTATACACAAGATGTTTACCCATTGTCACCTTGTCTACCCTTCTGTTGTTGTCACATTTGCTACAGGGACACCAAAGTTTAGAATGTCCTTTAGCTACACCCGAGCTCCATGCATGTTCCAAGAAAGCATCTGTCCCATTCACCCACTCAATGTCAAAGTCACTCCTGTTTCTTCGGCCCGTGTACATCCACTGACGGTCTTCCATCCTTCCACATATACAGCACATAGTAATGTAACCATCAATTGCATCTACGCGGTGTTCCTACTCTCTAATAGGTGAGGATAGGTCCTAATCCCACCCGCAGATGCGTAGATGAGGTTAGTTTTCATGCTCCGCTCCCTATCCGACACAGAATTTCGGCAACACCTCCCCGCCATTCTCCCGATACACGTCCTGCAAGGGAGAGTGTGTATCCAGAGAACAACAAGGAGGTGATGCTGAAAGTCTGCCTCGGACCGAAGCGGACCATAGAAACTAACCTCATCTACGCATCCGTGGGCTATCCAAAAAATGTGGACAATCCAAAACAGATACGGTCGTAGATATGCAAAGATCCGCATACCTCCGACCGTATCTGTTTCGGACAGGAGACGCCTAACTGGGTTACGTGACCTACGATCATGATACGGATAGAGGGGTTATACCTAAGGTGCCGGTGAGGTCAGGCTAGCGGGGCGGTGTCGAGTCGGTGTAGTGGCGAGGCAACGCGGTGCAGGCAGACCCGCAACGCCCACGAAGACGATCGGGGTCCTCTGGTCCCCTCCGACAGATCCTCTGCAATATAAAAAGACAACAGGTTAGTATTTGTTAAAAAATTCGACAGCACCTCCCCTGCACGGTGAGGTTTCCATAACCTACAAAAAAGAACGGCATGAAGGCCAACATTCACAACGACACGAAGGCCGACAACGACAACAGCACGAAGGCCCTCATATCGACATACAGCACGAAGGCCCACACAACCACATACGGCACAAAGGCCAATTACGAGAGTTTTACCTAGTGTTGCGGCGGAGTCGGGCGTCGCAGTGCGAGGTTCAGTTTCTTCTCCGGCAAGGTCAAGGGCGCCGGAGTACTCCTCTCCCCCTTCCCTTCTCTCTTCTCCGCTTCTCCTCCTCCTCCTCCTCTCCTTCCTCTTCTTCTCCTTCTCCTCTCCTTTTCCTCTTCTTCTCCTTCTCTTCCCCTTCCTCCTTCTCCTCTTTTCCTTCTCTTCTTCCTCCTAATTCACCTCTGCCTCCTCCCCTCCAACACCAGCCGGCGACCAAGCCGAGCTGAGGGCTAGCCTCGGGGTGGCGGTGGGGACGGGGCGACCGGGCGCAGGGGGCCACCGGTGGGGGCCGGCGCGGGGGCAGGAGGGCCGGCACGGGGGGAGGAGGGCCGGCCGGGCGCAGGGCGGCCGCCGGTGGAGCCAGAGCGGCTGGACGTAGGGGGGCGCTGGTGGTGGCCGGCGTGGGGGGAGGAGGGCCGGCCGGGCGCGGGGCAGCCATCGGTGGAGCCGGTGCGGCCGGGCCATGGCTCTGAGGGGGCCGACGGTGGTGGTGGGGTGGAAGAGGGGCTGGGCGGGCGGCCACCAGTGGGAGCGAGGTCGGGGAGGGGCGGCCAGTTCGGAGCGAAGGCCAACAAGGCAAGCAAAGTGGGGCGGCGAGGTGAGCGGGCGGCGGGGTGCGGAACCGAGCACCCAAGGCCAATGCGAGGGGAGAAGATAAGGATTTTGGGCCGACCCGGTTTTTTAGGTTTTGGGCCTTTGCCGAAGGCCCAGATCCAGGGCCCTCGACAAAGATGTTTTTATTTTTTAAAAAAAAATTCTTTGCCAAGTGCCCCTGGCCCAGCACTCGGCAAAGACAGTCTTTGCCGAGTGCCAAGCTGGCACTCGGCAAATTTTCAATTTTTTTGTTTTTTTTTACCCCAAATTTTTTGTTGGGTCCGCCTACATTGTTTACAACTTCATGTTCAAATTTGGTGCTTTTTCTAGTTTTTTTTGTTATATTTGGTTGATTAATTTGATTATGTTGAATTTTTATATATAATTCAAATTTGAACTGCAAGTGCATGGAATATTATAATCTAGTGCTTCGAAAAATGTTATTCATGGTATTTGGTGTATGTTGAGTCTCTATCCACGAACTCGCATCAAATTTCGCACATCTTCTTCACATAACATGACGAGCCACTTGCCGGAAAAGTGTTTTAAAATTATATAAAGTCCATACGAGGTCCGAAAATCATAAAACTTGTCGACGTGTCATGTTATCGCATGTGTAAGCTATGGTAAAAAATTAAAAATGTTTCGAGCAAGTTGTGATGTCATATGCATAAACCGAACAGGCTGGAACATCGTCCATCTAGCTTGCTTGACTGCGTCTCTCTCTCTCTCAGCTGCTCTGTCCTGCTGCCTTCTGGCCCACGGTCAAGAAGGCTCCCTCCTCATCTCTCTCTCTCTCTCTCTCTCTCTGTCTCTCTCTCTCTCGCAGCTGCCTGCTGGCCCACGGTCAAGCAAGCTACCAACCAGACTAGTAGCTAGTGCTTGCCTACATCATCGCTGGGTTTAATTTAATTAAATTCTTGCTTAACTAACAAGGATCAGTCTGATAGACGATCCATCAAAATTAATTAAAGCTAAGGATCGGAAGGTTATTTCTTCTTTCCATCGTCCTTAATTGATCTGGTGATGAATTGGTCCACAGTCCAAAAAATATTACTTTTACGGCCTGGACAATTCCTTTTTTTTTTTTTAGGACAATTGCATGCATTGACAGTTACTTTTACGACGATCTATATTACTATGCCCAACAGAACAACTAGTCCAAATTATTTTTACAGTGTGGCGTTTGTATTTCTGATATAGACAGACGATGTTACTCTTTTCTATATAAAATTGCTCGTTAAATTTAAGATAGCTTGACTTTAAATAAATGATTTAAAAAAGATATATATTGAGACAATGGTAGTATTATTCTTGATCGACGAGGTCAGGATGGGAATATATATACACATGGGAGGAACGGGAGTCGGTACCTAGTCAAGTCAACAAGAGACTTGCTCAATCTACCTATGACTATGAACATGAGACATGACATGTGCGCGCCGCTACATGCCTGCATCCAGAAACTGATGCTGCTACCACGCCACGCGTCATCTCGTCACAGGCTAATAAACAACCTTAATTAAAAATTTTATTACCCGTTTTCACCTTCCTTTCATTTATTTGTAGCATGTAGTCCCTATCCTCTTATTAATGTCCTCAAATAATCTTCGCTTTTTATTCGTAACTGATGGGAGGCCGACTACCTACCACTAAGCTAATCTTATTTTTAATTTGTAGTTTCAGTTTAGTTGCAGAAGGTTGCATATAGGCTACTCAAAACATTTATTATGTGATGATTTATTGTGTGAAATGGAACAATTTCTAAGTCTTAATTAGAAAGTGTGTATGCTCAGTTTCATCTCGATGGAACTCATCTTCTCTCTCTATCTTTGAGATGCTCGCCTCCGTAAATGATTTTTGGAGATGGGCATTTTCACGAGGTCTTCCTGACCATTTACGGAGACGGTTCCTAGGTATGCCCGTCTTCATCAATCAAAGAGCATGTCTCTTAAAATCGTTTTTCTAGTAGTAGTACTTCCTCCATTCCAAATTATGAATCGCTCTGGCTTTTTAATACGTAACTTCTACTATGTATCTAAACATAAAGTATGTATCTACGTGCATAACAATGTCTATATATTTAGAAAAGCCAAAATAACTTACAATTTAAAATCGAGGCTTCCTCCATTCTAAACTGTAAGTTAAGTTTGAAGTCAAGAGTAGTCTTAGTGTGCTTCTTCTTGTTATATTATATTGTATGCCTCTCTCTAACACTCACTACATGCATCTCGAATTCTCGATCATGTCACTTGTGAACAGGCAGAGGTCACATCCTTGTTGATATATTAACGGGCCATTTGGCACGGCTCTGAAGTGCTCTAGCTCCTCCTCGAGTGCACTGGCAAGGAGCTCTTTTTTCTCTGTCATCCAAAACAACAGGAAGCCAGGAGGAGGCACAATTTGTGGCTTCTCCGGCTCCGGCTCGTTACTGTAGCAAGGAGCTGGAGCCGGAGCCCTTCCAAATAGAGTCTAATACGAGGATCATGGTCATCATATGGATCGCACGTAGTTCTAGTTATTAACTATAAATGAATATATGTGAAAAATATATACTCCTATATAGATATATAGGTTCCAGGATTAGCACACACGCATGATTCTTCGCTTCGCTAGGTTGTATATATAATCATTCATTCACACGACGACTTGGTCACAAAACTATTAATTCATGCATGGTTGAAAACGAAAATGGAAATGGAAATGAAACGGGCCGGGAAACGAAACGTGGCGGAAAAACTCAAACATGTCTGCATGCATGCGCGATGGAGGGTTGATGGTGTCGCATCCCATCCATGCATGAGTATGCACGAGCGAGGAGGATACATAAGAGGTACGGTCTTTCTTGCTTGCTTGCGTCACATCACATCCATCCTACTTGTTCTTGCACATCCACTGGGTTAATTGCTTGGACTTGTTCAAATACAGCATCCATCAGTGGCAGCAGAGAAGCTACTGCATATGCATATGACAGATCTCCATCGAGCTAGACTGCTTTCAATTCACTTCCTTATTGCTTGACCTCTTCTTGTCTTTGACAAACAAACCTACGAAACAGGGAAATAGCATGCATACTCCATGTGTGTGTGTGTGCTAGTATGTCATGATGTGTTGTTAATTAAACTGTCAAATCAAACACTTCATTTAGTTACTTCTCTTTCATCTCTGTCCGTCTGCCTGTCTGTCTACACACACACACACACACACACACACACCTGGTCACCAGATTAAAGAGACGACGTTGCATATCATGCACTTGAATTTTGTCCCAATTCATTCCAAGCCAGCCCGCGAGCTGATCATATATATAGACCATTTTGCAACCAAATTAAACCCTAGCTGATCGATCGATCCATCTGCCGATCAAGCCCGCCATATCGATCCATCCATCGAGCTCCGATATCCATCAGCAGGTAGCTAAGTCGTCTAGACATGGAGCAGCAACCCCAGCCCTCCTCTAGCGCGACGACCACGTCGTCCTCATCACCGTCGTCGTCGCAGCGCCGGGAGTTGCAGCTGCAGGGCCCGCGCCCGGCGCCGCTCAAGGTCCGCAAGGACTCCCACAAGATCAGGAAGCCCCCGCCGCCGCAGCCGGGAGGAGGAGGAGGAGGAGGACCCGTCCAGCAGGTGCGCCAGCCGGTCATCATCTACACGGTGTCGCCCAAGGTCGTGCACGCGGAACCCAGCGAGTTCATGTCCGTCGTGCAGCGCCTCACGGGCGCGCGCAGCCACGGAGCCAGCACAACGGCCTCCTCCTCCCTGCCGGCGCCGCCACCAGGCCTGACGACGACGGAGCCTCATCATCATCAGACTCAGATGACGTCGTCTTCGCTCCCGTTCCCATTCCCGTTCTTGGGCGGCCACCAGTACGTGCACGCGCCGTCGTCGTCATCCTCGGCACAACTACTCTCTCCGGCGGCACCGCACTTCCCGTTCCAGCTGCAGCAGCAGCAGCAACAAGCACCCGGCGTGGCAGTGCCGCACGATCACCTGATGGTCCAGCTCTCACCCGCGGCACGCCTCGCCATTGAGCAGCAGGCGGCCGCGCGGAGTTCAGGCGGCACTGCCGCTGCTGATGTCGCTGGAGGAAGCCTGCTGCCGCCGTTCCCGAGCATCCTGTCTCCAGGGTCGCTCCCGGCGATCCCGCCGAGCTTCTTCTCACCTCCGACTCCGGCCGGTAACTCGTACCCGGGCATCAGTCTCTTCGGCGGGCTCATCAGCCCCGCATTTCTTGGTAACGAAACCACCGGTGGTGGTAGCATGAGCATAGCCGCCGTCGCCGGTGGAAGTCATCAAAGTGTGACGATGTCGTCGTCTTCGTTACAAGAAGCATCGCCGTCGACGGTGACTCCATCTCCATCTGCCGGTGCGTACTATTGGGATCTCTTCAACAACCAGCAGCACTAGCAGCTACCTAGCTGCTGCAACAGGAATTGATCGAAGCTTATCATCAATGCAAGGAAAATGACAAGTTGCTGAATTGGTCGTACCGTACGTGGTCGTTCTTGGATGACATCCTGCATGAGCTAAGAATGCAGGAGATCGAGTCCACTTCCCGGCCAGTGGACGGGCGACTGGGTTCACCATTTTCTTTCCCCACTGACAAACAACACAGAGCCAGCTAGCTAGGTTAGCTACATACATGCCAGTATGTGATTAACTGTGTAGGAGTATTATCAGCTAGCTAGGTCAATTGTTCACCCATTGCTACTACTGCTTTATTAGATATATTGTTGATTTTTTTTATAAGACACCCCACTTTGGAGGTGATCCATCAGATTAATAAGATCTACAGACTACAGGGGATGATTTCCCATGATATTATATTCTTTTGGTGACATAAACATCACTATTATGTACCACATTTATGAATTCAATCAACAGCATGTGAAATGGATTCAGTTTCAGTTTTCTTTGGTTTCATTTCGCGTGTGATGTTGTGGTTATGTGAGTTAATGCCGTGACTAGTTGTGTAAAATTGCTCACATATCCATGCTCACTAGCTGGTGAATATTGGGGGCCAGAATATTTTATTCCTCAATCTAAACAAAATGCACACAAAGGTTTCATTGATAGTTGCATCTTGCGTGTAAATGGTTGTCGTATTGTAAAAAGCAACGCAAAATTATCTACACCTTGCCATATCACACATTCTAGATTTTAGGTGGGTGGAAGGAGGTACATCATCATATTTTTCCTTGTTGTATTATCTCAGAGCCCATGCAACAATGTATTTAAATGTATAAAGAGTGGAAATCACCAAGCATGCTACTATAGATAGTTAATTGCATTTTCTTATTTATGATTATTAATAATAGATAGAAAATTAAACTACTAAAAAACTAAGCTTGCCTTAAAATGTGTTGTTTTGGGAGAATGAACACAAATATATATGTTTTTGTGATACATATTACAATAGCAACATTTTTTGTGAAATTCATTCAAAAGGTAAAAAATGGCAGAAAAAGGTACAATATAATCAACACTAAAAGGGATGAAGCCTTAAATTGTGTTGTTTTGGAAGAATGAGCACAAATATACATGTTTTTGTGATACATATTACAGTATAGCAATGTTTTCTTGTGAAATTCGCTCAAAAGGTAGATAATGGAAGTCTATCTACGGAAAAGGTACAATATCATCAACATTAAAAGGGGTGAGCAAGTACTCTCTATATGTACACATGTGCATAAGAACTAGAAATGACATTTCTCTGCTACCTTATTAACAGCGATATCTTGTGATATATATAGCTCGAAAAATAAAGCTCCTTAACTAATTGTATCACGTAACAACGAAGAAAGTCTTACGTCTAAAAGATTCATTATTCTAATGACAAACAAAATGTAAGAAATTGTTTTCTTGATATTCATTTATTTATACATATTATTAGTACATAGAAGACGAGTGCAAGACATAAGAGGTTATGATCTTAGTCAAACGGTCTTGTCCATCTGAATTTTAGTTCTAGACTCAATATGAATGCTCATGTCCCCCTCTTTGTACTCCAGAAGGATGCAAGAAATTGTCTTCTCCACAACATTTCTGATAACCCTTAATAGCGTGTGTGTGTTTGTGGAGCCTTAACCGAAGAAAGTGTTCATTATCATTTTTACAGAATGTGATTCAAAGAACAAAAGTATATCAATCGACCTAAACCAAAACAATTTTACCCAATTCTACATCCAAAGAGAAATACATGATACAACTGTTTAATGGCATATAGACTATCAAGCTCTCTAATGTTTAGAGAGAAGAAAAATGGTAGATGAAATCATTTTTTTGGTTAAACAAGATTCAAATTACCCCCAATAGTTCCCATCTCACGCTGGTCCCCACCACACAAAAAATGCCCGAGTCAGAAAATTCCTAAACAAAAACTTTAGTTTGATTACCCCCCCCCCCCAAACTATTTCATATATGTAACCGTACCTGATAATAAAGTGTGAAGTAATAGCGAATATCATAAGTTATATTTAAAATTTAAAATTTTAAATTTAATAATTACTTTGGTGTGTCACAACACCTAATAATAAATTGATCCTAGAGATACAAAGTCATGGAAAAAATGAAAATGTAAGGGTAAGGTAATGGTTATTTTGGATGCACACAGGAGCACGTATCCTTAAAAGGCAAAGTTTTCGCATCCATAAGTTAACATATGTTTGTTCGCTATCATAAAAGTCAAGTTATATGTAAAAGAAAAATAGACAAATTAAAATAGTTTAGAAGCTAAATCGAATCAAACAAAATATCTTACTTTTATTTGGAATTATGTAACTTAGGATACGGACTTTGCCTAAATCCAAACACCCCTAAATAAAAATTTGAGTATGATTATTGCTCCCACAAACTATTTCAATTGGTCATATGTAATCTTTAATGCATCTCATATAAGTTGACTTTAAAGTTAAAAATCTAAGGAGATGACTGAATATCTTTAAACAATTAAAATGTGAATTTTAATCATTATTTTGATAGGTTACATAAACCTAATAATAAATTGAACAATTATAATATGAATTTTCATCATTATTTTGATAGGTTACATACACCTAATAATAAATTGATCCTAGAGATACAAAATCGTGAAAATTTAATAAAAAGTTAAAACTGTGGAGTTGACATAAGTCACCATGTCCACCATGAAACTTTAACTTAAAATTCAACTTGTTTCGAAGAGAAAAAAAAAAAGAAAAGAGAATAAATTAGACCTAGTGAAATAGGTTAACAGTGAATCAAACCAAATTTCTTATCTTTATGAAGAATATGTGTGACACACATGGCTTGTTACTAGTTGGACTAAAAATTAGTTAGCTTGCCAGTTGGTTAATAATTAGTTAAAGATATACGCCCCGTTCTGCAGCACTATTTCAGCACTTCAACAGTACTTTTCAACGAATGAAAATGTTTTTTCTCTTACAACAAATCAGCATAAGCAGCAGCATTCTTATAAAACACTGACACAATAACAACAACAATATAGTCTTTCAGTCTCAAACAAGTTGAGGTAGGCTAGAGTTAAAACCCATCAAGAGCCCCAAGTCACGGTTCTGGCACTTCAATAGCTGTTTTCCAAGCACTCCTATTCAAACATAGATCTCTAGGTATATCTTAAACTGTCAAATCTCTTTTTATTGCCCCTTCCATGTCAATTTCAGTCTTCTTCTACCTCTCCTCATATTATTAGCTTGGCTTAGGACTCCACAATGTACTGGTGCCTTTGGAGGTCTCCTTTGAACATAACCAAACCACCTCAACAGATGTTGGACAAGCTTTTCTTCAATAGGTGCTACCCCTAGGCGATCACGTATATCATCGTTCCGAACTTGGTTCATTCTATGTGACCACAAATCTATCGCAACATACGTATTTCTACAATACTCAGTTGTTGAACATGTCGAATCTTTGTAGGTCAACATTATGCTCCATACAATATAGCCGGTCTAATCTTCGTTCTATAAAACTTGCCTTTTAGCTTTTGTGATACCCTCTTGTCACAGAGAATGCTAGAAGCTTATCGCCACTTGATCCACCCTACTTTGATTCTATGGCTAACGTCTGCATCAATATATCTATCCCTCTGTAGCATCGATCCTAGATACCGAAATGTATCCTTCTTAGACACTACTTGACCTTTCAAACTCACATCTCCCTCCTCCTATACAACTCCGCCAAAATCGCATCTCATATATTCGGTTTTAGTTCTGTTCAATCTAAAACCTTTAGACTTAAGGGTCTGTCACAATAACTCTAGTTTCCTATTTACTCCTGCCTAGTTTTCGTCCACTAACACTACATCATCAGCGAACAACATACACCAAGGGATATCCCCATATATGTTCCTGTTAACCTCATCCATTACCAAGGCAAAGAGATATGGGCTTAAGGCTAACCCTTGATGAAGTCCAATTTTAATCAGAAAGTAATTTGTGTTACCATCGTTTGTTCGAACACTAGTCACAATATTATTGTACATGTCCTTGATGAGAGTCACATACTTTGATGGGACTTTATGTTTGTCCAAAGATCACCACATAATATTTCTTGGTATCTTGTCATAAGCCTTCTCCAAGTCAATAAAAACCATATGGAGGTCCTTCTTCTGCTCTCTAAACCGCTCAAGAACTTGTCTTATTAAGAAGATTGCTTATGTGGTTGATCTTCTGGGTATGAAACCAAATTGGTTTGTTGATATCTACGTCATTCCTCACAGGCGCTGCTCGATGACTCTCTCCCATAGCTTCATAATGTGGCTCATCAACTTAATTCCTCGATAATTAGTATAACTTTGGATATCTCCCTTTCTTGTAGATTGGTACAAATATACTTCTCCATTTCTCAGACATCTTGTTCGATCGAAAGATATTGTTGAACATCTTGGTTAACCAAACTATAGCTATATCCCCGAGACATCTCCACACCTTGATTGTGATACCATTAGAACCCATCGCTTTGCCCCTTTTCATCCTTTTCAAGGCTTCTCTGACCTTCGATTCTTGAATCCTCCGCACAAAGTGCCTATTAGTGTCATCAAACGAGTCGTCCAGCTGAACAGTGGTGTTCTCGTTCTCACCATTGAACAATTTATCAAAATACTCTTGCCATCTATGTCTGATCTCATCCTCCTTCACCAAGAGCTGCTCCCTCTCATCCTTTATGCACTTGACTTGGTTGAAGTCCCTTATCTTCCTATCACGAGCCCTAGCCATCCTATAAATATCCTTCTCTCCTTCCTTCGTACTCAAACGTTGGTAAAGGTCCTCACAGACCTACCCCTTTGCCTCACTCACCGCTCGTTTTGCAGTCTTCTTTGCCACCTTGTACTTCCCTATGTTGTCTGCACACCTGTCATGATACAAGCGCTTATAGCACTCTTTTTTTTTCTTAATAGCCTTTTGCACATCTTTATTCCACCACCAAGTATCTTTCGAGTCACATCCGCTCCCTTTGGTCACTCCAAGCACCTCTGAACTAACCTTTCGAACGTATGTTGCCATCTTCTCTCACATGCCATTTGCATCGCCTTCATCCTTCCAAGGGCCCTCTTCAATGACCTTTTCCTTGAAGACCTTTGATGCCTTCCCTTCTAATTTTCACCACTTCGTTCTAGCAATCCTAGCTTATTTGTTCCCACGAGCTTGCACCAGAAAGCGGAAGTCAACCACCACTAGCTTGTGTTGAGCGACCACACATTCTCTAAGTATCACCTTACAGTCCACGTATGTTCATTTATCCCTCCTTGTAAGGACAAAGTCGATTTGACTAGAGTACTGGCCGCTACTAAAGGTCACTAAATGGGACTGTCTCTTACGAAATAAAGTATTAGCTATCATCAGATCAAAAGCTATAGCGAAGTCTAAGACTTCCTCTCCCTCCTGGTTCCTACTACCATATTCGAAACCCCCATGAACCGCCTCGAAACCTACATTTGATGTACCTACATGGCCAATAAGATCACCTCCTATAAAGAGCTTCTCGCTACTAGGGACAGCTCTAACTAAGCGATCGAAATCTTCCTAGAAAAGCCGCTTAGCACTCTCATCATGGCTTATTTGAGGGGCATACGTACTAATTACGTTTAAGAACATATCACTAATGACAAGTTTAACTAAGATGATCCTATCTCCTTTGCCTTCTCACCTCCACCACATCATCCTTGAGGCTCTTATCAATCAAAACTCCTACTCTATTTTTAGTTGAAGTTGTCCTTGTGTACCAGAGCTTGAAGTCGGTATTGTCCACCTCCTTCGCCTTCTACCCCTTCTATTTAATCTCTTAGACGCATAAGATATTTACACGCCTTCTAACTGCTATGTCCACTAACTCTCTTACATTACTCGTAAGGAAACCTACATTTCAGCTATCTAAACAGATCATAATTGGCTCGACTAGCTTTCTTACCCTTCGCACCTGCTGAGGTAGGTGTGAAGACCCTTACTCATTTTGCACCACACCCGGGCGCCGATGTGGCGTGCCACTAAGGATGCGATGACACGATCTTTGCTCACTTGACACCGTGCCCAGATCGCGACATGGTGCGTCACGGGGGTGACGACCCGGCCCTTACTCATTTAGCACCATACCCGGGTTCCAACATGACGCGTCGCTAAGAGTGTTACGCCCCAACGGGATTTTTTTTGGATTTCATCTCCGTAAAAGTGGTTAAGTTTTTACATTGGTTCACCGCGCCTAATACAACCCTTCTCAGCTTGGACCTGCAATGCTGCGACACCAAAAGCGGCCCCACCATAGGCAGAGTTTATAAATCACTGACACAGGGCCATAAAAATTAATGCACCTACTGGCTCTTTTGTTTAGATATACTAAACTAATTTAAATTAAAATTAGCTAACTAACAATTAGGTCTGTGGTATCAAACTAAGTCCTCACAAGAACTTCGTATAAAACACTGACGCAGTCAGGATAGCGCAGAGAGATGGAGGATCATTCTAGCATCCTTATCCGCCCAACTCCTGCACATGTGGCAACCCGAATGCAAAATCTCGATCAAGCCGTGTAATCCGAGAGTAAACGGGCGCTGCTATTGGCTGGAGCCGTGATTAATTAGGCGCCAATTGCTAGCATTATCAACGAGCCTTCCATTCCTCCTCGTCCCTGTCTCACGGTCTCACCTCACGGCACGGGCTGCCAATTCCATCCAAAAGGAGGAAGAGGAAGAGGCTAGCTGCTGCGGACATTCGAGACGCCAACGCCGAGGCCTGAGGTAAGATGTTCCAATCTAATCTCATCTTTGCTTTGATTTGCCCTGCGTCTTGGTTGTCAGGTTATTAGATCTGAGCTTTCTCCTCTGTTTCCAGGAGCAGATCCCTGTCTTTATTTTGCTATATATGTTTGCCTGATGCATGATACTAGTATGTATAGAGAAAAGTTTGGATTTTGATCCCGCGTCTCTATGGATTGAAATCTGTAGCCTTGTTTATCAGGAATCGAGAGTCAACAGAAGCTGTTAATTTCTTAGGGTTGCCTGTAATAATAATTGGCTCAACTGTAATCATTGCAACAATAAAGCAATTGAAGGATGATTGGATTTTTCAGTATTTCAAATGACAGTTCAACTTACCATACATTACACAAGCAAAGAAAACATCTTTGCAACTGAACAGTTTGTCCATCCATGACATACCCACCAATTTGACCAACATGTGTAATGGAAAATGTATTGGTGATTAGACGGACCTTGTTCTAATAAACTCCTTTCCCTTTGTTTGTCACGCTGAAACATTTTAAGCGGCACTGCCAGGTCAAGCTAAAGCCCCTTTCCTGCTGTTTTAAGAAATTATTAACTCTATACGGGAAATTCCCCAGTTGCCAAATGTCGGATGCGGACGAGTACCGTTGCTTCGTTGGAAGTCTTTCGTGGTCTACTACTGAAGCAGATCTGAAGGACGCATTTAGGAAATTCGGCCATCTTACTGAGGCAAAGGTATCAAATTGGTTTCTTTTATATGATGAGTTGAGTGTGCATTTGTAAAGGGAAGCATAGTGCCATAGTTATATTATTGTAGACGAATGAATGAATGTATTTTATTATGTAGTATTGGTTTATTCTACTCCAAGAACAGCAGACAATTTGCAATTTATTCTGCAAGTATTTGCCATATATACATGGCATGATTTACCATTTTCTCCCTCTATTTTTGGTATGGTTGAACACGTTCCATTAATATTCTTATTATGATGTTGTGTCAATCTGCAGGTGGTTCTTGATAAGTTTTCTGGTCGATCACGTGGATTTGGTTTCGTGACTTTTGATGACAAGAAGTCTATGGAAGAAGCAATTGAGGCAATGAACGGAATGGATCTGGATGGAAGGAACATCGCTGTTGAAAGAGCTCAGGCTCAGAGTTCAGGCAGCAGGGACCGTGATGGAGATCGAGATTATAGTCGTGGTGGTGGTGATCGTGACCGCTACCGTGGTGACTATAGCCGCAGTCGGGACCATGGTCGTGATTTCGGTGGAGGCCGTGGCGGCGGAGGTGGTGATTGCTTCAAATGTGGCAAGCCTGGACATTTTGCAAGGGAATGCCCTTCTGATGATGGTGGCAGGGGGGATAGGTATGGTAGCAGGGATGACAAGTATGGTGGCAGTAATGGTAGTAGCCGCTATGGGCCTGATCGTGGTGGTGATCGCTATTCTGGAAGCCGTGATGGAGGAAGCCGCAATGGTGGAGGCAGTGACCGATACAACCGTGACAAGTCTGGTCCTTATGAACGCCCCAGCCGAGGTGGATACAGATCTTGATGTTTGCAAGGCTGTGATCTCAGGTATGAAAGCTAATTTATGATTTTAAGTAAGTTGTATGTTTGCTTCATCATCACATAATGCAGCAAATGTTGCTGTAGTGTACTATCATAAGAGTTTCAGCTGTGCTTGTTTTTACCAATCTTGTTGTCTGTATTTGGCTTGTAACTACTGGTTCCTCAGGAGCTTCTGTGGATTGACTAGTTTCCATCTGATTATTATCTGGGACTGAGATCCATGTCTCTCTGTTGATCTGATGGTAAAAATCATGTCATGGTACTGGCCCTTGGTCCTGTTTGTTTGGATCGGTATGGATTCACTGGGGTGTTGGTACCAAGGATGTTGGAGAACAATCATGCTCAGTCTGATTGCGATCTTGAGGGAGAAAGCAGTATGCCGTGCTGGGGTACCATCTGCTTGTAAAACATGTTCATTCACGAATTATAAGAAGGAAAAAGAGGGTAAATTCTTGACTTTTGTTCACAGGATTGTTCGATTTTATTTTGCCTGTTAATAAGCAACGGTTCTCACATCAATTTTTCGCAGGCATTTGGCCTTTCTGTACCTGTATATGTATATTGATCTGCATGGCTTAAATAATGTCTCTCTATTTGTCCATAATTCTGAGTGCTTTGTAACACTGTTGGATGGCGTTGATATGTTTTCTAGCTCAGCCCTGTTAAGCGAGCATGGCCCATCTACATTGAGAACCTGGAACAGGAGCTGTTCTGTGTGGAGCCTCACACATATCTAAAGCTTGCTGGGGATTCTTGATTCTTTTGAGTGACCACAGATGCATCCTTTTTTTTCTTCTTTTGTGCAAAATGACCTTTGTAGCTGGAGGTTCCTGAACAGGGAACTGATCCTTTGGCAGCAGGAGTGTTGAGGGTCCTGATATATACTAGTATAGTATGCACAGGAGTGGCTGCAAAATACAGACTATTGTTGACAGGTTTGAACCTTGCTATTTGGGATGTTCCCTGAATATCAATATATGGCCTGCTCCTGCTGGTTCACTTGACTATTATATTTGTATTATGTTGTGTTTTTGATTTGTGAGTGGTTTGCATTGGCACCGAGTACAATTGTCAAATGTAAATGGATAGATGTCATCGCATTTGAAGCCTGCTACACACCAAATAAATAAATCAGTGCCGTCTCTCTCTCTCTCTCTCTCTCTCTCTCTCTCTCTCTGTCTCTGTGCCTCAGCGCAACGTCATGCACCTGGCCGGCTGCCCCAATCCCAGCGTTGTCTCGGTGCATTTATCGTACACAGTAAATAAGTACTTTCCTCTGTTTTACTGTAGTAAATTTAACCATCTATTTTTTCATCTAAAAAATCTTAGATACTTTAATGTATATAACACTAATAAAGTATGTTCAATAAAGAATCATATACATGAAAACTTGATGTATCTAAAAAAAAATCTTTTACAGAAAAAAAACGTATAGTCAAAATTACTACAGTAAAAATTCAAAAACAGAGGTAGTACATGTTGGATATGTGCTTACATTTTGGGTTGGTGACTTTCACAGACACAAAATGGACTAATAATTATTATTATGAGTGGCCAAAGGAACAACAATATGATACTTTTGTGCTTTGAATAATGGCAAAGGAAAAAAAAAGACCAAAAATTGTTTAAAAATCTTCAGACCTACCGGATTCGAACCAGCGACCTAAGGATTGATCCGCAGACACTAGTCTCCGCTCTAACAACTGAGTTAATGGGACTGCTCCTCCATCCTTAAGGCCTTATTTAGATTGCAAATTTTTACCATATAGACACTATAGCACGTTTCGTTTGTATTTGACAAACTTTGTCCGATCATGGACTAACTAGGCTCAAAAGATTCGTCTCGTAATTTACAACCAAACTGTACAATTAGTTATTTTTTTTACCTACATTTAATGCTCCATACATGCGTTCAAAATTTGATGTGATGGAAAGAGAGTGAAAAAACTTAGAATTTGGAGGTGATCTAAACAAGGCCTAAAATATACTACACTCCAGCACTAACTCCCATAACTTCAGCCGCAAATGCACAAACAGCCCATACCGACACATGTAGCGTCAACTCCGATAACTTCAGCTACAAATGCACAAACAGCCCATACCGACACATGTAGCGTCAACTCCGATAACTTCAGCTACAAATGCACAAACAGCGCATACTGACACATATGTACACCACCACGGCACCACATAAATCACACCAGCACCAGCATGCTGCTCCCATTGCTAAAACACCACTTGTACTATAAGTTGTGTATAACAAAAAAAAAGGACCCCTTGCCCTGGGTACGTATGTATTTTTCATCCCTCTGATTTCTTTTGCATCTTTGCTCTAGAACGACGACTGGGTCCCTTCGGTGCCTGTTAAAAACAACATATGCTCAGGGTCACTGTTATTGTATTAAACAAAAAAAAAAAGACATTGCAAGTGGATCTCAAGAAACAATAGCTCCAACTTTATCTGTTTATTATCACTACCATTCTCATATAAGAGTTTGCACGGGCATTATAGTGGCTTATACTACCTGAATATAGTGTAGAATATCTTGGAGTTCTATAATGATCTCTGCAAAAGTCGGACGCACATCAGGATCTTCATCCCAACACTGTCGAATCAGTTTGGTCAATCTTGGGTGCACGCTGGGCGGAGTGTCCAAGCGCAATCCCTAAAGGAAGGTAACGAATGTGTATTAAGGAACAAAGAAGTTCAATTCAACAAGAATCTCCCAATAAATGCAATGGATTACAGAAACCAGTTTCAGAATGCTGATTGCTATGTTTTACACGGTGATGTTGATTTTATTGTCATAAAAAAATGGCAATAGTAATATATATTCATGATACGTTTACAAAACCAGCATCATCAATAAAGACATCTACCTAGAAAATGGGCTTAGCCTGTATTTGGGACAGAAATCCATACCTGCCTTACTCCTAATGCAGCTTGCAAGGGTGTCATGTTGTCATATGGGACCTATGGTACAGTTAAGACTTCACGTTATCTTTAGTAAACAGAATACTAATGCTTAAACGACCTGGAAGTAATCTCAAGCTGCATTCGACACCAAGCCCTACCTTTGAAGTTGCAAGCTCCCAAAGAACAATGGCAAAGCTGAATACATCCGCTTTGTAGTCATACGGCTTATGATTAATTATCTGTCAAGACAACCAACTCTTGTGAGCACGCTATTCAAATACAATGTTCAAGGTATAAACTTTATTTAAGGGGGGCAAGAGGATTTGTTGTCTTTGGGAACAGAAATTCCTGAACTTGAGACAGAGAGATACAAAACAAACTTCATTTGTTTGCCTTGTTTCAGGGAAAAGGATGGGACACATCTGCTGAATATTAAACCATGCAACAAGTAAAATGAATTAAAGTGTACATGACTTAAAAAAGAAGTCAAGTCATTTAGGCCAATTTGCAGGGTTTGGCAAGGAATTTGAAACAGCCTTCTACAGAGTCAAAGAGTCTAACAAAATGTCAAGCTAAATCATCTGTTCATCGAGACCAAACCTCAGATGATGAGGATTCTCTCGAGGAAATAAGAAGTTCACATGCAACTCTTGAATCAATACTTGCTGACCTTGCAGATAACATAATAACTAAAACTAAAAGATTGGATAGAACTTTTGGCATATTTGGTAACAATTAGGAGTTTCTGTTAGATGAACAATGAAGTACAGGTCAGAATGAAACGAATGAAACACTATACTAACGAAAGACAAACCACTTCTCCAAGAGGGAAAGACTGTGTTGTATGTTAAAAAAGCATGAACGGCCTTATCATCGTTGTTGCGTACTATCGCAAGATTACGATCTCGTATTGACTGGCTAAGAGATGGGGACGCCAACACGGCCCTCTTCCACCTCCACGCCCGGCACTGGAAGAGAAAGAATTTCATTCCTAAGCTTGTGGCAAATGGCAATATCCTCACAAGACTGGGAGACAAGGAGCAGGCAGCTTTTGATTTCTACAACAGTTTGTTAGGAACCGCTGAACAGCGTGACATCTCAATTGACCTTGAACAGCTGGAGCTGCCGCCACAGGACCTTCAGGAGTTAGATGCCTTCTTTACCAAAGAAGAGGTGTGGGAAACGATCAAAGGTATGCCTTCTGACAAAGCCCCTAGCCCGGACGGTTTTACCGGCCGTTTCTACAGGAGTTGTTGGCCCATCATCAAATCAGATATTATGGCGGCCCTGATTGCAGTTCAGTGTGGCAATACTCAGAACTTGTGGATGCTCAACTCAGTATTTCTCACCCTCATTCCAAAAAAGAAGGCAGCAGATCAGGTCAAGGACTTTCGGCCCATCAGCTTGATTCACAGCTTTGCTAAGTTGGTAACCAAGATTTTGGCCAATCAGCTGGCCCGTAAACTTCATGATTTAGTGGCCAACAATCAGAGCGTCTTTGTCAAAGGAAGATGTATACAAGACAACTTTATGTTGGTACAGCAGACCGCCCGGTTCTTTCACCAACAAAAACTCCCTCGCATTCTTCTCAAGCTGGATATAACGAATGCTTTCGACTCTGTGTCATGGCCTTTTTTGTTAGAGGTGTTACGACATCAGGGTTTCAGAGATAGATGGTGCAGTATCATCAGCGGCATCCTTTTCTCTTCTTCCACGAAGATTCTACTTACCAGGAAATTCAACACCAACGGGGACTGCGACAAGGCAACCCGCTGTCTCCTATGTAGTTCATATTGGTCGTGGATGTTCTTAATGCGATTGTACAGAAGGACAATGACATGGTGCTGCTTCAACCTTTAACACGACACCCTCTCCAACATCGGGTTTCCCTATACACGGATGACATGGTCACGTTCCTCCATCCGGTTGCTACAGATATTGACCTTGTCATGGATATCTTACGGGTATTTGGCGCAGCTACGGGGCTGAAAACGAATATTCAAAAGAGCAGTGTCACCCCCAATTCGCTGCACCACCGAGGAATTGGATTTTGTACAACAGCAGATCCCGTGCGAGATTCTAGAGTTTCCTTGCAAATATCTTGTTTTACCTTTATCGGTCAAGAAGCTGACGAAAGCCCAAATCCAGCCTATCATTGATCGTCTCGCAAACCAGTTACCGGGATGGAAAGCAGACCTTATGAATAGAGCCAGTCGAACTGTACAGGTTAGATTTGTTATGACCTCCATGGTTATCTACCTTGCCATGAAGGAGAACTGCCACCTTGGGCATTGAAGGCCATGGATAAGATTCGTAGAGGGTTCCTTTGGCAAGGAAGGAAAGATGCAAAAGGGGGTCACTGCTTGCTGGCTTGGCCGAAAGTAACTCGACCACTCGAACTTGGTGGTCTGGGGATTCATGATCTAAAATCTTTGTGCTGGGCACTTCGGATGAGATGGTTATGGTTAGAAAAAACTCAGCTGGACAAACCATGGGCTGCCTTCCCTATTCAAGTGCAGGAGCCAGTCAAAGCTCTCTTTGCTGCAGCCATGAACACAATTGTGGGAGATGGAAATACCACTCTGTTCTGGACCGACAATTGGCTCCACAGCTCGTCCCTTGCTGTCCTAGCTCCTCACATTTTCGCCCTGGTCCCGAAACGGCGACGTAAGTTAGTGAAGCGTTGCATGAGCTTCAATGGACTCATGACATCCGGGGTGCTCTCAGTGTCACTGCTCCTGCTGAGTTCATAGGAATCGTGGACCTGCTGGAGGAAGTGCAGCTATTGTCGGGCGTCCCAGACAAGCATCAATGGAGATTCTCAGCTTCTGGACAATATTCGTCAAAATCGGCTTATGAGACCTTCTTCATTGGAGCAGTACATTTTGAACCATGGGAACTCATCTGGAAGAGCTGGGCGCCTAAGAAATGCCAATTCTTTATCTGGTTGGTGGTTCACAAACGTTGCTGGACGGCAGACAGACTAGCGAGAAGATGACTACCCCACCCAACCTGCAGTGCGCTCTGCGATCAAGTCGAGGAGGACATCCAGCACATCCTCATTGGCTGTGTTTTCGCTAAACAAGTGTGGTTTCAAATGCTCAGTAAAGTGGGACTCTCAGTTCTAGCCCCTCAAGATGCGGACACTTCATTTGAGGATTGGTGGATCAAGATAGAAAAGCTGGCGCCTACAGTCTTCAGAAAGGGAATCAATTCCCTGATTATTTTGGGAGCATGGATGATTTGGAAGCAGCGAAACGATTGTGTATTCAACGGGGTGTCGACAAACGTGCAGAGAATCCTAACACACATCGAAGAGGAAGCGCATCTGTGGTGTTTAGCTGGAGCAAGGGAGCTTGCACGTCTCCCTGTAGCAAACGGTTAAGCCCATCACTGTTGTTAGTAGTTGGTCGTGTTTTATTTTGACAGGCGCGAATGTAACTGAAAGTTAAGGGGTGTATGGATGGTGTGCGTGTTATATTTTACAACTCTTCTTCTTAATGAAATGATACGCAGCTCTACTGCGTATTCGAGAAACAAAAAGAAACAAGATCTCAACCATACCTCTGGTGCCATCCATCGGTAGGTTCCAGTTTCAGCAGTCATCTGCCCCTCCTGACTTCCAAGTCGCGCCACACCAAAGTCTGCGATCTTTACAACCTATTTCCAAAAGCAGATGTACAAGTTAACAGCTTGGCAGGTCAGATGAATCCAATGGAAAAAAACAAACATTTACCAAGCTCTTACATCAACACAGCTAAATTCTATAATATATAGATAGAGAAACTGAAGATGAGAGATTACGAGAATCGTATTGCTTTTTTTCTAAATGTAATTACATGCTCTCTCAGTTGCTGGGGCTTATTTCTCTGTATAGTATATATATTGAGGAACTTACAAAGGATTTCTTGGAAATTAAAATGATATCCATTCAACATGCTATTTATCATGCAATTGCTAGTCTGCCAGAAGTGGATTCTAATTTGTATCATCTTTAGGCATTTCAAGCAAATATATTATACAACAGCAGTCCCATCTGAGTACCTACCTAAAACCAAGTTGAGTATTATGCGAATTACTGGCTTTCCTTTATGGACTTTCCAGATTTTGTAAAGAGAATTGGAAAGGAGGCAGAGAATGGGCACTAATGATGATTAGCTTCAAAATACTAAATAAGTGTGCATACTTGGTCAAAGCCTAGGAGAAGATTTGCAGACTTCAAATCTCTGTGTATAATGTTATTCTGGTGCAGATAATCCATTCCTTTTGAGATATCGATAGCAAATCTTAGAATTTTATGGAGTTCCAAGAAGTTATTTTGCTTGTGAAGAAAGTCGTATATATTCCCTCCGGGCATGTATTCTGAAAGGAACAGAACCAATGACAAAAGAGAAAGGTGAGGTCATAGCTGCATGTGCAGCTGAGCTACCGGAACACAAAAATATCGACATTAATGAATAAGAGATGCAGAATAGACAAATGGGAAACACCAAAATTGCTTAGCTCACTCTCAAAACTTGTTCTTTTTCACAGAAGACTCACAAACATTGAGTAAGAGTTTAAGGCATAAGCATCATTCATGATATTGCACTTGGAACAGGAAAACAAACATTAATGACACTTGGATGGAATCAACTAGTGAATGGATAGAAATAATATCTAGACCTAGAAAGAGAACAGTAGTATATTTGCTAGGTGATTGGATATCACAGATCACTACTACTTAATTCAGGCAGTTCCAAAGAAAAAGATCGAATCTTTGCTAGGTTATACACTCATCACCATTCTTAGTAATGCTGATGCAGCCCCTCTGTTGCTACCTTTTGTGACTATCGGTATCATAGACAAATATTTTTCCCATAACATCTCTTACTCTTTCCTTGACATGATTGACCACGGTGGTTCCAGTGCACCAGGGAACCGTATACACAGCATTGCTGCCTACACCACCAACAATCTCGACAAAGAAGAGGAACAGAGAAGTAGATGGGAGAGGAAAAAGCGACACCACGTAGCTACATCGCCAACTAAATAGACCATGGGCTGTTAATGGCTAAGGGACTCAATGATTTGTTCTTTGTTATGTTCCCTAATAAGTAAGTGAAAGATTACAAGTCTATCACCGTTTACATTCCAAAGTGTGTATGAAGGTTGCGGGGTGATATCACCATTTATTCATGGCTCATGTGTACACAAGAATAATATCACCATGAGTTTGCAGCAATGGTTAAGAGTCAATAATCCAATCCCATCCAAATTACAAAAAAATAAAAATTAACAGGTGATCATACCTGTTACAATGCAATAGTTTGGATGCTTTGTGCATGCCCCATAAAATTGCAGAATATTTTCATGGTTAACACCCCTGGAGAGAAAATATCTAGAATTAGTTGGAACAAAATGGAACTGATTTATTCAGTTATTATGTACAGTGAAAGCTTGCCTTAGAATAAGTACTTCTTGCAGGAACTCAACTTCTGAAGGATTGCTGAGATTTGCAGATCTGAGACACTTTATAGCAACATCATGGCCTTTATAAGTTCCTCGATATCTGTGAACAACAACATCAGTGATAAGCATTGGAGATTGGACAGTAAACTATTGTATGACATTGTCTATGGAAGCAAAACATAGGTTAATACACATGACAAGTTGTCAGCTGGCTTAATGACAATCTACTAATTAAAAATCGTTTATTTCATTTTCAGCAGATGGCAAGCAGCATCTGTAGATATTTATAGAGAGAATAGGCTGGCACAAAAGGAAGGTTAGGATTGAAGTGGCAAAGTGGGCACCACATTTCAAAATTCAAATAAGTGAATTTTAAGGTAATGATATTACTGGGAACATTGACGCATCAAAATAGTGCTTACAAATCTGCAGACGATCTCGATGCTATCTTATCATCCCTTGTTAGCATGCTTAAGTCAATATCACAATCTCCAACCTTTTGTTGTAGGTCAACTATTCTCTCCGATGTCGAAGAATTTGTTGAATTAGATGGTGATGCCTGCGTATTACATGGAGATAATTTAACTCTTTAGAAAAATGTTAACAATGAAATGCTGGCTAATATCAGGGTTTTGTGCATAACTCCGCATTTGCTGTGACCAATGACACAAGACAAGGGTGAAGATGGCTTATTCATGACTTAATCCTTAATCATAAACTAGAATTACTGAAGTATGTTCAAAATAGTAGCGTGTCGTACATTTTTTTGTGTTAATGTCTCCTTAATCGCCGCGATCAGCTCATCAGTCTCCTGCATGAATAATTGCAGAATGAGTCTCGTTTTCCAGACAACCCTTGCATAGTTGCATAGTACATGAGAGTATAACTACAGATTAGATGGTTCACTCTTTCTATTAAAAATGTAGGTTGGTATTCATTGATTTACATCGACACAATCCTTTAAATAATTTTGGGCCCATATAGTCAATTTTCAGATACAGAATAGAAATGATAATTTCAAAAGTCCACAGCAGTAAGCATATGTGCACGTTTAAATTTACCTCTGTCTTCCAGCCATCAACAACAAAAACGTCCAAACAAAAACCATCCTTTGTGGAGTAAACATGAGCTTCCTGGATATTCAGTCCAACCTCAGAGAGCAACGCAGTTAGCTGTTGAACCAACATTTGCCGTGAGAAAATTTGCACCAGATAAGAAGAGCAGGCTACATGGAAATGACCGGTACGTGAACTGACAAGGTACTTGGCATTACCCGACTTAGGAGCTTGGGCCTGTCGATGGAAGAGAAAATGATATCATGAAGAAGGACAGTTTTCAAATCACCCCTGTACAAAATCGAGTAACAAATTTTATTAAGAAAACATTAACACAATCATTTCTATCTAAATCCTGTGTACTAAGAAAATGGAAAGGAATGAAAGAAAGAAAGGAAGGCAGCACTTTCTGAGTGAATCCAATTATTGCTACAAGAAGAAGCCAGCATAGGCAGTGGGAGCGGATAAAGGGAACAAGCACCTACCTAGTCCTAGAGGAGATAGACATGGAATCATTTCTGTCCACAGTCTTTCTTCTTTCCAAACTGAGTTCCTCCAACAACTTTTGACACGGCTCCTCATGATCTTGACTATGGCCAATGCCGTCATCCTCCATGGGAACTGTCTTATACTGCTCATCAATCAAGGAAAGCAGAGCATTAGCAACACAGCACAATCAATCATCCTCTTTTCTTTTCTTTTTTTCTTTGCCGCTTTGGAATAACCCCGTTGCCTTGCTTAATCGATGCTCTCTCTGTGCGTCTTTTTTTTAATTTAATAAACTTCATTCATTTTCATCAGACGGGAAAAAAAAGAGAGTGGACCTTTAGGAACCGCGCGTGAAAGACGGGTCGCTTGTTGGGGTCGGCGCACTCGTCGAGGATCCTCCAGTGCAGCAGGACATCGTCCACCTTGTCTTTGAGGTCGAGGTCGAGGAGGTACCTCCGCGGCAACCTCTCGAGGTGGCGGGCGAAGCGGGCGTTGAAGGTGGGGTCTGCGAGCGTACGGTCGTGCCGCCCCGTCTGGCGGAGGCGCTCGCAGATCTTCCTCTGCACCTCGTGGAGGTCGGGGTTGAACGCACGTGGCGACCGAGGAGGTGGGGAGCTCTCGCCTGTGCCCTCCTCCAAGTTCTGCTGGTCCTCCCCAACATGCGGCGGCCGTGCCGGCGGAGCCATCGGAGTATTTCGAAACTCTTGGTGTTGGTGCGGTGCGGGTGCGGCCGGCGGAGGATGCGTGCGTGCGTCGAGCCGGCCGGCCGGTTCGGGGCACCCTAGGCTAGTATTTATAGAGGGGCTCCGGCCGGCCGGCCGGCGGAGTGAGCGCCGATTGGATTGGAGAGGACGATGAGGAGGATTGCCATGACCGGACCAGCCCTTGCCTTGGTACTCTATGTACGGTACGGTAGTACTACTCTAAATACGTATGGCCGCAGGACTGTGAAGGAAGAAAAAAAATACCCCCTAAATTTCAACGTAATCATGTCATCAAGGATTGCTTTTCTCTGTAGATGGTTCATATTTAAATAATCTAATTTATGAGCTAAGAGTCCTGCCCAATGGCAGCTACCAAGATCTTTGAGTTTCTTCTAGAAGTTGATTGTTTATCGCATCGTGTTTGTTATGAAAGAAGCTTCTAGAAGTTTGTTTTTTATCGCATCTTTTTTGTTATCTTAATACTTCTATTGCTTATCGCATCTTGTTAGCTATGAAAGAAGCTTCTCAAAATTAAAATTACAGGACATGTAAAGGAACCGAACTAAATTCAGTACACATTTAAATTTAATAAATTATGTTTTGAGTTAGTCTACAGTAACTAAAGATTGTAAATTTTGGCCAATCCTTTTTTTCAAAACAAAGTGCACACGCACGCACACCTATCAACACAGACAAGTAAGAACAACTCGAGTACAAGTCCCTAGATAAGGGCTCCTATTTTTTACTTTTGAGGTTATTATTTTGTTCATCTATTTCAATAGTAGCCTCCAAATTAGGGCCTTAAAATCCGCTCTAGTAGACACTAGCATACGAGGCTCACATGTCAATCACATAGAGTTACGGGGACACGAGGGCGAGGAGCATGCACAGGGGAGAGGAGCCGCATGAGCCCGGGGCTTCACCGAGAGAGGCGCATTGGGGAGGAGAATGGGGCGGCTACGTAGGAGAGAGAGTTAGGACGAAAAAATAAAAAAACATATGATAATGGTTCGACAAGGGGAAAATCCTAGGAAGAAGTAGGGAGCTTCATATATACTCCTGGAAGATAGATCAAGAGGAGAGCCACCATAAAGACTTGAGTTGCGGACCCGTTAAATGAAGGTTTTTTTACCCTAGCGTTGAAAAATAAAGTAGAGGTCTTGTTTAGGCCTGCTAAATTCGTTGGGAAAAAACTATTTCTAAATGTTCAAAATCAAGACGCTCACGGCACCAAGCGAAAATGCCCATGACTAAAGCAAACAAGCTCTTAATGTGAGCACACATCTTGAGTCAGAGACTTCGACCCAAGAGAGCAAGTTTGGCAATAAGAAGCCTAACGACCTTAGCTGCTCTTAGTTTGCAAATGAGAAATTTTCACGTCAGTAATTTTTGAGATTATCCTACGTTCTCATTCATGTCATAGTACTCTCAAAACGCATTTTTATTACACTAAATTTGTAAATGTACCATATCATATTCAAATCTTCAAAAATCATCCCGTGTGTCATGCTAACTGTGATGGTGTGGCCCCGACACATGGGTCTGATATGTAAATTTCAATAACGATTCTTGAATGTCCCACGTTATTATCCATGTCTTGTACTTTCAAATTGCATTATTGGTACTCAACTTACTAAGTGTACCACACGAGGTCTAAATACTTCTTTGAGAAAAGAAGACATCATTACTTAACCACAAAAAAAAACATCAAATAAATATGGCATGACAAGTTGACAGAGTTATCATTCAAAATACTTTATTTATTTTATAAAAACAACGTTTTCACAAATTCCAGTGATGTAAAAAAGGAAACCTAAAGTAAAGGTAAACCGGCAATCAAAGTTACACCACCTCTCGAAATAAAAGACGGTAAAAATGTTGCAAAGGTACGACAGAGACAAGGGACGACGGAGTACAATAGACGTGCACGATGACTCATGTGTGATGGTGGTTTATTTGTATAATATAAAAACAAAAGTTGAGTGACAGCGTTGTTTTGTGTAAATTAAGCTGTGTTGTGTGAGTGTACGTTTGCACAAACAAAAAATCAGAATAATGACGTGTGCGTCAGTGGAAGGAGCACTAGCTAGTTTCAAGAGATACGCATGGAATGAATGCAACTGGATCAGTTTAATTTCAGGACCAGTATGCAAACATTTAGCATTATAGCTACTCATGCTCAGTATTTGAAGTTGAGTGATCTCAAATAATTTAGAAGACCATTATGAATTAATAAGAGTATATGTTAATTTCAAAGAAAACTCACAAAAAAGATGCAGTTGGCCAGTTATCAAGCTACCCCTAATTTTGAAAGTACACGCACCACATTAGTTGTTCTCTTTGTGATTGAAAAAACTGTCCTGTATATGCTATGCATATGTAATCACAAATAATGAACACTTGTTTGAGAAAAAATTAATCACAAATAATGGACACTTGTTTGAGAAAAAAAAATCGTGTAAATGTTACTGCAAAACAAAAGACAGCAACTCATGTGTGCCTAAGCTAGTGCCTTGTGGTTGCCATCGGACGCTGCGATGTGAATTTTATTATACTGTATATGAGAAGGCAGCTAATAAGCTAGAAATGGATTATTATTCAGACCAAATCATCAGCCTGCATGCACTACTTTAACTTTTAATGAAAATACGGTGGCGTTGGTTAATTTGTTGCAGAGATTGATCATAGATAAGTTAGTTGAGTTTCTTATTGTAAAGCCGGTCCATTTGGGTTTAAGTTTTTGACTTGGCACGCGTGCTCGTAGATTTAATTACTACTAGAGAACAGACTTTAGAACGATATTCTAATTTGGCATTAGTCTCGGCATTTTTTTTTTGTCCCCGGGACTAAAGGAATCTTTAGTCCCGGTTGGTAATACCAATCGGGACTAAAGGTTCCTTTACTTCCGGTTGGAACCACCAACCGGGACTAAAAGTCCTCCAACCTTTAGTCCCGGTTGGTAACACCAACCGGGACTAAAGGTAGACCCTTTAGTCCCGGTTGGTAACACCAACCGGGACTAAAGGTCCCCCGATGGGTTAGTTCAAAAGGAAAGCATCACATTCATTGTTAGATGTGTTGTGTAGGTGGGGTGGTAAGCTCACGTGAGGCAGTGCATGAGGTCTTGGGTTCGAATCTCATAGGACGCAGCGGTGGGAGGCATTATTTTTTTTAAGCTGGGAGGATCTTTAGTCCCGGTTGTGGCAAACCGGGACTAAAGAACACTACCTTTAGTCTCGGAATGCTAGTCCCGGTTGGGAAACCGGGACTAAAACCAGTTCCCAACCGGGACTAGATGTCAGTTCTATAGTAGTGAATGGTGCTATATATGCTTTCAGTGGCAGTCGACGTTTCCGTCGATAGCGAGGCACATGTGGTGACTGCGTGAATAGATCTGCCAACTTAGTCCTTTGGATGTGCTAAGAGGGGTAGAGTTTGCGTACGTGTGTTCATAGGGGTGAGTGTGCGTGCGTGTTGTGGACGTCTATGTTGTACTGTGTAATTCTAAAAAAAATTGTTGCAGAGATTGTGTCAGGTATCAGTATTAGGGATACCTGGAAGAAGGAAGCTGATGGCCATGAACGCTAACTCACCCGGATGGTCAATAGCGTATTTTGGTCTCGCCCGACTCCGAAGGTATGGGCTCCGTGTCGTCCGACCCCAAGGGCGCGGGCTCCGTTACGCCTGACCTCGAGGGCGCGTGCTCCGTCTCGTCCGACCTTGAGGGCGCGGGCTCCGTCTCGCCCGACCCCTTGGACGTGGACTTCGCCTCGCTAGACCCCTCGAAGGGAGGATTCCGCCTGGCCCAACGAGGTCCGTACCGCCCTCAACCACTACGGGTCTAAGAATACGAATCTAGGGTTAAACTTCTAACACCAGAAAAGGCGTTAGACACGTCTTGATGTGACCCGCGGCCACGACGGGCCATTCCTGAGGACTCACGTCGCCAACAATATCGGGCGTGCTGACACTATGCTACCTAATCCCCGTACGACTTCCAACGGGGGTATCTGCTAACCATGTCGCCCCCCGGGACGGAATGGAGCGCCATGACCGGCTGACGACGTCCGTGTATAGCGCCATTGATGAACAGAGGCGCGACGTGGAGCCGTCCCATCATCATCTACGGGACCGACAGGACCCGCGTAAAGGAGATGAAGGGCGCCGCGACCCTAGAGGCCCTCTTCCTCGTGGCTTTTCTCTCTCTCGTGTAACCTGCGTCTTCCCCTTTATTTATAAAAGGGGAAGCAGGACGCTCCACGAAGGGCAAGGAACAGCTGAACGAGCTTAACGAGACTCAACTCCGTTCGACTCTTTCACCAAAGACTTGGGACCTGCTCCCTCTCTCATCCGTTTATAACCCCTACTACAAACTAGTGCCGGTAACATGAGCAGCAGTAGCAGACTGGACGTAGGGACATTCCGTCTGAACCAGTATAAATTCTTGTGTCTTCCGAGCACACTATCCGGATCAGACGCACAAATCACAAATTTATTAGTTGGTGATTCGAAACACGGATTGCAGTATTAATTTGCTTAACTAGCGTTGCAGGTTGTACACGTATGTACGTATACGTGCGTGCGCTTCTATTATATCTATGCAACAACACTCTAAAAAAAATAAAGTTCGTTTACAGCCCCTGATGGAGGTGCCATATATACAGGGCCAAATAACTTCATTGACAATGTCATTTTGCTTGATGCGTGCAGCTGGTGGACAGCGCCGGCCGGCCAGCCAGGAGCCAAGGTCCATGAGACCGTACAATGACTACAATAAACTTGTACAACCAGTATGTAGGTTTGCAAATAGGCACTCTTGTAAATAGATGAGCTTCTAAAGTTCTAATAACACAATTACACAAATATATGGAGAGCATGGTACATGTTCATTCATAGATGACTCTTCGCCTGTTTGGTTGTATGCCACCGTACCCTTGTGTGGCGCACCAGAGAATTTGTCCATGGCGAAATCGGAGCATGTCCAAAATTTAGCTGGAATGGTGATGTTTTGTATTGCACCCATGTCAAAAATCTAAACCTAGGCATATAATAGGATTAATATTATGCATGACATGTGGGTCCCACGTATAATTATGATTTTTAGCACCAAGCATATTCAAGTTTAATCTTGATACACTGATTTACGTGCGTGGAGCCCGTCGCCCCAGGAGGCATGTCTCGAGAGCAGCGTATCACCCTTTCGTCACGGGTATTGCGGAGCTGGCGACGACGTTTCCTCCTGCCATCTTTGCCTCATTGGTTGGGCCCTTTGAGCACGAGATGGGTGTCGTTTCTGGGCTCCAGGGATCTGATGGGGGTTGATGTTGGGACTCAGGCCCATCCTTGTCCAGGGCCTGCCACTCTGGCTCACATCCCTGTTGACGACCCAGTAATTGAGCTTCTTCTGGATAAGGATTGGGTGGATGGCTCCGGCGTTGCTGCTGCTGCCGACCTGCCGGCGACGAGAAGGTGTGGTGCGGAGGCTACCCCCTGCCGGCCGCAGAGACTCTACCTTCTCCATCGGCCGTGGAGGTCATGCCTTCGCTCCCCCACCCCTTCACCTCCACGGCCCCATCAACGACTTCTAAAGGTGCGCAAGCCCGTCGTCAGGCTGCTTCCGAAGCCGGTCGTCCACAAGAGGAGGAGCAAAGGGCCGGCCTCTGGGTCTCTCTTCCTCGTAGAAGCAGACGCGTCGCTGCTCTCCAGGGCCTATCACCTCTGAGTCCCAGAGAAGGGTAATACGAAGCTTGGGTTTTGACTGCAGAGAGAAGATCGATCCGAAGACACAAGATGACTATTTCATCCTTTTTGGGAAGCCACTGTCTTAATGTCAGGTGGCCGGCCTGGCTGCTATCTTCGGCTGGTGTGCTGATGAAGTCAGGCAGGTGCGTGCAGTTGACACCTCGTGTTTTTTTTTGCTGTTTCCGGTCGATTTTGTTTGTGTTCAAATGAATCCATCTTCGATTCTTATCTGGAATGCACGGGGCCTTAATCAAAGGGATCGACGTAATGCTGTCTATAATGTTGTTCGGTCAGCCAATGCTCCGGTAGTTTGTCTCCAAGAACCAAAAGTTACGGTCATGACTCAGCGATTTTTTCTGTGTCTTTGGGTCTGCTTATGACAAGTACATCACTCTACCTGCTATTGGTACTGATTGCTTGGAAGAGCAACGCACTGCTAGAAATATCCACTTCTACGATGAAAATCTTAATGACGAATCCAAAATCGTCATAGAAGAGCACTTTTTATGATGAATATTTTTGTTTCATCATAGATCAATGGTGACGATCCTGCAACTCTCCCTTTCTATGATGAAATTATGCATCGTCACAAAAAAAAATATCATAGAAGAGCGCAGGGTTTCGTCACAGATCACTCGCGCGACTCATCTGTAACGATCTCCTTTAAAACTATGACAAACAGGGCTTTGTCATTGAACTAATTACACATTTGTGATGAATAATATTCGATCTGTAACGAACGACTTCGTCGTAGATCTCCATACGGTACTTTCTCCATCCGACGTGTACCTGTGAGACCTGTAGTTACTCATCTATGACGTTTGCAATTTGTCATAAAAGCTCCGCTCGGTTCTTCTCCATCCGACGTGTATCTGTGGGACCTGCAGTTACTCATACGTGACGCTTGCAATTCGTCATAAAAGTCTTCGCTCGGTCCTTTCTTCGTTCGATGTGTACCTGTGGGACCCTTCATCATCCGACCTGTGAGACTCGACGGCTTACGTGTCACGTGTACCTGTGGGACCGTTCTCCATCTTCATCCGACCCGTGGGACCCGACGGCTTGTATGTCACTTGACGCATGCAATTCATCATAAAAGTCTTCGCTCGGTCCTTCTACATCCGACCTGTGAGACCCGAGGCTTACGTGTTATGTGTACCTATGTGACCTTTCTTTATCTCCATCCGACTTGTGGGACCTAACGGTTTGCGTGTCACTTGTACCATGTGGGTCGTCGGGGTTTAATTTCTCAAAAAAGGTTTGATACCTGGTAGTCGAACACAGATCTGGACCAAGGATTGGAGCGTCTTGACCATTGCGCTAGACGCCTGGCTGTGCTGACATCTCTTTAGAGTCGCTATAGTATCCTATTTGTTGTGTGGATGCCCTACAGGTTGACCTAAATTGGATACATCCCCTACAAGTGGAAACAAATCCATGCCCGCTGGACTTGCGGCAGTGACGAAGGCGGAGGTGGAGGACCCCGGTCTGCTGTGGTGGCTCAGGTGTCCTTTTGGTGGCATGGCAGGGCTCTCTCGGTGGAGCGTGGTGGCATTGTGCCGCAGCAGAGGCGGCTTGCAACTGAGTCGTGCCAGTTCATAGAACAAAGGTATGAGTACCTTCTTCTGTGATTATAGGACTCTATTTTCTGTACACGATAAAGTAAAGAACACATAAAGAAAGGCTATTCTGTATGAATTTCAATTAAAATCAATGCTTTTGTCACACAAAAATAGAAAACCAGATTGTCCCATAGTATGATATGAACAAATGAACAAATTAGTGCTCTCGAACACTGTATGCTATGTTCTAATGCTAGTTTTGCTACTGTCTACCTAATGGTCAAAACTCTAACAGACTTTGCATACTTTTGCTACAATAGATGGACAGATCCTGGATTCCTAATGGGAGACCATTCTCGCCGACGTTCATCGCAGGAGTTGAAGAGTTCATGGATATGGTGAAACAAGAATACCCAGAGCAAAACATCCCTTGCCTGTGTACACATTGTCTTAACCAGGTGGTTAAAACTTGGCAGGAGGTGAAGGACGAGTTACTTATACACAGAATGTCACCCATATACAGTACATGGATTCATCATGGGGAAGAGGGAGGAGGTACTGACATTATAAAGCCATCAGATGTGCATGGATCTCATCATGATGGTTGGATTACGGAGAAGGAGCAGGAGGATGGGGACAATAACATATTACCAGATTTTGATGATTTAGTTCAAAACCTGTTGACATCTGAAGAGCGGGCTGGAAGAGTCCCAAAGTTTGAAAGAGTGTTGGATGAGTTGAAGCAATCAGTTTCTTCTAGATCTACCTTCTCAAGATTCTCCTTCATTGTCAGGTTGCTCTATATCAAGTCCCACCATCGAGTTAGCAACAACTATTTGATGCACTATTTGCATTGCTGTCAGATGCATTCCCTAGTAGCAACATACCAAAATCGTGTGAGGAGGCACGCAAATATATTCAAGAATTGGAACAAGGTTATGAAAGTATCCATGTGTGCAAAAACAACTATGTGTTGTTTTGGGGTGATCGTGAGGAATTGTAAGCGTGTCCAAAATGTAAAGAGTTTAGATGGGAGGATACAGATGGTAGCAGGCGGGGTCCTCATAAGGTTTTGAGGCATTTTTCTCTAATACCGAGGTTGTAGAGGATCTTTGCTGCTCGAGAAACAGCAGCGGATGCCGAATGGCACGAGACTAAGCGAGAGAAGAATACCGGTGAAATGAGCCATCCAACAGATGGGGAGGCATGGTAGGACTTTGATAGAAAGCACAAAACTTTTGCAGATGATCCACTTCCACGACCAGGATGATAAGAGAGCGGTGCCGATGACGTAGCGTAGCTAGGAATAGGATGAGGTACCCAAATTCCTTTTATGATGCGTGCTGTACTCTAGTGGTTGAACCTGGGATATGTAGATATATAGTGACGGGGTTACATATTTCTTAGTTGATTGTAGTTCACATGTGCTTTATTCGAGTATAATAGCTTCCGTATAAGCTGTAGTTCACATGTGCTTTATTCAAGTAATGGCTTTCGTATAAGCTACAATTTAGGCGTCTAATTTGCACCCTCCTGCTCTGTTTTGTTGACATTCGATACAAGGTTAACTAAAAAATGCCTTTGTGATCTACATATTCACATCTGGAATATCTTCCTAAAGCAGGGGAGCGTGTTCAAGGATATGGTGATACAGATACAGATTTAGAAGAGCGAGTACCCCTTGCAATTGAGGTGCTTGTTCTATCTTGTCATGTTGGGATGGGAGGGGGTTGGTTTAGGTAGTAGTGCAATTCAATTCTTTGCTGTGTGGATAGCAATGCGATTTTTACATGCTTGCCGTTTAAGTTTGTTTCTCCAATTTTAGGCTATGGATTGAAGAAGTCGTAGAGAAGTCCCTCAGCAGGGCAAAAGGCAGCACTGATATGGGTCCTGAGGGATGGTAATCCAAGAAAGTGAAGCCAACTAGTCTAGCAGAGTTGCATCATCTTGTAGTTCCGACTAGGTCCAAAAGTCAGCACACATAAGGCGAACAAAGCCCTGTGAGGGACTGGTCATGTGAAGATGACCTTAGCCATGCCGAAGAGGAGACTCCACCTCTCCACCAGTAGAATGACCAAAATTACGAAGGCTGGTACTACCTTGGACATGTCTATAAATCAAGCCACACTATTTGATATCCATGTTACTTTTCTAACAATCTAAATGTATGAAAACTATGTAGTACCATTGCAGAGAAGAGCAAGGAAGTCGAGGCAAGCAACTAAGGGGGTTGGGCTTCACAAAACCACCCAATCAATGGGAACAAGGATGCCCATCTCGGTTGTCAAGGGAAACGGAAGGCCACATAATCGATTGCAAACTGCCAAGTTTGCCTTAGAGGCAGGTGTAGTAGTCAGGTCTCAAGTACCAATTTTCCCGCACTAGAAACATTACAAGCAATGGATCGATGACCAAGCTATTTGTAAGTATGTATATCCTCTATTGACATTCAACTCTACCTTGAGCAACTTAGTAATGGATTTAATTTGCATTCACACTTCTGTAGTTGAGGCTAGCCATTGATGACAATGATGAAACAACAAAATAAGCATGCACGAGTGTATTACAGTTTGTCGTACGACAGACACGGTATAGGTTCAAGCGATCTTACTTCAATGGCGTCCCCGCTGATGAAATCAGAAAGACCTCTCTTGTGTCTTGCATGAATGACGCATAGTGGTGTGCACTTGTCCACATGTAGTTAAGTTCCAAGAACAAGGTATCTGTGTGTGTAAACTCATTTATTTTTTGTCTAGTCTTTATGTGGTCTACTTGTGCTGCAATCTAACACAATTATGGTTATAGGTAGTCTCAGAGCAAAACAAGCAAAATCGTACAAAAGTCAAGTGCCACCAGGTTATAGGATCTCGCTCCTATATTGCCCACCTGCAAGCATATGCAAGTGATGGTTGTGTTACTCTTTTTATATCAAATACGCAATGCCTTTTGTATCAACAAAAGGCATGTGCAATTTTAATAGAAGGACAAAAATAGGAAGGACGCATGACATGATCAAGAAGTGCTTGTTGAAGAACATGATCGACCTCATGAAGATGTTGATGCAGTGGAAATCTTCAACAACTTCCATACCAGTAGCAACACGGGACTGAGCGATGCTGCAAGAGAAGCAGTGGTAAGTACCTTCATTTGTTTTTCTTGAAATCTGCCAAAGCCATTGGCATAAAAGAAGGAAAAGTAGGAGGAGCCTAAAGGGGCACCATCATTTTGAAGTTATAATATTACAACAGTTAATATGCTGCCTATGCATTGTGCTTATGAATCTCTATCGGTAGTAGGCCGAGGAAGAACTATGCATTATTTGTAATAAAATAATCTCTTGGTTCTGCAATTTAAGTCCTCTTCCTAATGTTTACTCCTTGGTTTTCGCAGAAAGCTATGGAAACTATACTAGCAAAACCTGTTGCTGATGTTGTTTCCAAGGTCATCTCCCAGGACAGCTGCAACACCTTTTCTTTGAAGAATGCTGGTATCAGGACAAGCTGCTCCAGACTTCGGGAATGACTTGCTACTCATCAGAAAAGTTCAGCTGTCCTCGCCGAACAAGTGGATCAACTGAAGAAGAAGGCAGAAAACACTGATAGAGAGTTTGAGAAGTTCAAGAAACAGCAATAGGAGTACAATAAGCTCCGTGAGCATATCGTGCTCTTAAGCGCTGGTAACTCTCAGTCTTGTTGATGTAGTGAATATCTGGTTTGTTTGCTATTTTGATGTGAAATTTTGGCGGCTTGATATGTGAACTCTATCAGTAGTTTCCTACTGAGCTGAACTACTGTTATTTGATTAAGGTTCAATATAATTATGCATGTAGTCATTTTATGCAGCAGTGTAGATTTAAAATCTTTTTCTCTGGTGTAATGATTGGTGTGCATGTAGTAGATTCGACATAGGCACGTTAAATAAGAATCTGACACGTGGACGAACCAGTGAATGACACATGTAACAGCCACGACAGGGCACGTGGGCCAATACAAACAAAATACGTGGTACAAATCCATCCTACCATGTGGTCGAATAAGAAAAGGCACGTGGGTAGCTCAGGGCACGACATGTGGCCTAATAAAATACTAACACACGGACTTACAGCATCAAGACACATGGTCGAGTAAAAGAATGACACGCGGGGTATTGTGGTCATGCCACGTGGACCAACAAAAATACGACACTTGGTCCAATGAAGAAGTGACATGTGACCCAACCGCAACACGACACGTGTGCCAATAGAAAACTAACATATGAAACAATAGGGTCCCTACACGTGGTCCATTAAGAACATGAAACGTGAAAGAACCAGAGATTGCCACATTGTGCAATAAGAATGTGACACGTACCCGAATCATCTCCAATGCAACTGGCTATAGCATGTACACGTGGAAAGCATCTCTAATGGAAGCACCCGCTAGCGTGCCTGCCCACTGCCACGCATGCCAAAGCAGTTCTATGATGATCAGTTTTCATCATAGATCTATCCACTTCTATGACGAATTTCTAGAATCATCATAGAATTGCAAGAATGACGTGACTTCTATGATGAACCGTTTTTTGTCATAATTTCGTCATAAAACTGAAATTATGATGAATTTAGCTCCTTCAGTGATGAAAGTTGATCGTCATAGAAGTGGATATTCCTACTAGTGATGTTTGCCAGGTCTTTGCATCCAGAGTTGATTCCTACTTCGTGTCAGTACATTTCTTTGAAATCGAAGGTCGCAACTGGTGGTTCACAGGGGTCTATGGGCCACAAGGGGATGAAGAGAAGATTGCCTTCATGCAAGAGCTTAGGGATGTCAGAGCTCTCTGTAGTGGACCTTGGTTGGTGGCAGGTGATTTCAACCTGATTTATCAGGCCCCCGACAAAAACAATGCCAACCTAGACCGTGCGATGATGGGGCGTTTTAGACGCTTCCTGGATGATGTGGAAATAAAAAAATCCCTCTTTTGGGTCGAAAATTCACATGGTCTAATGAACGTGCTTCGCCCACTCTAGTTAGATTGGACCGTGCCTTCGGTTGCCTAGGATTAGAGGAGGTTTTTCCTGACTCAGTTTTGCATAGCACTGCTTCAGTCTTGTCTGATCACTGCCCGCTTGTTCTTGGGATGAAGGTCTGTACCAGTGGCAAGAGGTGTTTCCATTTTGAAAGTTTCTGGCCTAAGGTTCTAGGATTTTTGGATGCTATTCTGCAGAATTAGGAAGCCCCGCTGACCTCGACATGTGCTATAGAACGGCTATTCCTGAAGCTCCAGCGACTAAGTAGGGATCTGCAAAAGTGGGGGAAACATAATATTGGTCATGTCAAACTCCAGCTGGAAATGGCAAAGGAAGTTCTCCATCGCCTTGAGATTGCTAGGGACTCAAGGGCTCTCATAGATAGTGAGGAGTGGTTAAGAAGAAAACTCAAACTTCATTGCTTAGGTCTGGCTTCTCTCGAACGGACCATTGATCGCCTTCACTCTAGGATCCTTTATCTAAAGGAGGGTGATGCCAATACATCCTTTTTCCATCAGCAAGCGCGCTTCAGAAAGAAAAAAATTCATCGCCAAGCTACAGGTGGATGATCAGGTGCTTTTTTATCAGGAGGAAAAGCAGGAGGCAGTGCTGGATTTTTATGAGAACCTGTTGGGGACAGCGGAGGAAAGGGAGTACACCATTGATCTTGATGCAATCGGGGTACAACAACATGATCTCTCCACATTAGATAGCCCTTTCTCTGAAGAAGTGTGGTCTACAATCAAGGGGATGCCTCTAGACAGCGCCCTAGGGCCTGATGGTTTCACTGGCAGATTTTATAAAACATGCTGGAATATCATCAAGGGTGATATCATGTTGGCACTCGAAGCAATTCAACGCGGTCATGTTTTCAAGTTCAAGCTCCTCAATATGGATTTCATCACCCTCCTACCCAAGAAACCTGATGCTGTATTTATAAAGGATTTCGGGCCAATAAATCTGATACACAGTTTTGCTAAGCTGGTTACCAAAGTCATGGCCAAGTTTTGCACCCCTAATCTTCTAACAATTTACCCCGCAGTACATCAGGCACTCCGAAGTACTATTCATCTGAGTCTAGTGTTTCGCAGCTGGACCCAAAGAAAGGTTCTATTCCCATTTCTCACCTTCTTTCCCTCCACAAAAAGCAGAGCACGAGCAGAGGACGGCGGCTCTGGCCGATTCCCGCCGGAGGGACGGCGACCAAGCAGCATAGGAGTAGCAGAGGACCCGACCGTGCACGTGGTCGTTGACGGCATGGCTCGAGGCGGCCCACGCCACGGCGGCCACGCACGCACACGGGCGGCCACGGGGCGACGACGGCGGAGGTGAACGGCTCAGCGGATGAGCAGCGCTCGAGAGTGCGCTTGGCGTCGGGGCCCGGCGTCAAGGGGCATGGGAGGAGCCACATGGTGCGAGGAGGAGCAGTGCCGCGGGACCGTGGGGATTCGTGTGCGCTCACGAGGGGGGGAGGGCGACGGACGGCGGAAGGTGCAGCGATGGCGTTGTAGACCTAGAGTAGGGCGCGTCGGGGTCGGTGGCACGAGGCGATGGAAAGGACGGGCTCACGGTGACGCGGCGGCTCGGGCGACGGCGAACGCGGCCTAGGCAGGTGCTGTGGGGCAACGGGCAACGGAAGTGGAGCGGCGCGGCAACACGGGCTGGCCCGGCTCACAAGACGGCGGCGGCAAAGCGAAGGAAGCGACCACAGTGGTGGAGCCGCAAGTCCATCATGCGGGCCGTGGGGTCACGCAGCAGCACAGCGCGTGAGGGGCCGACAACGAATGGTAGGAGGTGTGGTGATGGTGGCCCGGCGTAGGAGCAAGCAAAGAAAGGGAGGTAGACAGCGGACAGACACCGAGAGAGAGAGAGAAAAAAGTAGTGCGAAGGTAGGGACAACACGGCATGAGCTGTGGTAGTGGCATTAAAGCGTGCCCGCGTGCGGCCACGCGCACACAGCAGCGCGATGTCGTGATGCAGACGGCATCGAGCATGGCTTGGTAGGTGGTTCGTGCGGTGGGCAGAGCACCACGTCGGCCAGACGGCTGGTAGGCAGTGCACGCGGCGACCGCAGGCCGAGCCATACGATGGTCAATAGTGATGCGCATGAATTTTAAAGAGACACAAAAACCGTGGATTAGCCCGCTAAGTTCCGACCAAAATGCACTACCCTAGAGTTGACACTACCATCTCCCCACCGAAACAACCCATATGACCAGAAGATGACCAGCGAGAAGGAAAGAGAGACGCCAAGATTTACTGGTCGCGTAGGACACCGGTTCACGGACAGAGCGCCACTAACATGGTTAACATGTTCAATGCGTTCTAGTGAAGTTCGGTTAATTTTAGAGTGATCGTCGTAACCCCTAATGCAACTACGACCTGTTCCATGCTCAAGTGCTTACTCCGATGTAGCCAATTGTGCAAAAGCATAATATTAGTGTTGAGGTATGTTTGTCGAAATTTAAATGCCACCCTAGCACTGTCTATTATCGTTTCCGACTTAGAAAATTATAGTTTTTAGTTTTGAATTATCATCCACTAGCGCTTTTTGCCTTAATTTCTAAAAGGCCTAAACCCCGTCGGTTTCAACTAACAAGTATATCATGACCTAGCCCATACTGCATACTAACCCATAGGAGCGAAATACTTAAGCACCATTGAACTATTTTGCTCAACATAATTTGCCAAAATTGACCTTTCGAACATAAATCCAATTTCTCGTCGACTCAACGAAAAGTTCTAGTTTAAATCTCGGAATCGATTTCTGAGCTATCATATATACTATTGAATAACTTTTATTCACCAAAACAAGAGTTGCATTTTCATCTATTAAACTTACGCTCCAGATTTATTCAAGTACTAAATACAAGTTATATTTTATTTTGTTTATAAAAATTGCTTTTAATGCTTAATCTAATAGAACAAACCGTTCGCTATCTATTTTCTCTATCTGCTAGAATTATTGTCAGACATTCCTAAATATCTTTACGCACTGAGTAATTTAACTTGGGTGTTTATTTGACTCAACAAAACTAAGTCACACATGATTCACTTATCACTTCAAGTATGTTTTAAATAAAAAATCCGAGAAACTTGTTTCGGAAATTTTTCTTAGGCCTAAATCTCGGTACTAAACTGAGCTCGTAACACCACGCCTAGGAGAAGAGGCTGAAGTCACCGGCATTGGGGGGGAGGACGGAGCAGAGGCCATGGGATCCACCCGAGAAGAAGACTACGAGAAATAGTCCGGATCCTCGGACCCGTGGCCGTCCATGGCGGATGCGGTGAGCGGAGGAACGGGGCCGACGGCAAAGGCGTGGGGAGGAGCGGTGGTGGCGTGGAGCACAGCGGCGGCGGCGGCGGGGAGAGCAAAGGAGAGCGAGCGCGAGAGGGAAAGAGTGAGCGAGCTAAGAGTGAGCGGAGAGGGTTGAGCGGGTGCTCGGATAGGGCAATTATGAGGGGCACCCCCCGTAGTCCCCTTTAGCGAGCTTTGGGTGACTAGTTGGCTAAATGTCATTTAGTTCCATTTAGTCAAAGTATTTGATAAAAAATTACTAAATAGGACTAAACTTAAAAAAGCTGCTAGGTGAACCAAACACCCCTAAGCTGATTTTTGGATTTAATTATATACGTAATCAGCAATAAGTTGCTGTTCTCGCTTCCGCCCTTTCTCAATTTGCTGGCAAGACGGATGTTTGACGCACTGTGCTGTGCGAGTGTTTCACAGCTGCACTGTATACGTGCAGGCCACAGCTGATCCATCTATTTTTATGGTGCATTAAGTTGTTCTCTATGTATAAACTGCTATACAAATTATGAGTTGGGTGGGATAGTTTCTAAGGATCATTAATTATGCTCTCTTTCTCTTGGAAATTGTCCATGGAAACTATGGGTTGGGAGTGTCCTAGTATATGCATCCATCATTCTTTACATAACATTTAAAGAAATTTAGAATTTGTTATTCACACTTCTAGTGGTATTGTCCAATAACATTTCGTGTATTGCCACCCTAAATGTCAGTTTGCTAACTTACCATCTTATTCCTTCCCAACATGCTACTTTACCACTTTGTACGATTACACCCCTACCATCCTTTCCCTATTATCTGTGTCCAACTCGGTGGAAATCGTGGTCGTGAGAGCATCTCCAAGAGTTCCCAAAATACTTTCCCAATCTAGGACTTTAGCAAGATTAAAGAAAAACACATCTCCAATAACTCCCAATCCCCACCCCCGACCTTTTGGCACTTGAAAAAACAAGCCCCCCACACGGAAAAATACGTGCACTTGCGGTCACGCATATCCTGCTTTGGGAGAGTGTTCCTTCCTCGATGCGTATCGCTTCAGCTTGTCATCACCCCAACTGCGGAGTCGCTGTCGGCACTCGCCATTGTCGCCCTTCTCTTCCTTGCCACGGCGCACCGCATGTATTCCCTCCTTGACGCGTACCACTCCGGTGTCTCCCTGCCTTCTTCTCCGTCCACACCCTCACCATAGAGCCCTCCCTACCGACGCCTGGGCGCCTAGTGGTTGCGACATCTTTTGGCCGGCCGGCGGGGCGAGTAGGTCCTGACGATGACGCGATGTACTACACCAATCTCACCTGCCCGTTCATTCGGGAGCTCCAGGATTGCATGAAGTACGGCCGTTCAGACTGCGGTTTCCTACATTGGCGGTGGCGCTATGACGGTTGTGATCCGCCGCGCTTCGACGCCGCCGCCTTCTTCGACGCCATCTGGAACACGTCGCTGGCGTTCATCGGGACTCTCTCTTGCTAGGAACCACACATTGCACCATTCTTTTTTCTGTCTCTTGACAATTTGTGCACTACAGTATTTTCGACGTGATTAATAATCGAACTAGTAAATAATTAAGGCTTTAGGAGTGATTTTTTGGAAACTGTTGTAGAAACTCTTCTTTGGTTCTCCCAATACTTTTTGGTGACTTCGAACACTTAATGGTTTTTAGAACAAATATTTGGGAACTCTTGAGATACTCTGAGCTCCTTGCGCCTCGACGGTGGTGCCCCTCCTAGTGGCTGATCTAGCATGCCAGTGGTTGGATATGGTTTCCCTCGGGCCAGATCTACAAGAGCTCGCTGGTTTTGATGGGCTTTGGTGCCTCCGAGGTAGGCTCATGAGTGGTGGCGCGGAGGTGGCCTGTGCGTGCAGCAACCAGCGGGCAGGTGCACGTGCAGAGACGACAACTGCGGGTGCAACGACATTGTTGACTGGCTTGGTCGCGTCACTAGGTAGCATGTTGTGCGTGTGGCTGTGTCAGTCCGTGACCAGCTCGAGCCGACGAACCCCTAGGCTCGGTGTGATCGAGTTGGTGGCATATGTGCGGCATTGGCCGACATGGCCTGGGTGCTCGTATTCTCACTGCTTCTTGATGGTAGCTCTCTGCAACACTATGCTCCCGTCAAGCCTTCAGGAAGCGGCAGCGGCCGTGGTTAGCCGGCGTCGTGCTGGTGTGGACACTTAGAATCTGCGTGAAAACCCTGCTCGGCTTTTTTCTTAGAGTTGACGATGGTAGCATAGCCTACATCATCTACCTCCTTGGAGCTGTCGTTTTTGAAGATTCTGTGGTTGCTACTTCGATTAATGATGGTGGCATGTGTGATGTCACTGTCCTTCTTGAAGGCGTTGTTGAAGTACTCCTACACCCATGCCTCCACTTTCTCTATTGCTTCTCTCGTAGGATTTGCTCCCAAATTTGCCCATGTGTGCCTCATATACTTTTTTTTTGAAGTGGTCTGTCCCGCTAAAGCGATCGACTGCCGCAGTCGTTTGACTTCCATAGCGGTTGCTTTGCTGCCGTTGGATTCTCTGACGGATGTGTTTTCTACTGATGTCTCTTTGGTCCGCCCTCTGGCGGTTGCTAGCGAGAGTGCATTGGCCCTCTCCTTATGGATGCTTTGCTATCGAGGTTGCTTTGATTTTCTTTGGCAGATGCTTTGTCGCCGATGTTGTTGGATGCTTATGCTTGTCTCATTTTGGGTGGATGCTTTGCCACCGCAGCTTTGTCTCCTATATAGGCAACCATTACGTTGGTGATTATTCCTCTCATAGGCTCACTCTGGTAGGGTTTTAAGGTTGATGGTGGTCCATTTGCTTCTTCTTTTTCTTGCTACTTTGGTTTGTTTCAGGTCGCTTACCACTAACTTGGTGGTTTGCAATATGTGCTACGGAGGGGGTCTCTCATAGCTGTGTCATGTAATTCTCTTCCTCTTAGGGCCTATTTGGCAGAGCTTCACTCCTAGATTCTCTGGCTCTACTCCTTGATTATGTAGTGGAGTGATTCTACTTAATCGTGATGGAGGAGTAGGGTGAGGAGTAGATGAGAATTGATTCTAGAGTGATTCTTGTTGTCCATTTTGAACATGGAGCAGTGGAGAACATAGCTCCCAACTCCTCGTGTAAATGAAGAAGTGATTCTTACTTGCCCCCCATTTAAATCCGTGTGCTAGATTTAGCTATTTGGTTAGAGAGGAGTGATTCTCATGGTTCCAAAGATCCCTGCAAATGGTCCCTTAATGAAACATGTGCTATTGTAAAAAAAATTCCCTAGTTTATCATGCTCTGCTCTTCTAAATGCTATCTCTTCGAAACTGTTGAAGATCCATGGTAACACCAAAAATGATATCAACCGGTACATGATTTTTTTTAGTACTGCTTTCCCACCTAATAGTTAGGGAGACTTGGAGCATCTCTAAGAGACTCTCCATATCCTTCCTAAATGCTAGGAATAGAGATTTTGGTGAAAACTATCTTCCAACGGCTTATCTAAATGGTCATCCAAATATAACAATCTTTTATTTCGGATTTTTTACTAGGCAAATATAGAAGACGAAAATGACTTTCTAGAGTGTGTATTAGATATAGAAAACTGTTGGAGAGTGAAAAGATATAAAAATAATTTTTATATAAATAACTCTTTAAATGATAATTTATAGAGTGCAATTTAAAAAACCTCTTGGACATGCTCTTAGACGAGGAACGCGTGCCAGTGGAGGCTCTCGGTGGTTGTCAGCTGGTTGAGTCACTAGTCACTGACTGAGCCGAGGACTGTGGCAAGACGCAAGATAGGGCACGGCAAATAAAAAAAAGGTGGGAAGATAGAAGAATATGTCACTTGCAGCCACGACAAAATAGTTTAGCAATGTTAAGATAACAATCATAAAGAGATATAAGCGGGTTTATCTACAAATCCATAGAGACTTGAGCTTTAATGATGTAACGTGCAAAAATTAAACCTATTTACTGATTCACGAATAAACTCGTTTATCTTCCTACTAGTGACTTCATTAATATCAAGATATATTGACCTAGTCTTTCGAAGATGCTTATAAGGATGTGTGAGTGTGAGCGTGTTGTGAGTGTCTATGTCTGCACTGTGTAATTTGTTAAAAAAAACTGGCATTCTAGACAAACCAAGTGAAAATGATAATTTGGAAAACCCACTTAGAGAGTGGAAGAAAGAAAAAAAGAAATCCAAATGTCCTAATACTAAAGCCATTTTTAAAGCATTTCTGTAAACATCGTTAGTAAGTGGATGGAGCAAGTAAAAGCAAGAAGGTTCAAAACATTATTCTGTCTAGTACTTAATCACGTGTCCCCTCCTTTCTTTGTTTCGGGAGTCCCAACAACACTGTTCCTGAGTTCCTCCCGCGTTCCTCATTTCCCCTTTCCTATCCTATCCCTATGCTCCCCTCCCCTCCCTCACCCCATTTGTGCTGTGATCTGTCCCTCAATCTCCCCCTCCTCTTCTTCCCCGCACCAGATCGAAGCTACCCCTGTTCCTCTGCGATTTGGGCTTGTCCTGTATCCTTCCTGTTGCTCAAAAGCTCGCTCCATTTTTTTTTCAAGGCTGAAAGGCGACAAATCCTCCAGGAATTCGGAGCACAGAGCTTTGAATCCAGGGGGCAAAACTTTTGCTCATCTCCCTTGCAGAAAAGCATCTTCTCTGCGTGTGAAAGTCGGATCTTTTTCGCAGATTCGGTTTGAAATTCCCGAGCAGGTCGACGACCGCGGTGTCCATAAGGTAAGATTCATGTCCCTTCTTCTTCTTCGTCCTTCACTAGTACCATCGAAGCTGCGAATTTTTCATCTGATTTTAGTAATTGGAGTTGCCCGCCCAGGAATTCCTAGTCCGGTTCCGGTCCTCTCCTCTCGCCTTACGTTTCTTGCCTTGCCACACCTCAGCTCGAGCTGCTGAACGCTAACAACATATGTTCTGTGCTAACTCCTGCGGAAATAAATAAAATGTTTCCATTATTTTTGTTTTTCCATTTCTCCAACTGCGAAGAAAATCTTCAATGCTTAATTCCAAGTAGAACTCTTCGAATGTGCTGAAATAATGTCAAATTCTGCTCTCCGCCTGCAATAAAGGGGGTCAAAATTCATCCTGCGCAATGAATCAGTTAGGCCTTAAATTAATGCTGTGTTCCGTTGTCCTTTCCCCATCAGAGGGGATGGGGTTGGTTGCCCATGTTGCCATCATCTTGTGCTAAGTGTGAATCAAGAACTGGTTATTGACTTTATAGATGCTGTTAGACTATTCACTATTCAAGTGGGAATTGTATTCTCAACGATGAGCTTGACTTAGATATGCTCTAATCCCCTAATAGTCTTCCTTAGTGGTTGCTTAGTTTGTAGTGCATGCTATTCTTCCTGTTTGGTTGAATACTTTTCTTTGAGCATGATGCTGACATGGTTTATAAACCAAAGAAGGCTGCGGCTGATAGAAAAGATAAGGCACAGCCACGATATTGTGTTGGCAGTGCTTTTTGATTTGTTTCTTTTAGTGTATTGTATAAGGCCAGGAGTTACTAATGCTTTGTCATTTGCATACTCTGTTCAGTTGCTAGCAGACTTGCTTTGAAGATCTTGATCACCACAAGAGATTCGGTGGATTTCTGGTTATTGTACCTTTTCTACTGGACATGTCCTTTCGCAGCATAGTCCGCGATGTTAGGGAAAGCTTTGGTAGCTTATCAAGACGGAGCTTTGAGGTCAGGATTTCCGGTTTGCCTGGTCTGTCTGGTCATCATAGAGGGAAATCTGTTGGATCTCTGAGCGACAGACCTGTAGTAGTTGATCAAAGCAGGTGGGTTGGTCTTCCTCCTGAATTGCTCCGAGATGTAATGAAAAGGCTTGAGGAAGGGGAGAGCAATTGGCCATCCCGAAAAAATGTTGTTGCTTGTGCAGCAGTCTGTGGAACATGGAGAGAGATATGCAAGGATATAGTGCTGAGTCCGGAGTTTTGCGGGAAGCTCACTTTTCCAGTATCACTTAAACAGGTAACAATTGAATTCTATTACCAGGGGTGGAAAGTTGCAGACCTCTGTTATTGAATATCGATTTTGCAGCTACTGTTTTTGTGTTACTCAATTACTTATACTCTCAAACAGTTGGAATAAATAAATGATTGTGCTGCCGAAAATATTAGGAATCAATATGCTCCAGTTTGCATATACCTGATATTATTGACCACTCTATGTGTTTACAAAATACTTGTCAGTACATGCTTCTCCATGCATAGTTTCCCATTTTTTCTTAATGAAAAATCACCTCACCCAAGCCCCCATTCTCCTAGTGGTTAGCCCAGGAGAAATCATTTAATCTAGTTAGCTTTTTTGTGCGTCTATTGGTCAAGTGGCAAATAGGAATGATGGTTGTTGCAATCTTGTTTTTTGAGGCATCACCCAGATGTCCAGGTGTGGCCCCACCACAAGATTGTGGACTCTTTCACTTGGCCCCAATATAGGAGGCGGCCATGCCGTCCACCTGCGTCAGCTCTTGACCCAACTCGTGGCTAAGAAACGAAGGCGCAGGTCCTCAGGGAGCATGCACTGCTTGCACGGCCATCAGACTGGTTAGGAAGAAGTCTCACGGAGTGGCTATAGGAGATTGAATTACTATTATTAGTAATGTGCACCGAATCTATAAGGGCACCGTAGTTGTGTAATGAGGTTTTATCGAAGGAAATAGACCTCCCAAAGTGGGCGGGTTTTTTCCTTCGACGGTGACCGCCGGCCATCAGCCGTGGCCACCGGCGACGAACCCACTGCTCCTTTGCCTCGCTGCCCCTTGCACTCTCATTCTCAGTCCCAGCTCCTGCTCCACTCTCCCCTGCATACTCCTCATCGCCCACGCCGTATCACCCCAACACCACAGGATGCCACAACACCTAAAAAACCATGGTTACAATGATCAAGTACAGACTTGTAGCAATTTTGGCTCTTGCAATTGAGAAGTAGAGATCAGTTTCTGCAGTATAATATATATGTCCACCAACAAATGTTTGCACCCATCTAACTTTGTTTTTTCATGTGTAGCCGGGACCAAGAGATGGAATAATCCAGTGTTTTATAAAAAGGGACAAATCAACGTCAACTTATTATCTTTACCTATGTCTTAGCCCTGGTAAGTATAAAGCCTGCACTCTGTTTTTCTCATTAATATCCTTCTGAACGATCCCATGTAAATTTGGAAGTTTTTCATGAAACTGAAACTATATTGTATTGTCACCTTATATGAATACGGGAAAACGTTTAAGTTAATTCCATAGCACGCCTTTGCTCTAGTGATTTTCCAAATCAGATTTGGTTGAGAACCAAATGTGTTGCTTCCTGTGGCTTTTGGGGTATGTTTCAGTCCTTTGAAATTCAGGAGTATTAGATATGAACAAAGTGACCTAGAAATAGAGCAGTACCAGATTTTGTTTCCCACTACCCCCTGTAACAAGAGGAGTTTTTGGAATGCAAAAGATATAACTGATACTAGAAAAACTTACAATTTTGTGCGTGCCATGATGCTTACAAATATACAGTTTCTTGTTCTATTAGTGCTTCGTGTCAGTGATCTAACATTGATGACGATAGTAAATTAAAGAAGGATTGACTTACTCTTTGATACCCTTAGTGAGATCGGATAAACTGTTATCACAAATAACTTTGCTTAATGCTTTGATGGTTTGGGTTTTAGCTGTCCTCAGCGAGGATGGGAAATTTCTGCTAGCAGCTAAGAGGAATCGCCATACAACATATACTGAGTACATCATTTCTGTGGATCGTAAAAATATATCACGATCAAGTAATGGCTATGATGGAAAAATGAGGTGAAGTATCTTGCTTGACTACACTATTTCTATCTAACCTCAATTATCTGAGTTTTGGGCGGTGTTTTCTGTTTGGACCTGACATTGTTGTGTCAACAGGTCAAATTTTCTTGGCACTAAATTCATCGTGTATGACACTCAAACACCACACAATGCTGGTAGCCTTGTCTCGTGTGAGCGCGGGAGCCGCAGAATCTCCTCTAGGAGGGTTTCCCCCAAAGTACCCACTGCTAGCTACCCCATTGCCCGGGTGAACTATGAGCTAAACCTGCTTGGCACAAGGGGGCCCAGGCGTATGAATTGCACGATGCATTCCATCCCAGCCTCAGCGCTAGACCCTGAAGGCATGGTGCCTGGCCAGCCCAAGCAGCTCTTCATCCCTGGCTCATCTTCCTTTGGAGAATCCTTTCGCAGTGCAAACACCTCGTCCAGCTCAAGGTTCTCGGTTACAGACCGCTCCTTGGACTTCAGCTCCTCGCGCTTCTCAGAGATAAGCGGATTGGCTCAGCAAGATGAGGACAGTGGCCAGGGTAAGGAGAGGCCTTTGGTTCTCCGCAATAAGGAACCAAGGTGGCACGAGCAGCTGCAGTGTTGGTGCCTCAACTTCCGTGGTCGGGTGACCGTGGCTTCTGTGAAGAACTTCCAGTTGATAGCTGCACCACAACTAGATTCTGAATCGTCACAGCAAGCTCAGCAGCAAACCCAGCCTTCGAATTCATCTTCAGCATCGGATCATGACAAAGTGATCCTGCAGTTTGGTAAGGTTGCCAAGGACATGTTCACGATGGACTACCGGTACCCGCTCTCGGCATTCCAGGCCTTCACCATCTGTTTGACCAGCTTCGACAGCAAGCTGGCTTGTGAATAGATTATTCATAAAGAACAGGAATGCATGTAGATTGTTGCCGTGTTGATTCAGTCCTTTGTTCGTTTAGTGTGACTTGTCAAAGGCTCAAAGCTAAGAATCGGCAGTAGTTATGAGCTGGAGTTGTTTATTACACTTTCATGTCTCTAACTTGGTAACGCAAAATGTTCAGATATTAAGTTTCAATACCTTGTTTCAGCCTTTAAATATGTTTCTTTTACCATCGATAAATCAATTTGCCACTCTTTGGACAACCAAGGTTTTAGATAGAGCATTTACCAAATGATGTGTATGGTTCTAAAAAAGACCAGCAACAGCCCATTCTCAGTACCATTCCGAGAGGACACATTTTACATTTCAGTGATCATATTGCTATGAAAATCATGTACAATTGTGAATCAACAGCCTTCACACACCAGAAGAATCTCAAACAATTCCTAGAATCTCTTAGAACTTCCATAAACCGCATAAACTGGAGGATCTTTACACACATAATCCTATGATTGATCAAGCAACAGCCTAAATCGTGAAAGCAGATGACAAAGGAGGACATCTGCCTTCAAATCCAACCATTCACAGCCCTGATGAATAACTTGGTGTCTGCACTACGGAAATGCAGAGAGACCAACTTTTCCAAGAATAGGCACATTCATATACCATCAGCAAAGTTCGTCTGGGTGTTGTTTTTGCTCAGGAGATGAAGGTTGTGCAGCATTACTAACCGACAAGTCCGCTAAAGATCTCTGTCTTAGTTCTGGTAACAGGAATCTCAGTCTCTGAATCTGGTGTGCGATATTTAATACCAGTGCTTCCAGACTCCAATTCTTCATCGCTGAGTTCTTCTGTCCTGCGCCCTGTGGTCTTGAGGATGTCAAGACCCATTTCTAGATCATCCTCAACCTTGGCTCGGGGACGGTGGTGTGCCTCATCTTCTGGTACATTGGAAGGGCTGTTCTGTGGCTGTGCTACCTCTTGTTCTTCTTGAACAATAGCTCTTAAGTTGATCTTAGAAGGCTTCCTTTTTGTGCACAAAACCTCATGACAGTTGCGCACACAACCACGGTCATACACGTTTGGTTGGTTGCTGTACTTGTACATCCCCAGGAACTTCTAACTGGCCTAGCAAGGACCAACTTGAGAAATTGATTCGATTTAACGAGAGGCTCGGAGATGGTATACGTAGAATAGGGGAAAGTAAAGACAAACTTCGGTCAATTTACGTTTTCAAAACTACAGCTATCTTGCCTAGAGTCCCAGAGCTCAACGGAACTCTTGTTTACTATAAGAGCCCACCGCTTTATAAGTGATTTCCTCTCTTTCTTTCGAACCATAAACTCCGAAGCGGTTTCACTTTACCATACTGGAGAAGGGCTTCACTCGCGCCTTGGGGACAGAACTAGAGTACAAAACTAGCTTCCTCTTTACATATTGTTTTCGGGTAATAATACTATCATTGAGAAAGAATAGATAACGACTATCAGGCATATGACTGATTTCTATATGGGTGTAGGCTATTCTCATAGGTTGTCTTTAGACAAAGGAAGAAAAAAATTTGTTCAGTAAAATAGAACAGTAGTTGTTTAGCAAGTAGCGTATATAGTACATACTGATGCACCACTTTTTTAATTTCCAACTAAAAAAATCAGGATAAATTTTTGGTGGTATTGTTGTGTTCAGTTTTTTTCAATATGGTAGGTTACAGTTACATATCTTGAGCCTATCCACCATTCTTTTTATTTGGTAAAAAAGCTTTAGGAATTATGCCTTGAGATTTGCTTGGAGGGCTAACCTTGTTTGTCGCAATAAGATAAGAATGGAACCCAGTGAGACCACCGACGAACCAGAAGCAAATGAAACAATATGCCATGACTGCCAATGAAGCTGGAGATTCTTTAACGGCCTTCCCCACCGAATAATGACCCCTATTCATGAGAAGCCTGATGTACAATCCACACATTGCACATACATAGATACAAAGCACTGCCGCTGAAGAAACAAAACAGAAGAAGTACCGGTAATTTCGCTGCAAAGGAAAATGAAAGCAGATAAGCCTAGGCTGTTTTATAGGAACAGTTGTCAGGCTGTATACAACAACAACATAGCCTTTCAGTCCAAAGCAAGTTGGGGTAGGCTAGAGTTGAAACCCATCAAGAGTCCCAAGTCATGGTTCAGGCACTTCAATAACTGTTTTTCGAATACTCTCTATTCAAACATAGATCTCTTGGTATATCCCAAGTTTTCAAATATCTTTTTATTGCATCTTCCATGTCAATTTCGGTCTTCCTCCACCTCTCCTCATATTATTAGATTGGCTTAGGACTTCACAATGTACTGGTGCCTCTGGAGGTCTCCTTTGGACATGGCCAAACCACCTCAACCGATGTTGGACAAGCTTTTCTTCAATTGGTGCTACCTCTAGGCGATCACGTATATCATCGTTCCGAACTCGGTCCATTCTTGTGTGACCGCAAATCCATCGCAACATACACATTTTTGCAACACTCAGTTATTGAACATGTCGAATCTTTGTAGGCCAACATTCTGCTCCATACAACATAGCCAATCTAATCGCCGTTCTATAGAACTTGCCTTTGAGCTTTTGTGGTACTCTCTTGTCATAGAGAATGCTAGAAGCTTGTCGTCACTTGATCCACCCTGTTTTGATTCTATGGCTAACGTCCGCATCAATATCTCCATCCCTCTGTAGCATCAATCCCAGATACCGAAAGGTATCCTTCTTAGGCACTACTTGACCTTCCAAACTCACATCTCCATCCTCCTGTACAACTCTGCCAAAGTCGCATCTCATGTATTTGGTTTTAGTTCTGCTCAATCTAAAACTTTTAGACTCAAGGATCTGCCGCCATAACTCTAGTTTCCTATTTACTCCCGCCTGGCTTTCATCCACTAACACTATATCATCAGCGAACAATATACACCAAGGGATATTCCCTTGTATATTCCTGGTAACCTCATCCATTACCAAGACAAAGAGATATGGGCTTAAGGCTGACCCTTGATGAAGTCCAATTTTAATCGGGAAGTAATCTGTGTTACCATCGTTTGTTCGAACACTAGTCACAACATTGTTATACATGTCCTTGATGAGGGTCACGTACTTTGATGGGACTTTATGTTTGTCCAAAGACCACCACATAACATTTTTTGGTATCTTATCATAAGCCTTCTCCAAGTCAATGAAAACTAAGTGGAGGTCCTTCTTCTGCTCTCTAAACCGCTCCATAACCTGTCTTATTAAGAAGATTGCTTCTGTGGTTGACCTTCTAGGCATGAAACCAAATTGGTTTGTTGATATCTGCGTCGTTGCTCGCAGGCGCTACTCGATGACTCTCCCATAACTTCATCGTGTGGCTCATCAACTTAATTCCCCGATAATTAGTACAACTTTGGATATCTCCCTTGTTCTTGTAGATTGGTACCAATATGCTTCTTCTCCACTTCTCAGGCATCTTGTTCAATCGAAAGATATTGTTGAACATCTTGGTTAGCCATACTATAGCTATATCCCCGAGACATCTCCACACCTTGATTGGGATACCATCAGGGCCCATCGCTTTGCCCCCTTTCATCCTTTTCAAGACTTCTCTGACCTCTGATTCTTGAATCCTCCTCACAGAGCGCCTGTTAGTGTCATCAATCGAGTCGTCCAGCTGAACGGTGGTGTTCTCGTTCTCACCATTGAACAATTTATCAAAATACTCTTGCCATCTATGTTTGATCTCATCCTTCTTCACCAAGAGCTGCTCCCTCTCATCCTTTATGCACTTGACTTGGTTGAAGTCTCTTGTCTTCCTATCGCGAGCCCTAGCCATCTTATAAATGTCCTTCACTCCTTCCTTCGTACTCAAATGTCGATAAAGGTTCTCATAGGCCTTCCTCTTTGCCTCACTCACCGCTCGTTTTGCATTCTTCTTTGCCACCTTGTACTTCTCTATGTTGTTTGCACACCTGTCATGATACAAGCACTTATAGCACTCCTTCTTTTCTTAATAGCCTTTTGCACATCTTCATTACACCACCAAGTGTCTTTCGAGTCGTATCCGCTCCCTTTGGTCACTCCAAGCACCTCTGAAGCAACCTTCCGAACGCATGTTGCCATCTTCTCCCACATGTTGTTTGCATCGCCTTCATCATTCCAAGGGCCCTCTTCAATGACATTTTCCTTAAAGACCTTTTATGCCTCCTCTTCTAATTTCCACCACTTCATTCTAGCAACCCTAGCTTGTTTGTTCCCATGAGCTTGCACTAGAAAGCGGAAGTCAGCCACCACTAGCTTGTGTTGAGCGACCACACATTCTCCAAGTATCACCTTACATTCCACGCATGTTCGTTTATCCCTCCTTATTGTAAGGACAAAGTCAATTTGACTCCTTGTAAGGACAAAGTCAATTTGACTAGAGTACTCTGAAGTAACCTTTCGAACGCATGTTGCCATCTTCTCTCATATGCTGTTTGCATCGCCTTCATCATTCCAAGGGCCCTCTTCAATGACCTTTTCCTTAAAGACCTTTGATGCTTCCTCTTCTAATTTTCAACACTACGTTCTAGCAACCCTAGCTTGTTTGTTCCCACGAGCTTGCACCAGAAAGCGGTAGTCAGCCACCACCAGCTTGTGTTGAGCGACCACACATTCTCCAAGTATCACCTTACAGTCCACGCATGTTCGTTTATCCCTCCTTCTTGTAAGGACAAAGTCGGACAAAGTCAATTTGACTGGAGTACTGGCCGCTACTAAAGGTCACTAAATGGGACTGTCTCTTATGGAAGAAAGTGTTAGCTATCCTCAGATCAAAAGCTATGGCGAAGTCTAAGACTTCCTCTCCCTCCCGGTTTCTACTACCATATCCAAAACCCCATGAACCGCCTCAAAACCTGCACTTGATGTACCTACATGGCCATTAATATCACCTCCTATAAAGAGCTTCTCGCTACTAGGGACAGCTCTAACGAAGCGATCTAAACCTTCCTAGAAAAGCCGCTTAGCACTCTCATCATAGCCTACTTGGGGGCATACACACTAATTATGTTTAAGACCATATCACTAATGACAAGTTTAACTAAGATGATCCTATCCCCTTGCCTTCTCACCTCCACCACACCATCCTTGAGGCTCTTATCAATCAAAACTCCTACTCCATTTTTATTTGAAGTTGTCCCTGTATACCAGAGCTTGAAGCCGGTATTGTCCACCTCCTTCGCCTTCTGCCTCTTCCATTTAGTTTTTTGGACGCATAAGATATTTACACGCCTCCTAACCGCTGTGTCCACTAACTCTCTTAACTTACCTGTAAGGGACCCTACATTCCAGCTATCTAAACGGATCATAGTTGGCTCGACTAGCTTCCTTACCCTTCACACCCGCCGAGGTAGGTGTGAAGACCCTTGCCCCATTTTACACCACACCCGGGCGCCGATGTGGCGCGCCACTAAGTGTGCGACGACTCGATGCTTGCTCACTTGACACCATGTCCAGATCGTGACACAGCGCGTCACGGGTGTGACGACCCGGCCCTTGCTCATTTAACACCATACCCGGGTTCTGACATGGCGCGTCGCTAAGAGGGTTACACCCCAACGGGATTCTTTTTGGTTTCATCTCCATTAAAGTGGCTAAGTTTTTATATTGGCTCGCCACGCCTAACACAACCCTCCTCCTTTATCAGGGCTTGGGACCTGCTATACTGGGACACCAAAGGCGCCCCACCATAGACGGAGTTAAAAGGGTGTATCCAGTGCTGAGAGCATCTCGCATTGTGCGGGGTCTGGGGAAGGATATTAGCAGCAAACCTTACCCTTGCTGTATAATTTTTTTTAAAATGAATCCATAACTTGTTCTCGGAGAAAATAAAGAAATCAGCATAACTGACCTCTCCAATACATTGCCCAACCCAAGGGCAGTGATGATCAAAGCGCTCGACACAGTTATCACATTTGGAGCAGTGGGAGCAGCGAGGAGGCCGATATATCATGCAAGTTTCACAGTATTTCACTTTCACAGGCATGCCGTTGACCATAACCTCTTTTACCCGAGGGAGCTGAAGAGCATGTGGAGAACAGATACTTATAGAACAGATATGATTATAAGACTCATGCTTCCCTCTTAAAAGATGTACATGTACCAAGTATGTCCGGTGATGGGATGGCTGATCAGAGGTACTTAAGGTTGCAATATAGCTGTGTTAGTTGGTATTCCCTCCGTTCCAAATTATAAGACGTTGTGGCTTTTCTAGGTACATTGCTTTTACCATGTAGTATCTCTAGACATAACACAAGATATATGTACCTAGAAAAGCCAAAATAACTTATAATTTGGAACAGAGTGAGTACTAACCAAAAGAAAAATATTACCGCATGAGGTTCCTTTCATGGCTACAATGATATCAAATGCCCCATCCTTGTAAAAACTACAGAAAACTTGCAAATCATATTCACCTGTCTGTGTGGGAATAACTAAATTTCATTACAACAAAATGAGCATCATTCTTTTGTCTCGAAAGAAAAAAAAAAAACTGATTTTCTTAGAAAGCACCGTCACGTTGCAACATGGTATGCTATTTTTAGTTATATTAGGAAAATTTCTCCAATTGAATGTACTGGGAAAGAATGGGTACTCACATAAACGGTAAGGCCTATGGTGACAGCAAGAATTGCATAGCTTGCATTATATGCAGGGAAGATGTGTATGAGATGCCTGGCCACAAAGATGCAGAAGACAGCGACAGGGATGGCGATTAGAGCGAAAGAAATCAGGGTGGCCTTGGCATCTGGTCCAAAGATCAACCTTCCACCACATAATATTATCTGAACAAATAGAAACAAAATACTGAAAATCTGACAGCGTATATAACAGAAGCTTAGTGAATGAAATGAAGACAGACGAGCAGGAGCAGAATAGAACATACTAAAAATCCCATACCAAGTTGTTAAAGATTGCGTAGGTCGGCACTGGTAGTAACATGTTAGCTTGTTGAGGCATCAAAAGACTACATTGACAACTGTCATGAACCCTTCCAATCCATGTTGATGGAAAAACAGTGTAGCAGTAGTCTGAACTCTGAAGAAAATGATTGCTGAAACCTATGGACCTACAACCTATGGTAGTGCTAAGAGACTAATTATTTGGGATTAGCTAGCACTAAGTAAGAAGAGGCAAAACACAGGATGGTGAGGTGTTGGACCTACCATACTACCATATCATGGAATACCTACCAGGTGGTGGGATTATCTTATTAGGGGTTAAACAAAACAATACAGGGGAAGGTTATGATTCACATAGGCTGCCAAGATGCGCCCAAATCGAGAGCGTAGATAAACAAATGAGAAACCGGAATGGATCAACAATTAACTAGGCAGACAATCGCGGCATATATAAAGATACTACAACAGCCGTCCCGTCCGTGCAGCTGCTGCTAGTCATCTTATCCACCACAACACAGAAGCCCTCTTGTATCCAGAGCGGCAGTCACATGGCCATGTTAGGCCGCCGGATGCAAGCAAGAAACCAAGAAGAAACTAGCACAGTAGGCAATCCCCAAGGTGTGGAATGCAACCAAAACCAAGAATGGTGCGACCTTTAGTAGGGAGGACCCAACCCAAGAAAGAAGCTCTTGCCCTTGCTTCTTCTGTCTCTGTCCCCTTCCTTCTGAGAGGCTAGAGTAGACGACAGAGGACAGACTATCCCAGAAAGGAAGTAGAGTGGTGGAGATGGAATCAGTGAGAAGTCGTGGGTGACCTAGCTGAGCGAGTTTAGGCTGTCACGCACGCACGGCGATGACCAATATGGCACGGCAATCGTCGGTGCTGCGGAAGACGAAACGAGGAAAGGAGAGAGAGAAGGTATCATATTCCACTGTTCCTCTGTGGAGTAGTATACTAACTCTATTTCTTGAGGCACGACAGGGCAACTGGATGAGCGCAGCGCAAGCTAGTGTGTTCTTCCTCTCGTGTCGTGTCTCCGGATGAATCGTGTCCCCCTTTCCTCCCCTGTTGGCTGGCTACTGCATTCTTTTTCTCTCTCGCACGCGCTCGTGAGTATTTCCCCCTTTGCACCCACCTTTTCTAACATATAGGAATAAAAACATTTTCTATCTTTTATTTTCTTTTAAAAAAGGCAGATGCGACGATATCGGTACAGGAGTCTTAGGTGGTGTTTGGATCACTAGTCCAAGGACTAAAGTTTAGCCCCAAAACTTTAGTCCTGTTTGGATCCATGGGCTAAACTTTAGTCCTTTAATCTACTATGACTAATTTACCCCCATTTAATTATCCATGCACAGTCATGCATACGAGCGGCAAGGGGTATGAGACGTCTAGCGCCCACCCCGAGGGAGTTTAGCCCAGTTTAGGACCTCTTTGGGAGCAAAAGATTTTAACCCAGTTTTTAACCATTTGCTCACTTTTAGCCCCCTGTTTGGATCCCCATGGCAAAAAAAGGGACTAAAAATGCAGGGCTAAAATTTTGCCATGGGACCCAAACAAACCTTTAGTGTCGACGAGCACACTGCTTATATATACTGCTGCTGAAACACGAGCATCAGTGACAAGTTAAGGATTTTGTAAAAGTTACTTCGTGCTTGGTCGCGACCGCACGACGCCCTCGCTTGCACCTGTGCCCCACACGACGCCCGTGCCCCACTCACCCATGCCTGACCGCGCCCGCCACTCTTCTTCCCCAACTCCGGCTAGGGTTCCGGTGGCCCGCGCCCCTCTCTTCTTCTCCTCTCCAATTCCGACGGGTATAGAAGGGGTCGGCCGGGGGGAGGCAGGCTGGCCAGGTGATGGGGAAGGAGGTCGGGCGGCTTAGGGCCCTGGTAGCGCGGCGAAGGTGGTCGGTCCAGGGAGGGGCGAGGCACGGGAGGGGAAGAAGGCTGCCGTCGCGGGCGCGCTTAGGGTCACGGCCCTAGCGTGTCAGAGCTTCGGCGAACCCTAGCGCCCCGCGGCGGGGTGGTGGCGCCGGCGGGGGCGAGGATGAGGAGGAGGAGGAGGGCGGGGCCGAGGAGGAGGAGGAGGGCGGGCTCCACGGCACGGGAGGTGGCAGCGTAGGAGACGTGCGGAGAGGAAGAAAGGAACAGGGAAGGAGACCGACGCGAGGTTTAAGACCGGTCATGCGTTCTCGGAACACGTGACCCGTCGCACCTCAACATTGTCCTAAGCATTTCAGTCCAGGTGAATTAATTCCAGCAAAATAATCTAACCAACTAGACTACACTGACGATGCGCACTATCGATCAATCAATAACTTATGTAATTCCATTGGGGCCTTAAATAATGTGCTACTCCGTATGAATTTGCAAATGCGGCATGTCATCTTTTTTTTTTTTTTTGAAGAATCATTGCATTGTATGATTATAGTTGAGTTGTGGCTGAAATATCTGTCAGCCTTTGTGTTTCCTGTATGTACTACCAGTACTGCTAGCTACTGTCAGTGGGCCACGCATTGCATTGCAGGGGAATTCAATGTGTGTTTTGTGTACCCTTGCATAAATTAAGATCCATCGGAGAATTAGGAGTCAAAAGTCCATAAGCAAGCTGCGAAACTTTAGTGTTCCATACTGATACTGGGAGTATTTGTGATTTTTTTTAAATCCTCTTATTGCTTCAAACTGCCAGGCTAAAAACTACGTAGTTGAAAGCATCGAAGCTTGTCATGCACGTACTGCTTCCTGAAAATAAAAAGTTTGCTAGTACTAAAACAATTTCGATCAATTGCAACGAACCACCCAATTTCCTGGCTCCAAGAGACAAAACATACTATTATTTTGTGGAAACTGAGTAGATTAGTTCAGGAGATCAAGTTGCATGCAGAAGGATTAAAAAAAAGGCGCTGTCTGCAAAATAATTCTGAAGAGCAATCTTAACGTCACCCCTCAACCTGTTATTATCGAGGGGGCTGTTAAAAGATTTGGTAAAAAAAAGAATAAGAAGCTTGTGATTAACATGGATCCGCGCCCAAGGCGATGTGCCGTTTTAGATTTGTTGTTATCCCTATCTACTATAACTGCATCCCTATATATTATGGGGGTGTTTGGGAGTACTCCGCTCCCGGCGCAGCCGCCACATCCCTCTCCGCACCATCGACGACAACTCTTCCGTCTCCAAGGCAAGTCCAAGCCTCGCTCCGTCCTCCGCGGCGTCTGTGACACCTTTGAGGCCTGCAATGCCGTCCGCGCGGCGCTGTAGGAGCACGGCGTCGCCTTCTGGGAGCACGACGTCTCCATGGACCACGGCTTCAGGGACAAGCTCAGGAGCAAGCTGGGCCTGCTGGACGGCATGAGATTCGGCGAGGACGGGAGGAGACGCTGCAGGCATGGATCGGTGCCAAGGAGTGGCTAGGCGGGCTCTTTGTGTCGCTGCAAAGCGAACGGAGGTGGAATCGTGGCGGGGTCGGCTCCGGTGAGGAGATCAAACCGGCGGCGGTGACCTCGGGCATGGGGATGCGGCGGCGGGCATGGGCGCTGGAGAGGGCATGTGAAGCGCGGTGACCTCGGGCATGGGGATGCTTCTTTCTCATCGTCGCCTGCGTCTCCTTCGGCCCGCTCGCGGCCTACCACACCATCCCCGTCCTGCTCCCGCTCGTCGTCGTCATCAACGCCTCCATGGCTAAGGAGGTCGTCGAGGACTGGCGTCGGAAGTAGCAGGTGAGCGCGCACTGCTCTGCTCTGTTGTACCTCCACGGGTTGAGCAAGGCACTGGGACTGGTGGATGCTGATGCCTCGCCCGCCATGTATGGAAGGAAGGATGAGCTGGAGGTAGGGGATGATGGGTTGTGAACACCTATCGGTGAGAGAAGGGGCGCCACTTATAAGCGGGGCCCACTCATCAGTCGTCCTTGTCATCATGAAAGTCCACCTCAGCTTGCCAGCGTGGCAAAACCGCTATGCCAAACCACCACAGGGGTTATTTGAACGGTTTTGTAAAGGTGAGAGGGTTAAATACCTGTTTTATAGGTTGGGGGTGAAGTAATCGAGTTACAATAGATGAGAGGTTATGCCGACTTTTTTCCTATTACATTTATTATATGATAATTCAATAAATAATTGCAATAATAACTAAAGTTGACCAATTGTTTTTTTAAATTGTTTGGCAAGTATATATATATGCCCAAAACATTATTCCATGCAAATTTTTAGATACTTTCGGACATTTTTAGATATCATTAGAATTATTTTATGATTCCAAAATATCCACGTCTCAATTAATTTTCCTATGTGTTATTAGTAAACCAACAAGATAATATAATTACCCTAACGGTTTATGCAATAGCCATAAAATACGAAACCGGTAGGGAATTAGGAAGTTTTCTGTCGGTCATGTGCACTCACAGGTTAACTAGGAATTTTCCTGTCTATTATTTAATTTCTCTGTGTGTTTTCCAGGAACCGTCAAGATAGTATTAATTTTTCTATGTGTTTTCCCAAAACCGTCAAAATAATGTTATTTAATCTAACGGTTTATGCAATAACCGTAAAAAAATATTGAAACCGTTAGAGAAATTTCACGTTTCCAATAGTGTTACTCCAGAGTCTCAAAGACTCTTCTTGAGATTGATTGAGTACATCAAGGTGCTAGCTCCTGCAAAATTTCAAGAGCAATCTTAGCATTTGGTGGGGATCAAGATTCTTGTAGAAATATGCTAAATCTAGATTTTCTTAAGAAACGTTTTAATGTTGAATCAAAATCACTTCGTCAAACCGTTGGACTAGCTCGCTAGATTCTTGAAATTTAGAATTAGAATTAGGAGAAACCAAATGAGAATTAGTTTCAAGTGATTCTCCTTGAAACGTTTCTCTCTTTGTGTCTTTTGGCCACGATTCTAGTGACTCTCCTAATTTTTTTAATAAGGGAATAAAGTTCCAGCCTCTATTATCGAGCCAAAGCTATAAGGCTTGCACACCTACAAGAAGAAAAAACAAAGTTCAGCTTAGCTAGTAAGAGCATCTCCAAGAGTACCCTATTTTGTTTTTCCAAAAACATATTGTTTTTCAACTCCTAAAAAGATATTAGGAGAATAAATAAGATCATCTCCAATAGTTTTTAATAATCCACTCCTAAAATAAGAATACAATTTTACATCAAAATCCTATACAATTTCTAAATTATCCTAACCATTTTTTATAAATTATTTCTCTTTTGTACATTTATATCAGGAACCCTTTACTATTCTTTATTCTTTCCACGTCCTTTCACCTTTAGATTGGCCAACAAACAAGCGCGGGGAGAGAAGATACGCGCGACTCGGAAGCGCGTAACTTTACGCGAAACAGGGTGACTTTTTCCAAGTTCTAAAAATTAGGAGGATGGATTATGAGTTGTTGGAGATGATATTTTTTCTCTCTTGTTAAAAATCAAGGATTAGGAAGGATTTAGTGAACTTTTGGAGATGCCCTAAGCAGCAAACAAGGAAAAAACTAATCCGTGATAAGAATATAAAAAGTTTCCCACTAACCTCACCTGGTTATTATTGAGGGGGTTGGCCCCGTTCGGCTTACCCAGAAGCCAGCTTGTTTGGCTTCTTTTTTCAGCCAAAAAAGTGTTTTTCTCTCACAACAATTCAGCCAGAACAATATTTTTCAGCCAGTTTCAGCCAAGTTTCAGCAAGCCGAACAGGGCCATGCGTGTAACAGATGTAACAAATGTGTAATTTGTTGTGTAACAACTTTGTGTACGTACGCGTGTAACATCGGCAATGAGAATTTGTTGATGTTTGTTTGCGTGATATATATATATATATATATATATATATATAGATTTGTTGTTATATATATATATATCAATGTGCAACTGCATCGGTCCATATCTCTTGGAAGGCTATGAATGCAACGCCAACGCTCATTGTAAAAGGCCACCATCCCCTCGTTATCGCGTTCGACGTACCTGGCGCGACGGCGACGCCCACTCCCGTCCGCCGCCGCCGCCATTAATTCCGGTCTCCTTTGTTTGTAAGGAAACCCATCTTATTTCTTCCCTTCTTCCAATGTACGTACTTTATTACTCGTATGTATATATGTTTAGATATAGAGATGATTGATGACTGACTGAATTACTTTGATGATGAATGCATGATCGAAGAAGCTAAAAGTTGGGGATCGGATCGAGCCTAGCCGAGCGACGATGGTGTTCTCGGGATTGCGGTTTCCGAATCTGAGTGTGATCGTGGACAAGCGCATCCCTATTAGGGGCAAAGAGTGGTGCTGCATCGACCTCGCGCACGAAAAACTGTTCAACGACGACGGCACAGCACCGCGGCCGGCGCCAGAAGCCACTGATGAATCTTCAGAAGAAGAAGGCAAATTCGCCATCGCCGCAGCAGATGCCGAGGACCACAAGAAGAAGATGAATATGAAGACGATGCAGCGGGCGACTCTGCGTCCCTCCCCAAACATGAAATTCCCAGTTTCAAAAATGACCAAGGGCAGCAATTGGTACGTGGATTTTCTGCCGCTTGCAGGGCGTAACCTGCTCCGGGTTCACGACTCCGGCCGTACCGTCCTTACCTTGGGCGCGGGCTCATGCGTGGCCAAGGCCCTGCCAAACTTGCAGAGGCCCAAGCGGTCGCCCTTGGCCTTGGTCGTCCCCAGCAGCGTCGTCCCCGGCGACGGCGACAATGGCATCGGCAGCATCCTCGTCATGGAGCGTTCTCCCGTCCTGGAGCCACGGCCAGTGCCGCAGCTGTCGGTCTTTGGCTCGAGGGGCAAGGTCAGGGACAACCACCAGTTCGAGGCTCTTGTCTACTGCGGCATTTCCGAGTCCTGGGAGAGTATTCCCCTCCCACCACCGCCATTCGTGTACAACAACAATCCCATCTTCTCCATCAGGCGCCCTACCACCACCACCACCACCACCACCAGATCCTACGCGGTGGTTCCTGGCGGAGGCGGAGGCGGAGGCTCCCATGCCGTCTGCATCTCGGTGGATACTGGTGCTGGTGCTGCCACCTACTGCTTCGACACGGCGACACGCGCTTGGACCAAGGTCGGCGACTGGAAGCTGCCATTCATAGGCAGGGCCGAGTACGTGAAGGAGCTCAAGCTGTGGTTTGGCATCTGCCCCACCACCACCACAAACAAGGACAAGGAACAAGACTTGGACGTGATGCAATTCCAACTGGGCGCTGCTGACCTCTCCACCATGTCCACCATGTCCATGGACTCCCAGTCCAGCAGCCGCTGCCACAACCACAGCTAGTGGGCACGAGCTGAAGCTGATGATGCTGCCTCATGGCTGGACGGAGCTGCGGCGTCCTCAGTTTGTCAACCTGGGCTCTGGCAGGTTCTGCATCGCAAGGTTCTTCTTCGACCACGAGCGCCTGACCTTTGGTGAGGATGACGGTGAGCATGAGCATGGGGAGGACTTGCTTACGGCGATGGTCATCACTGGTGCGGATGTGACGAAGCATACTACCACCGACGACGACAATCTCATGCAGCTCCAGATGATCACGCACAATTCAATACGCCACGTGCCTGATGACAAATATGGCAACATTCAGCTAGTCTTCTGATTGAGTCTTAATTTATTTATTAGGACCCCATTCAATTTGGATGCTCATATATGCTAGTTTATTTGATTTCATTACACTACTACTGTATCGATCATCAGTATTCTGTCAGATCCGATCCGAGAGTGTTATTCGTTTACTGAATACTGAGTCGTCGGTATGCTACTAATATTGTCTCTCGAATCAATGCATGCTACATCAAGATGAGATTTTGATGCGGTGAGTGCGCTCCAACCCAAACCCTAGCCCCTGTCTCCCTCGCCGCCGCCCCGGCGTCATCCCCACCGCCCACCCCCTCCACCACCTCCTCCTCCTCCTCCCCTCCCAACCATGAGCCCGCTCCCACCTCCACTCCTCTCCCACGCGAGGGCGGGCGCACGGGCACAGCCGCGCCGAGCACGAGCTGCTCCATCGGCGCGGCGCCCCTCAGCAGCCAGGGCCGGCTGTTGCCGCCGCGGCCATCCCACAGCCAGGCGGGGCCGGATTTGGGGAACTCTCCCCTGGCGCCCCTAGGCACCTGTGGACGACGTTGCCGGCTGCCACCACAGCGCCGCCCCTCCTCCCTGCCCCTCTCCCCTCCCAGATCCGCTCCCCCATCACCTCATCCTCTCTCCGCACGCGCCGCGAGCAGGAGATCCCGCGGTCCTTGCCCCTGGCGCCGGCGGCGCCCTCACTTGCCTCGCCACCACCACCGGCGCAGGTGCCCTCCTCAGCCCCGCCCCGCCACCATAATCGGCCTAGACCTGTCTTGGCGCGCCTCGACCACTGCGAGGAGGCCGCGCCCAAGACGGAGACGTAGCTGCTGGAGGATGGGTCGCTGGTCGTCGTTCAGGACGTCTCGGATGACGAGGACGAGGATGAAGACGATGGCGACGAGGCGGCTCCAACGACTACTGCGCGGGCTTCCTCCCTGTCGCCGGCGCCGCAGATGCCGGGTCCCACAGCCGCGAGCACCTCCCTCTGTGTGGACGCCGGAGTCAAGATGGGTGCGGTCTCCACGGGTACGAGCTCCTTCCTGTCGCCTCTTGCCACACCCTTCTTCCCAGCGAAGCAGTCTGCGGGCAGATCCAAGGCTCTCCGATGGATGGAGCACTCAGGTGACTCTGATTTCGTCTACATGTCCTCTGCTACCCAGTCGCCATACCCGGAAGCCGCTCATTGGGCCATTGAGGTGACGGCCTCCCCCGTGCCTGTAGCACTATGCCAGGGGGAGAGCTATGCCTTACGTCCAGTCGTCTTCACCAACAAGAGGCGGCGCCGTCGTCATCGAGCCAGGACCAGGGACGCTGACGGTGCTCCAGCAGCGTCCCCTCGCCAGGCCGCTAGGGTGCCCGCGCATCAGCGGCTCAGCCCACAGCCTGTCGTGCATGTGCCCGTGCACCAGCGCCTCAGCCCGCGACATAGGCCATCGGCGCCAGGCGACCGTCGTTGTCGTTGTCATGAGCCACACCCTGGGTTCATGTCGAACGCCAGGCGACCTTCAACGCCACCGCGTGTCCATCCTCTAGATGTGCTTCCTCGTCGCCACGTCCCTCGAGTGGCTGCGCCTGTCGACGCCGATGGCTTCACGCTTGTTCAAAGCTGTTGGCGCGGGCACCGCCACGCCATGCCTCAACGTCGTCGCCAGCGGTCGGTGCTGCCTTCGCTCGTCAGTCTCTACTTCAACTATTTGGCTCAGGACCACATCGCCGCCCGATGCACTGTTGGTATATTTAACATACACAGATAAATCCACAAGCGCACGGATACTGCTGTAGCTTTCACCCAAAAGTATTCCAAGTTCATATCCACAGGGAAACGTGTGAGACTAACTACAATGTAACTTAACTAGGGGTAGCAACAAGGTTGAGATAAATAGGAGCGTAGAGAGGAAAACTAAGGTTCTCTAGTTCTGACTTGGGTAAGCTATGTCTTTCACTATTCAACTAGAGATATTACTAGGGAAAGACACCAGCAGAGGATGCTTTCCTTCGTAATCACATCCTACTTACGCATACAGACGGGAGGTGGACTACAAAGGATCAACGAAGCTATATAGTATAGGCTATATAGAACTGATGTCACACACGCGATCAACCACCATCCGGAATATAGGGTGCATCCACGATTAACCTAAGTCTAAGCACCACGCTTACACTTATGATTAATACTTTAACCTAGAGCATCTATAGATTAAAGCACTCAAAATAGAGTCGTGATCCTGATGAACAATATAAATAATTACTTACTTGAATCAGAAGTTGATTACCAGAGAAATCTTGAAGGCAAGCTCAAGTAAAACTTGGATGCTCCAAGGTACAAGCCGTAGAGAGAGCACCGACAGGCTGGCACCTCCTCCAAACTCTTCCCTTACTCTCTATCTCACTATTATTTATAAAACTAGATCCTATGGAGGACTAATCTTCTCTTGATAGCTGGCTCTGATCCTCATGATATGAATTAGGGTTCCAGGATAGCTCTAGCAAGGGTGGTAGGGGCTGGTATATATAGGTCAGAGCGTCCAATGTGAGCCCTTAGATCAAATAGACTTAAAAGACGGAGTAGATGCAACCTAGGAGGCGGTGGAGAACTTGACATTGACGTAGAGGCTGACAGGTGGGCCCAAGGGCTGGGCGGCCTACTGGTGGGGCCGGTCGGCCCCACATGGCAGCCCCTCAGGGTCTACTTCGGTGGATGGCCTCTTGGAGTCTTCTACAATCTTCACACGTTGTTTACGCGGCGGAATTCTATAATTTCCTTTGATGAATAGGTCCCCCTTGACGCTCTTCTAGATAAATCCTGCTGAAAACACAAATTTACCAAAACTCGTGGAATTTATTAGTTTAAACCCCTATACCTATGTTTGGTGATGGAATTAACTATAAATACAGGTTATGTTGACGGTTTATAATTGATGTTAGTGATCGTCAACAAGTTCCCTCAAGCTTAACCTTTGCCAGTCTCTGAGCAAAGCTAAACTCAGCAATGGATTAGAAGTTGCTACAATGCTTTCACACCTCAAAAGTACACATGCGTTCAATCAAAAATTATCCTCCGAATTAGAATAAACTTACCCATATTACCTTCAACCATGGGGCTTCTTAGCCTTCACTTGGGTCTTGAACAATTGAAAGACAGAATGATCATATCAAGCACTATGTCTCAAGTTCTTTGTTCCACCATTGTTCTAGAGTTTTTATAAGTTTTCAAAATAAAACTTAGAGATTCTATTGTATGACACTCTCAAGTCTCTCAATATATGTGGTATTTGTGGATCATCACCAAAGGCAGTAAAGTTGTTATGCCCCCTTTTTTTCTTTCTAAAACTAAAGCTTATGTGGAGTTCATAGGTAGGGAGAAAGTTAGAGCATACTTGCAATGCATATATTTTAAAGTCAAACAATGGATCCAAAGAGAATTGAGTCATACAATCAAATCAAGATGTGCATGTGTGTGGATATATGGTGGATATATATGGTGGCTAATCTAATTCTACTATGCTCATTGAAAACTTATCTCTCCTTTAAAACTTGGAAACATTTGTTAGAGAGTAGGGGCTATCTTATTTATCTCTCTTTTCTTCTCTTTTTTAGGCGGCAATTTAAGTACCCATTGTTTTAAATATCTCGGACACTTGTCCATTTTTTCTCATCTCTTTTTCTTCTTCTTTTTTATGAATAACTTTTGCATAGCCCCATATCTCTTTTCTGCAACAAAAGTTTGAGAGATAGCAACAATAACTTAGAGCATGTATTTTGAGTGGATGGAAAACCTTTCAAACATGTTTTTATATTCACTCCCAATACAGGAGTAAAACATTTTTAGGTGGATCTAGATGGAAGGCATGTTGCTGCGCTTACCCCTAGTGTAGGAGTAGTGCATATCTAGGTGGTGTGTAAGTGATCTTGATTTTAACAACATGACAAATCTCTCATAAGGGTCAACAAAGCTTAATAAAACTCAGTGCAAAAGTAAGCAGCATATATGTGAAAGTTTTCCTAGCCTAAATAATATGTATGGCTGTTGTGGGAATTCAAGCTTTGTCATACATGAACTTATCATATAGCATTTTTTTGTTTTTCAGAAGATAAATCTCTAGAACTTTAGTGTCACTTGGAGCAAGATAAACAGCAGCTCAGACCTTCTCATATCATATCCGTCAATTACCTAGACTTCGATCAACCATTCGCTACCCACAAGTTTCAAGTTCAGAGTAAATCTTTATATCAAATCAGTCGTATCCAAAACTCAGGAGAATTCGAGGCTAAAAACTAGGTACTTGATAGAAATTATAACAGATCAACTATTCATCATTTCCATTTAAGAGATTATTCTGAGTCCTCTTTATTTTATTCAACTCTTAAAAATAAATTAAAGCAAACTAGACACACCTTTTTATTTTGTTTTCAATTCACCATTTTCTTAACTATTTAAAAGAATCTAATACTAGAATAAAAGGGAAAGTATACTTACCTGAATACACGGGAGTGCTTCTCCCCCAAGCTAGCTCTTTCGGTGAGGGTTTGGTGTTTTAAGTCCTTCGAACTGGACTTCTTCTTGTGAAGTTCATTGATTAAGTACCTCGGTTCGCTCTGAAGATGATGATTCTTGTGGTGGTGCCTCTAATGGTGATGTCACATTTTTTTTGCCAAACCTGTCTTGTTTTTGAGTTTTGATTTTGGTTTAGCAGGTTCAAAACCTTTACTTGTAGAAATTAGGGAGTCGACTGTCTCCCCCCACACTTTGATTGAAGTGTGTCCTGCTCATAAGACAAGGTAGAGATCAAGTGCATGGACTCTGTTGGTGGGAAAACACCAACAACACCAAAACTTTACTTATTCTTCTCTAACCTTAGGCACATTGAACAAGATGAAGTTGATGTTGTGTGTTTTGTTCACTTATGTAATGGGTGATAAGATCAAAAGATTCAGCTGCTTAACCTTTGGAAGGATTGTCCATAAGGTATTAATCTTTACATGATTATGACTATCATCTTCTAGAATTAGGATGTGCACTATTTAGCTTATTTGGTTAATACTACGGGATCAAGAAAGTGGTGCTAGGAACAAGCTTAAAGAATAAGACATGTTAAGCTAATCAGGTTTGATTAGGTAAATTGTAACTCAAACATATTTTGTTTCTTATTTATGTGCCTATCAGAATCAAGGAAAAGCTTTTTAAGTAATGACCATTTACCTTAGAATGTTACCTTTGTCATTGGAGCGTAATGTCACCATATGACGAAGGGTAGATGACTCGTGATGGTCCTTCCCTTTTGTTTGAAGTTTTCCTTGTTCGGCTAGTCTCGCAGCTTGGGTTGTTCTTGAGCTTCTTGTTTCCTAGTTCACACCTTTTTTTTCTCATCATTTTGTCATGCCATCTTTCTGCTCTTCGACCTTTTGACACCTTGTTAGACCTTTTGCCTCACTCATCGTTTTATGCCTGCAAAGGATTAGTAGACAACACATACCCAAAGGGATATACAATTTTGAAACACGGGTTGTCTATCCAGTATTTTGTAATTTTCTTCTATGAAAAGATGGTTTTGGGATTACTTTAGTATAAAGATCATGTTTTATACGAGCATTGCTCAAGGCAAAGGTAACTTGCAGCAAAAGACAAAGTGAATGAACTTTGTACTTACAGTTCTTTCATCCATGTTGAATTAGGTATGTAGTTTTTACATCTATAATGAATGAGTTGTGTCTTGCTTCATCTCCGATTAGAATTCATCTCATGACTTACCAATATTGAATTAAAAGTTTCCTGCATAGGGTTAGTCTAACAAAATGACCAGTATCTACTATAGCATATTCTTGGTTTAAAAATCAACCAAGACACCACGTCTAATTTGATTCAGAAAGGTATTTTAACCTAAGCACCATGCTTAATTTAAAAGCCTTTGGAAGTACGATCAACACCCCTAAACTAATTTCCATGCTTAATTTAAAAGATGTATGAACATATTCCAAACCTCGAACATACTCTAGTAAACAAAGGTAGCATGAAAGCATTACAGAGATTTATTCAATTGGAGATGAAAGAGCATGATTGTTATTGAGCATGATTTAAAGGTAGAGACAACCAAGATAAATTAGCAACATGGCATAAGATTTTTCAAAGAAGCCCATCCCCCAGGCTTGAATTTTGCAAGATAAAGTTAAGTTTGGATGGATATGATTCAGTGTTGCATGATGATTGGTTGGACATACCTTGAGTCATCATCCTTCATTCTTTTTGCTTCGAACCTAGAATGATTAGTGACAAAAATACCCGAAGGAATATTTTCACAATTATATTTCTATACTCACTTCACTAGGGCATTATAGCAAAAAGTGAAAGCTCATGTTATCTCCTCGAAAGTGCTTGCTTTAGGACAAAAGCTCGTTGTTGGAAAACCTTCTAATTGCACTCAAGTTGGTGAAGTGGTTTCCTCTCCAACATCAACCTTTGTGTACCTATCTCAAAATTCATACAACGAGATTTGCAATATTTATGATAAACATATGCATCTACAACCACCCTTTCAAAGTCTTTATGAACAAGGAGAATGAGGGGGTTGAAGATCTCGTGTGTGGCAATGTTGGAGAGACAAATTAATTCAGGAGATTTCTCATGCAAGCATGGATTTGATGAGGTGTTCATTAAATAATTTCCATGCTCGTTGATGTTATCTTCCTTTTCATGCCCTAAGGGTGTTTCTTTATGAATGTCTATAGGCAAAAACATTATCTCCATCATTCCATGCCTATGACATTCATTGGACGTTTTATTGTCCAAGATTTCCCATGGATTGGTGGCTCTCGAGTTGATCTCATCTAAGGCCTCCCCCAAACTTGGATGAGTCTTGTTTATTAAAGAGATTGATTTAAGCTCACCATTTGGATCTAACCTACGTTTAGATTCTACCCATAAGGCTTCGTCCTTGTCCATCCATTCTTTAGCAACATCATACAAGTTCTTAATACATTCCAGCCATTGTCGTTGCTCTTTTTATCATCCTTGTGGCCTTCATGTTTTCTATGCTTTGGTTGTCTTAGTGGATTTCTAGGGTCATCATGAGACTTAGGAGAGAGAGAGAGAGAGAGCATAAGAGAGATCATCAGGGTCAAGGATGGGTTGAAAGATGGGTTTAGATGAGACATCTAATGTGGACATAGAAGGGGAGAGGATAGGAATGGCTTATAGATGGCTCAGCTCTCCTTCAATGGCATTACTTGAAATGCCATCCTTGAATTCTTCCCAATGTCCTTTATGAGAATAAGGACATTTTCTAAGAGATCCCTTCTTGAGAGGATTTGAATTATATTCGCTCAAAGGTCTCTTATGAAGATGAGAATTTAATGTTCTCCCAAAATCAGCACTAAAGAGATCATCCTTAATTTGAACAGGGATTTCGAAAGGTGGAATTCCTTCTTCTCTTAGGGGATTTTGGGGTATTGGTGGTTCAGAATTGATAGCTAAATCTTGGGATTGAAGTGGTTGTGATTTGGCTATCATAACTTCCTATTCTTGATCGGGAAATGATTTCTTCTCTTTCTCAGGGAGTTCATTATGAATGCTAGTGCAGGGAGTCTTTTCACTAATTCTATCAAGCATAGCCCTTGCTTCACTAGTAGACAAATGAAGAAAAGCTCCTCTAGAGGCTGCATCAAGGGATTCCATGAAATCCTTGCTAAGACCCATGTAAAAATATTGAAGAAGTATAGGGTTATGAATGGCAAGGCCAGTGATGATGAGTTCATTAAAACGATCCCATGATGTACCAAGAGATTCTTCTTCTAGTTGTCTAAAATTTGAAACCTCTTTTCGAAGGCTAACCACTTTAGAGATGTGAAAGAAACATAAACAAAATTTAGAGCATAACGTTTCTCAATCTCCTTGCATACTTCCTATGGTTTGACTATACCAATGTTTAGCTCTTCCCATCAAAGAGAACGGAAACAACTTCCATCTTATGGTTTTGTCAGACATGCTAGCGATACGCAAGCATGCATAGGTCTGTTCAAACTCTTGTAGGTGTGAGTATAGGTTTTTATTACCTTCCACCGAGAAGGATTTATCTCGTATCAATTTTATAAAACATGGACACAGCTCATAGTGAGGTGTTAGGATAGGCTCTGAAGATTTTGGTGGCTCTAGGCTTGCGCTCGTGGGTTTAGCATATTGATAGATAGGAGTGGAATCCATGCTAAAAGAAAAAGTAAAATAAAAGAAAGAATAAAAGATAAAATGTTAAGCTAGGCTCGATGTTAATTCAGCAACCGTTTCCCCGGCAACGGTGCCAGAAAGCTTGTTGGTATATTTAACGCACATATATAAATCCGCAAGTACACGGATACCGCTAAAGCTTTCACCCGGAAGTATTTGAAGTATCGTATCCATAGGGAAACATGTGAGACTAACTATGATCTAACTTAACTAGGGGTAGCAACAAGGTTGAGATAAATAGGAGCGTAGAGAGGAAAACTAAGGTTCTATAGTTCTAACTTGCATAAGCTATGTTTTCCACTATTCAACTGGGGACATTACTAGGGAAAGACACCAGCAGAGGATGCTTTCCTTCGTAATCACATCCTACTTACGCCTATAGACGGGAGGTGGACTACAAAGGATCAACGAAGCTATATAGTATATAGGCTATATAGAACTGATGTCACACAAGCGATCAACCACCATCCGAAATGTAGGGTGCATCCACGATTAACCTAAGTCTAAGCACCACGCTTACACTTACGATTAATACTTTAACCTAGAGCATCTATAGATTAAAGCACTCAAAATATAGTCGTGATCCTGATGAACAATATAAACAATTACTTACTTGAATCAGAAGTTGATTACCAAAGAAATCTCGAAGGCAAGCTCAAGTAGAACTTGGATCCTCCAAGGTACAAGCCATAGAGAGAGCACCGACAGGCTGACACCTCCTCCAAACTCTTCCCTCACTCTCTATCTCACTATTATTTATAAGACTAGATCCTATGAAAGACTAATCTTCTCTTGATAGCTAGCTCTGATCCTCATGATATGAATTAGGGTTCCAGGATGGCTCTAGGGAGGGTGGCAGGGGCTAGTATATATAGCCCAAAGCGTCCAATGTGAGCCCTTGGATCAAACTGACTTAAAGGACGACGTAGATGCAACCTAAGAAGCGGTGAAGAACCGACATTGCGACGTAGAGGCTGACAGGTGGGCCTAGAGGCTAGGCGGCCTGCAGGTGGGGCTGGCCGGCCTCACATAGCAGCCCCTCAGGGTCGGCTTCGGTGGAGGACCTCCTAGAGTCTTCTACAATCTTCACACGTTGTTTACGCGGCAGAATTCCGTAATTTCCTTTGACGAATAGGTCCCCCTTGACGCTTTTCTAGATAAACCCTGCTAAAAACATAAATTCACCAAAACTCATGGAATTTATTAGTTTAAACCCCTATACCTATGTTTGGTGATGGAATTAAGTATAAATACATGTTATGTTTAACAGTTTATAATTGATGTTAGTGACCATCAACATGCACCTTCCCATCCCGCTGCCTTTTTTGCGTCAGCACGAAGGACCAGGCAAGGAACTGCAAGCATGACCGCTCGCCCTGGCGCCTCTCATCGGACTGGATGCGAGAGGCTCCAAGGCGTGGTTGCGCCAGCTAGGGCTCCGACGAGGGTGGTGATCTGCAGCCAGGGCCCGGGTGGGGCCTGACGTTCCAGCAGGCGCTGCGTGTCGTCATGGGCGAGATTCCCTTCCCATTGCTTCCGGTTGCCGGTCCGCTGTCCTATGGGCCCCGACTGCTAAGGTGCTGGTATCGTCAGCTGTTGACATCAGGTTCGGTGTCTTCTTCCAACAACCAGTCGCCAGAGAGATTCCATGATTTCAAAATTCAAATTCGCAAGGCTCTTGAGATCACGCCGTTCAGGCTAGATCCAATGCTCTGCTTCGTCGACCAGCCGGGTGCCTTGAGTGACAAGGGCGCGTTGCCAAATCTGGTGTCCTGCTTGGATGTGCTTTCGAGCGTGGAACCGGAAATGGCGCTGCAAAGTGGCCATTCATAGACATCGTGGGTAGCTCATCTGGTGACTGAAGACCATGACATCTCGGCATGGCCCACCACTCCGCCCGCCGTTTGCAGCGGGGCTCCTATGGCCGCCGTAGCAGATACGTCATGCCCCTAGTCCGACGTCCTTCTGGCTAGCCCCACCATGGTCCAGCTAGGCATGCAACCTGGCCATGGGCTGACACAGAGTGGGCCGCTGTAGTGGGAGCTAGACCACATTACGGGCACCGTTGTACTCGATCTGGGCCTGTGCGACAACCAAGCCCACGGAGTGCAGGATTCTCAGCCTGATGGGGACAGCCCTGCATCGGCGACTCAGGCCGACGCCCAAGTCCGTATGTTGCCCGCTATTGCCGGTTCGTCTACAGTGCAGCCCGTCACCGTCCAGGAGTTCATCGCTGGACTCAAGCTGCCGCTTGTACAGCCTCTGATCCAGTCGCCGCCGCGCTTCCATGTCTCACGCGTTCCATTGGAGAACCTTGTCCCACATCGCAGTGACAGGCTTGCGGTGAAGTCTGTCTACCGTGACCCCAACCCGGAGAAGCAGGCCAAGCAGGTCCTCCTGAACATGTGGCAGCCCTCAGCCAGTGCTCCACGGCCATCAACAGTGACACCCGACCCCTCCATCGCCACTCGTTTCCACGAGACGTTCCAGGACCCGTTGTCTTCATCGAAGCGTGCTTCAATGCGGGAACTCTTCCCCATGCATGGTGCTAGCAGGAGGCGGGCGGCGACACAGGCGTCTTGAGCACAGGTTCCCTCAACGTCGCAAGCTCTTAGGTTGCACCTTTAGTTTCTTAGTTAGTTACAACAGTGTGTGCTCCACCGTCCAACATTACCTTGTGTTCGTGTTTAACCCCTTCGCTCATGGCACCTCGCCGTAATGTGAAGTTGGACGTGTAAACCTTCTAACCTCTTCTTAATAAAACACGTGCTACGCACGTTCTCGAAAAAAAGAATCAATGCATGCTGAGTTATCTTAATTAGCCCTTCCGATCCATACCATTTATATATGTGCTTATATGTATATATAGTAGCTAATAAGCACCCGCTGCAACGTCGACTACTATATATTTTCGACTCCTGTTTATACATATCTAAGCAAAAAAGCAAACGTGCTACATCATTCGGGTGAGCTCATCCATACTTCTTTATAGAGTTATAGACCAATAAGCAAGTTTTACTTAAAATTAAATTTCCGCCTCGTATAACAAGACAAAATACACAACCATTACAAAAGAAGAAATAAAAAAAATGAAAGTACAAGAATGAGATATAGCATGCTCTAAGCAACACATAATCTAATTAAGGCTCAAGGTACATCTCAAAACCACCAATCAACCCAACTTACAGATAAAAAAAGCTTGACGCGCTTCTATTCTCTTTGCACTACAAAGTGAGATTGTCAAAGTCCATAAACTCCGTTGTCCTCCTACAAATTACAAGAGGTGATAACCAGTGCATGTAAAGCTACTCACATGTCTCCAAAGTCCACATGTCTTCCATCAACCAATCAATTGTTAGCACATAACCGACAAAAACAAATAATGATCTATACAATTGACTAGAAGATGATGAACGGCATTCCCTTTAGCACTAGCCGCGCTTCTTTTTATAGAAGCCCTATCAAATTAGAGCATCCCCTTCTCCTCCTAGGGGTGTGAAGTATGGAAGAACAAACTAAACTAAAGCAAAGAAAACAAAAGTAGAAAATGATCGAGCTCACTACTGGACAATCACACTGTCGATTACGTTGATTTTCCCAAATGCGGAAAAATTGGGAGTTAATAGGGAGTTGTTGGACATCAGTTTTTTCAATCTTGCCAAAAAATCTAGATTGGGGGTGGATTTTGGAAACTCTTGGAGATGCCTTCTCCTCCTAGGGGTGTATGGAATCAAGTGGTGCCAAGTCTGGAGAATAATAAACTAACCTAAAGCAAAGAAAAAAAGTAGAAAATGTGAGCAATGGACAATCATACTGTCTAGATTTTGAATGGACCGGACAAACAAGTTTGCACTGCACAAATAGCTAGGTTGTAGGTTCATTGTTGGGCTGAAAAAACTGTACTGGCCGGACAGTACGGTGATGCAAAAAATGTGAGTGCCGGACAATCAATAGAAAGGTCAGCTTTCATGGTTCCGCTGAAGAATTATGAAAGCCAGATAGTCCAACACCCTTTTTGGATTGTCCAAGGCTTCAAATTGCAGGGATTTTAAAGATCCTTGCAGAGAATTTGATAAGTTTTGTATGAATGTTACTACTGCTACTCCGGCCCCGGCTCTGACTCTACAACGGCTGCTACTGTACCGCGTCCGTCAACCAAAGGCAAGGAAGACGTGCCAGAAGCAAAGAGGCCACCACGACCCAGGAAACTGAAACCGCGCGTCTTCGGCCAAGAATGGTGTAACCAGTGATGCATCTAGTCTGGCTTGAGTGCGTGCGTGCGTCGTGTATAAGAAGATAGCCATGTCTTGTGGAAGGGGTATGAACCAAGTTGTAACAAACTACTCTGAACTCCGAGATTCATCGTCTGTTCTCCGCCTGTGCTCTGCTTTCTCTCCGACTTTGCTCTGATCTTCCAATTCCCCTCCTCTGCTGCTAACAAAATTGGTATCTAGAGCCATCGATTTCTCGAGTTTCTTTTCTCCTCCCCACCGTTTCGATCCGGCATCATGATCCCATCGGCAGGTCGATTTCCGGCTTCACTTTGGTGTTGTTCGTTGAGATTCTGTAGGTCCGAGCCGAGGTTAGTGTGATCAACGGTGGCGGCGTGAGCTCTCCACACTGGAACCCCATGAAATCATCCACAATCACTACACATGATTCCGCAAAGAGCTGGGTGCCATGGATCCGAACATTAAGATGCTCCTCAATGAGATCAAGGTCATGCACACGTCCCTCACCAATATCAACTCCAGGCTGTCCACCCGCATCGATGCCGTCGAGCACGCCATCATGGGCCGCTTCGACAAGCTCCAGGGTGCCACCCAGGTGTTCGACGCTTGGAAGCCCAAGGTGGATGCGTCGATGGATCGAGGAGCTGCGTGCGGAGATCGGCGCGTTCCGCAAGACCGACGAGTTGGTGGAGCTGATCTGCTCTGAGATGACTGCTCTTCGCAAGACCGTCAGCTGCACCACGCTCGAGTCGACTACCGCAGCACCGACCGGGGTCCTGCCGCCACCGCTCGCGTTCTGCGCGTTAGCAACGGCCGACAGCTCCATCATCCGCCCGATAGGGCACTGCGTCGAATCAAGTCACCGGGGAATGAGTTTCGAACTCAAATCCCCGGTCAAGGGTACGCAGTTGCATCCTCACCCCATCCCCCTTCCCAAATTGCATCGCTCTCTCTCTAGTTCGGCGCTAGTGATGGGGGTTTCAGAGGGTGACCATGGCGGGTGGCGTGGGGGAACCGGCTACCATGAGCCGCGGTCACCTTGGGAAACTCATCACTTGGGCAACAAAATTCCTAAAATGAATTTCCCTAAATTTAATGGAGAGAATCCTAGGTTATGGATTACTTGGTGTGGGGACTACTTTGATTTATATTCAGTCGAGCCTACAGTGTGGATCAAGTGTGCGACGATGAACTTTGTCAATTCATCGCCTGCCACTCGCTGGTTACAATCTCTAGACCCGCAAGTCAAGAGGCTTCCGTGGAAAGAGTTCTATCAGTTAGTCCTAGATAGTTTTGGGAAGGCTCTGTACGAGGCTTTTGTTAGGCAAATGTTTAGCATCCATCAAACATCTACAGTCAGGACTACATTGATCATTTCGCTGGGTTGATTGATCAGTTGGTAGCGTATGGTCGTAGCACTGATCCAGTTTTCTTTGCCATGAGTTTTGTTGATGGGCTCAAAGATGAAATTCGCAATGTTGTGCATATGCAAGGCCCCCAAACATTTGATACTGCTAGTGTATTCGCTTTGCTGCAGGACGAGCTACATGATCCCAGCAAGAAGAAAGAGCTTCATCGACCTGATTCTTATTCATTCGGCAAGCCGGCACTCAGGGGAGCCCTGCCCCTGCCACCACCAACGTGTGTGGACAAAACTGATCGTGGTCCAGCCGATCTATCATAGATATGGGCTATGGTACCTGCACCGCCCGTATATATGACCACCACCGAGCTATCGGTCCAGCAGCCGTCAAGGGGAGGCCCGCAAGGGTTGACGCGGTCGACCAACGGGGAGATAAAAGCAAACCAAGGTGGACGTATCTGGGCGATAGCTAGGATTAATCTGTTGTAACAAACTAGGAACACAATCTGTTATCCCGATCAACCTCTCTGTAACCCTACCTCTCCTGCCTATATAAAGGAGGGTAGGGACCTCGGGCTCGGGATCCAACCTTCATCATTCCAATCTACTTGTAGCTAGGAGCAACAGCCCCTGTAATTGAGCATACGAATACAAGAGGAACCGCACCACTGGAGTAGGGATTAGCATGTACCACGCCCCGAGCCAGTATAAATCTCTGTCTCATGTGCTACCATCCGATTCCGTCTACGTGATTACGTTGCTTGATATTGCCGGAGCAAAACAATCCAACAGTTGGCGCGCCAGGTAGGGGCCTTTCACGTTTAGATTCATTTTTGTGTTTCGGATGGCTATTCTCTGCAGATTGAGTAAGGGCGTAATCAAGAGGCGACCGAAGAAGGACAGCCACGGCGCCACCACCACTACTCGATCGAGAGTTCCACGACGTGGTAACCTCAAGACTCGCGCGTCTGCTTCGATGTCATCATCACCCGATCTGCTCTACCTCGCCGAACTCGGGAACACGATCGCCGTAGGACCGTTCCAGTTAGCATGTCACGTAAGTTGCTACGCCGGGTCTACTTTTTTCTCAATTTTGTCAGGAGTACCTCCTCGACACCACACGCACGATCTGGTTGGAATCACACCTCCCAGATGATGTACTACCATCGCCATCGCTGGACGCTGCCGTGCCTAGATTCTTTGATAGGCTCAAGAGCGCTGTAATGGCACACGCCTGGGAACTCTTCCCGGCACCTGCGATCAACCCTAACATGGCTGGGACACCCCAGATAATGAAGAGAAATCGCGGAACAAACTGGCTGAGCGCCAAGTGATGCCAAAAGCTAAGTTATCGGGTAAATCTTGGCTACGTCATGAATCTTCCGTGTGAGAACCACAGATACCCGGTAGCTCACCTCGCCAAAGATTGTAAGACGCACCACGCGAAGGCCTCTACGGCGACTCTCTCACGGAGCACCCCTCGAGGGGACAATCGGCGGTGTAAGGGACACTCAAAACAAACCCTCAAAAGAGTGATGACCATTCATGCCCATACTAGGAACCGGTCAGATTCGGGACATACACCTACTATTCAGGAGGCTCACATCATGGTACCCGCGGCAATGACTAGGCTACCCTGGTCAGAGCACCCGATCACTTTTGAAGAAAGTGACCAACCCGAACAGTCTGTCGACGTTGGTAGGTCCTCCCTGGTCGTTAGCGCAGTGCTCGAAACTGCCCATGCCACTAAGGTTTTCATGGATGGAGGAAGTGATTCCAATCTAATATATCAGGACACTTTTGAAAAACTAAAGATCGGTTGTCGACAAAAGATGCTCGGCAGTCCATCGAGGGGTATCCCACGATGGCAGATTTGTCGTAGAGGTGAGCGAGATCAGGAGCAAGATGGTAATACAAGCACCAAGATACAAGATTTAGACAGGTTCGGCCGTCAGTATGACGTAATACCTACATCCTATGTTCTAATGTATTGCATTGAGATGTATGTGTCGTGTCCACTAGGGGGCCCCTATCTCTCCTTATATACTATGGAGGGGTAGGGTTAGAAGAAAAGTATCCTATTTGGTACTATACAATAGCTTGCGGTGCACGCCGAGCAGCGCCGTGCATGCCTTGATCTTGTGGGCTAGGCCACCTCTGATGGTGCGGCCCATGTCTTGTCTTGTGGATACCGGGGGCCATACCCCCACAGCTAGTCCCCGAGACTGACAGTAGGTGACGTAGTAACGTGGTGCCAGGGTCAGAAAGTAGAAGACCAGCCGAGCAGGCAGCCAGTCCCCGGGCGTAGCCTTGAGATGAGAAAAGCGCACATTCACCGCAAGGTGAAGTGTGCCCACTTAGTCCCCGAGCCTGCTGGAAGATGAAGAATGAATCTTGTAGCAGGGTCAAAGAAAAAGAAGTCTGAAAGCTTGCCGACGTCGTCTGACATGCGCGTATCAAGACCCCAGACGTACTGCCCAAGATCAGCACCCTGATCCGAACAGCATGGAGCAGCTTGATAGCACACCGATGAGATGTAGCAAGATCGGAGCAGCAAGGGAGTCTCCGGCGTAGCTAGCGACGTCCGAACACCGAGCACCAAGCACCGAAGAGTCCCCGGCGTCGCTGGCGATGTCCGAGCACCGAAGAGCGAGGAGTCCCCGGCGTCGCTGACGATGTCCAAGCACCAAAGAGCGAGGAGTCTTCGGTGTCGCTGGCGATGTCCGAGCACCGAAGAGCGAGGAGTCCCCAGCATTGCTGGCGATGTCCGAGTACCGAGGAGTCCCTGGCATCGCTGGCGATGTCCGAGCACCGAGGAACGAGGAGTCCCCGGTGTCGTTGGCGATGTTCGAGCACTGAGGAGCGAGGAGTTCCCGACGTCGCTGGCGATGTCCAAGCAACGAGGAGCGAGGAGTCCTGTAACACCTTTGGTGTTACGAGTTTACTTAGCACCAAGTTAGGGCCAAGGAGGAATTAACAAAATGAGATAGTCGAAGTTTTAAAGTTTAGCACGCATGAAATGATAAGGCGAATCTTATGTGATTCGCTTTTGTGGTTGAAAGGAATCAAATGAATATAGTAAGTTAGTTTACTTAATGTAAAAATATGCTAATAAGATCCTAATAAGGAAAATGGAACAAGTGGTGTTAATTGTTGGGCATGAAAAACAATTTTTGATAAACAAAAATAATAAACTTGTGCATGTTACTTAAGTTAAGTTTGATGAGGAAGATATGTAGAGGAATATGTCACTTTAATTTTGGGAGGATAAATGTTGTTAGTTAGTTTTCTTGGAAGCTTGAAAATCAAATTGGAAATTAAATCCACTCTTTTCGGCTCAGTCGGCAAACATCGAGTTGTTGTGACAATGCTATCTTTGGCATTTAAATTCTAACAAAAATGATAAATACTCGCGTCATGTTTTTGCACTATTGGTTGTCTCTAAGGGAGCTCATGAGTGTGGTGTAGATTGAGGTGGTGTGTGAGGTCGCGATGCACTCTCCAAATTTGCCCTAACCTCCATAGAATGCACTGTGAAACAGATTTTGGAACCTAGTCCACGATTTGGCACCCAGGTGACGAACTCAAGTTGGCAGTTCCTTATCTCCCTTTCTAGTTGCTCTCTGGTCATGAAGTTTACTTCGCTAGTTAGCTGTTAGTGCCAACTTTAGGCTGATGGCTTCGGTTGAACCTCAATCGAAATACTAAGTGGCTTTTGCTTCGCTTTAAAAAGCATGCGTAGTACCGTTTCTAGCTATTCGGGCTCGGGGCGTGGTCACCGCGCGCGCTACCGCCCTGGTTGGCGCTGTGGCCATAGCCGCTACCCCGCTGGTTGGCCCCACGGCTGCCGGTCCCATGCCTGGCTGGGTTGGCCAGCCCCTCCCTGTCGTGCTACCAACCCTGTGAGCCCGCGTGCGTGCGCTGTACGCTGTATCATGTGGGGTCGAGCCCGACGCCGCAGTCGCTGTCGCTCGGCCGACATGGCGCTGGCCCTCGCCGTCTACTCCACCGATCGCGCACAGTCATGGGGCGTGCGCCAAGTCGTCGCGACTGTGTCGTTGGCCCGGCCGCTGTTGCGACGGGACTACTCCCTGCTCTGCCCCACCTGTCCACCCTGTCCCGCTAGCCGACAGCGGTGAGCTCTGTTCGAGCTTGGCCGTTTCGATGCAAGGGTGTCGCGTCGAGACTCTGCTCGCATGGGTGTACGTGCTCGCATCGCTCCACAACCGTGACCTCTCGCTTTAATTGCCGGCTCGCTCTGTGCTTTTCACTCGGCCACACCACGCCATGGCCGTTGCCTTCTCCCTCCTACGCAGGAGCGAGTTTCGCAGCTCTTTTCCTCGCACCTGCGTGTATCTTGGGAAGCTAGCTAGGCGCCCTACCGCACTGGACCTCAGCTGAGCACCGATGGCCACCAATTTGGCGTTTCCGCGCTGTCCGTCAGTTCGCCGCTGGAATAGAGCGCGATTGGGGGTAAACTCTTATCCCTCCGTGGGGTTCCAATTGGTTGTTCATATGAGCTCACATCGATCCCCTCATGCTGTTGCTCGTCCCCATTTGGCCAGCGACCCCTCCGTTGGCTATGTGATGCGATGGTGCCAAGTGGGAGCGCGCACAGCCTATCGGTGCGCACGTGGTCGGCTACCTTGCCGAGCCTTGTGACCTCGACCGACCCTTCCTACATGTTTCTGGTGAGGTCCTTCTGCTTTTGTGGTAGTCAATTTGGCTATCTAAGCTTCGCGCTCGCCGGGGCGCTTTCGCTGTCGCCGCCGAGCTCGGTTTAGATGTCGTTTCCGGGGCTGGGCGAATAGGGAGTAGTGCTAGTACATCTAAGGCTTCTAGCATGCTAGCAGCAACTTAAGAAGAGATTTTTGGTGACGCAGCTCAGCCGGAAGGGCTGTTGCCGCCGGCGTCGACGTACCCGTGACCGTACCCCGCCACGGCACGCATCCCCGCTGCGGTACCGCACTGTTTTGTGTGCGAAATACTTCGATCGGTTGATCTGGACGTGTGTAGTCGTTTGGCAGTGTTGGTTGTCGCCGGTGGGGCCGTATACATTTGCGTTTGGCCGGAGTTGCACGGCCTCTGGTTAAGTCCGGCCAAGGACTTTTGAAATTTAGAATTCGAATACCTCTAGGGTTCCTGATGTAAAACTCTTAACTCAGTTGAATAGTACTATCGGTAGCTTCGTGAATAGAAAAGAAAACGAGGACCATTAAGAAAAATGCCAGCACCCGCGCTGGATTCCGTCTTGGGGAATTGCTGGGTCGGCCCGTTGCTACGCCGCGCTGGGCCGGTTTGCTGTGCCGAGCTAGGCCGGCTGGTTGCCGAAGCGTCCGGGCCGCTCGCGCCTGCCCAGCCTGGGCTGCTGTGGCCGCTGGTCCATGCGCGCTGGGCCGTTTCGGGCCCAAGGGTCCTTTCTTCTTTCTTTGGTATTTTGTTAATGTTAGAAATCGGCTGAATGTTTGGAAATTCATAGTAAATAGTAAAAAAGTCATAAAAATGCCAAACCAATTTTGTTTGTCTTCTAAAATCATGATCTACCTGTTCGTATATTTTGTTCACATAGTTTGATAACATCTTTGGAAGCTATATAATTAAATTTAAGGTACTTAATATTGTAAAATATAAACTTGTAGGGATTTTCATGATAAATTGGTAATATTGTTGAATCTGAAATTTTTACAGTAGCCTCCTAGCAATATTAGGTACTCATTATAATTTTTGTAGCTCCAGAATAATTAATTTGCTAGATAGATAATGATGCTCTATTTTGAATAAGGATTAAATCGATAGAATGGAATAAAGAAATAACTTAGGTTGATATAACTAAAACATTCGTTGGGAAATAACGTCTTATTCGACAACGTGGATAGGTAGCCTAAGTACGGTCATCGTTAGAATGAGCTCGTTAACTTGAGAGGCGTAAATCATACTTTACGAGTCATGATTGCAGTCAATTAATTATGTCTTTGCATTTGCATCGCATTGCATCTCACATATGTACGATGATGTATCAACGGATCAATTGAAGGATGGTTGGGAATCCGAAGATGGTGTAATGGTATTCTCTCCAGGAGATATGCAATGGGCTTGTTATTCAGCTGATGGTGGATGATCTGAAGATGCAAATACTAACTTTTTAATATATCTTACCCAGACAAGCCCCGGTGCATAACCCCTACTTTTCTACAGTTTAAATTATATTTGTGCATTAAGTTTTAAGGAGTTGAATGAAACCCACTTGCATATATATATATATATATATATATATATATATATATATATATATATATATATATATATATATATATATATATATATATATATCTTTATCCTATGAGTCTTACTAGTCTGACAGGATCGTGTAGATTGCAATGCTACAGGACTCTGGTAGAAGTCGAGTGATTGCCTGTCACTCGCGAGAGATAGGAACTATATTATTGGATTATTATCACTTGGAAAATATAAAAATTGTGGAAAGGAAAATGGTAACCGGGCAGGGATATGGTTTGGGTATTGGTGGGTGTAAGAGGTCATGTCACCGTGGACGCGAGGCATGGCTTGGTTACACTGCTTTCCCTGTCTGGTCAGTTAAGGACCGGTCGTTGCATAAGCCATCAAGGCAAGTCACAGACTTACTATCCCAAGCACATACTTGGGTACGGCCGCTTGAAAGACTTGTTGCTCTCTTGTCGCGGATCCGGCTCTTTCTGGACCGACTGTCAGGGTTTTATTTTGGTGGAGGAGGTCATTGCACCGCACTGAGTCCGGGACTCAGGGGCGGGGGCTTGGAGTCCCAGTTTAGACGGGGACTTGGACACCCGGGACAGGAGAGTGATGGGTTGGTCCTGCTTGTGCCTTGGGTACAAGCAGGGCATGTGTTTTCAGGGTACCTAGCTGGGGGCATTGATTCACGAATCGCCAGGCGATCCGGTACGGCTTGTTTCGTGTCTAGCACCGTAGTAAGAACTGAAAGATGAAAGATAGAAAAAGGAAATCTGATTGCTTACCACCTGCTTGAAAGTAGACAGGTGCTTACATAGAATGGTTAGTTAATGAACCAATGCAGCTATTAATAAAAATCAAATATAAGGACGCACACTTAGTAATGCTTCCTGCAAATGCAATAAACCCATAAGCCAGATTGGAATAAAGAAATAACTTAGGTTGATATAACTAAAACATTCGATGGGAAATAACGTCTTATTCGACAACGTGGATAGGTAGCCTAAGTACGGTCGTCGTTAGAACGAGCTCGTTAACTTGAGAGGCGTAAATCGTACTTTACGAGTCACGATTGCAGTCAATTAATTATGTCTTTGCATTTGCTTCGTATTGCATCTTGAAGGGACCGTGACGCCTAAGAGAGGGGGTGAATTAGGCAACTTAAAAAATCTACTTCTAAATTATGGCCTCTTTTTCTACCCTTAGCAAAACCTATGCAAAAGATAAACTATCTAAATGTGCAACTACGGTTTTGCTAATGTGTTGCTATCTCTACCGCAAAAGGAGTAATACAATCAATGTAAATGCGGAAGATAAAGAGCAAGATAGAGATATGCAAACTCCCATCGACGACTCCGGTATTTTTACCGAGGTATCGAGAAGCGCGCAAGCTTCCCCCTAGTCCTCGTTGGAGCCCCTCGCAAGGAATCCCTCGCAAGGGCTAAGCTCCCGTTGGGTAACTCCCTGGATAGCCTTGGGCCTTCCCCACGCACAAGTGGGTCTCCGACGTGCCTTCCGGCAAGCCTCTCCCGGATGCTCCGTGCTGTCTTCACTATCAAGCTTCCAGCCGAAACACCGCGGGCCTTGTTCCCTCCGGTACACGGTGACGGCCACACCACAAACGCGGTTGGTGTGATCTCGCAAGACTTCAAGCCCCTCCGATGTACAACAATGGTGCTCGCAAACACCGAGTGGTAAGAGGTATGCAAACCTCACTAAACACTAGGCCTAAACCTAGAGCAAGCGCATGAGCGGTGGTCTAATAAACCTAAGCACTTTGCAAAGCACCTACGCTAATCACCTGATGAATCACTAAACACTATGCAAGTGGAGATCACTAAAATGGTGTATCAACACCCTTGATATGTTTCCTCATCTCCACTCTCCTCAAATGGCCGGTTGGGGGTTGTATTTATAAGCCCCACTAAGAAAGTAGCCGTTGGGGACGAAATCCCGCTTTTCTGCTACTGACCGAGCATTGATCGGACGCGTTCGGTCGTCCCGACCGTTGGAGCCGCGAACAACTGATCGGACACTGCCAGCGTCCAGTCACTTGCCATCGGATGCGTCCGGTCGCAATTTCGCCGCTCTAGAATCTCTCTGTACTCGACCGGACTCTGCTGTCCTGCGTCCGGTCGATCTTCCGCCAACGTCCGGTATAGCGTCCGGTCGCGCCTATTGCCGAGCCTCTTAATCGGAGCGTTCGGTCACTTTCTTCCAGTGTCCGGTCCAGCGTCCGGTCACTTCTATGAGCTCGTTTCTTCGCGATCTTGCGTACGGCTTGGTTTCTATCTTCATGCTTGGACTTTGCTTGATATCTTGGGTCTTCTCTTGTGCTCCTAGGGTCTTGCTTATGGTGTTGATCATCGGATCATCACGTCGCCTTCATCCAAGTCACGTCTTGCATCCTATTGAACTACAAAACAATCACTTGCAAGTTCATTAGTCCAAATTGGTTGTGTTGGTCATCAAACACCAAAATCCAAAGTAAATAGGCCAAGGGTCCATTTTCCTTACAATCTCCCCCTTTTTGGTGATTGATGACAACACGACCAAAGCAAGCAAATAAGAAAAATTTTAAATTTGAAAACTACCTACTTGCTAGGATGCAATGCAAGGGGCAAGTTTATATGATGCTAAAAGATACTACTTGTAAGACTAAAAGATACTACATAAAAACTTATCTTGCCCTTGCAAAATGTCCCCATGTGGCATTATGGATTTAAGCCTTGCTTCCTATAAATTCTCCCCATTACATAGGCAATCCATAATCCACTATCCTCCCTTTCTCGGACCATTACCACTTGTAAATTATTAATGCTTGCTTTTGATCCTCTAAATTCTCCCCCTTTGGAATCAAACACCGAAAAAGAAGACATTAGTAGCACAAGGGAGGGTCAAACTTTGTGAGCCTTTATGTGTAGAGTGGAATATGTCACAAAATTTGACTCTCACATTATATAGATTAAGCTCCCCCTAAATATATGCATACATATGATAGAAAGCAAAGTATATGCCTAATTAGCAAGTTATTGCTCAAGGGAATTTAATTTATATAATGCATGAAGAAAGCAAATAAATATCAAAATGAAATCAACATGATGATATTGGTTTAGAAATACCACATGTGGAAACCAAATTGATTTCTACCACTTGCAATGAGTGGTGAATATTTGAAGTGTGATGCTTAACTCCGGGGACTCCATTTTCCATGCAATGAGACTACTACACACATGATAAACTTGAAAAGGGTATTAGTATCAAAGCATCCAACTTGTAGATTAACCTCCCCCTAAATTTGTGCACACACAAGTGTGGAATACTTGTAGGAATCAGGCACATTGATTTTAGAGTCAAGAATACCACTTGAAAGATGACATCTCATGAATGTGAGAATCATTTTCGAAGATAATATTCGGGAGAAATTATCTACAATTTGGATTTTGGCACATATTAAATGAACAATCAAAAGACAAGCTATGTGCCGTGCTCCTAAACAATTTAAAACCATGTAGGTTTGCTCTAAGGGTTAAGAATGAAACCGAGCAAGCCTACCATAAGATATACCTAGTGTATGCATGACAAGTGATGTAAGAATTCAAATGCAAACCTAGGCATGAAGAGTAACTAGATGCTAAAAGATACCAATTATAGGAAAATTTAAATCTAATACCAATTGAAGTAAATTGAATCTAGTTACCTAACATGGGAAGGGGAATTTGGGTCCATAGTATTCACTAACCCACTTGGCAATGTCTTTGTCCATCATGATGCACCCCATGAAATGCACCCATACTTTGCCAAGTCTCCAAATTCCCCGATGTCCATCGGACTTCTCACTTCCCTTTCGGGATCCAAACCTTCTTGGTGCTCTTCATGTTGAAAATAATTTCCTTTGACACCCAAAAGCGTTTGACCCTATTATTGGCTTGCTTGTTCACCTTGATGACCACCACCTTGTCATTTTTCTTCTTCTTCAAGAGATAAGGTGTGGAGGTCTTCTTGTCCACCTTATTGGTGTTGGAGAGCTTGCTTGTTTGCTTTTTATTTTTCTCTTTCTTCTTTGCTCCTCCCCCATTCTTCACCTTGCACTCATAGGACTTGTGGCCTTCCTTGTGGCACACGTAGCAAACCATGGTTTGTCCTTCATCAAGCTTCTTCACTCCCTTGATGGTGTTATCTTGATGAAGTTGGGCTTGCTTCGCCTTCCCTTTCACTTGAGTCAAGTCCTTGGTGAGGCGAGCTGCTTCTTGCTTGAGTTGCTCATTTTCCTTTGCAACCTCTTGTGTGCATGTATCTACGACAATTTTCTCAACACAAACTTGGTTGCACAAGGATGAGTCTAAACATAAATCATTGCAAGAAGTAGAGGCATCCTTTTTAGACATGTTAAAGTTAGAACTTTTTTTTAGATGCCTTGGTGGGGGTTGAACTAATGGCTTCAAGGTTAGCAACTTTAGTAGTTAGCTCATCGCAATGTTTGCACATGGTTTCCATCTTAGCAAGCAAACTTTTATAAGCATCTTGTGAGCTAGATAACTTTTCTTTTAATTTTTCATTTTTCTTTACAAGTTGCTCATCATTGATTGTGTATGCATTTGTTGTTGCACTAGCCTTAAGTTGCTTAATTTTAGTAGATAGTTCAACATTGAGATTAGCAAAGTTCTCATATTGTTCAAGCAAAGTTTTGTATGCTTCTTGTGAACTAACTAGCTTTTCTTTTAATTTTTTGAGCTTCTTTTGTTGACTAGTGCAAACTTTAGCATAATTAAGATTTTGTTGCACAATTTCATCATAAGAAGACATATCATCATCACTATCACTCTCACTAGAGGATGAGCTTTTGTTACCTTGTGCCATAAGGCACACACGAGAAGAGCTTGATGATGAGTGCTTGCGGCCTCGCCTCTTGTGATGGTGTTCTTCTTCACTTGAAGAATTATCCCATGATCTTATTGAGGTGAGGGCTTGGTTCTTGCATGCCTTCTTTGTCTTGGATGTGGGCTTGTTTGGACAAACTTTCACAAAGTGTCCCAACTCGCCGCATCCATAGCATCCTCTCTTTCTTTGCTCATTTCTTTGATTTGTGAAAATGAGATCTTGAACATGGATGGGCACACCCTTGACATTGAGCCTTTGGATCATCTTCTCCACCTTGTTGATTAATTTGATTGATTCTTCATCAAGGTCGGAGGTGGAGGAGGAAGATTGATCATCATCACTTGAATCTTCATGTCGATGCGGGACCCACATGATACCCCGCAAGAGAGAGAGAAGATCTAGTTCAACTAGGATTCTTCCCATGTAATCTTAGTAATAGAACTATTAAGTAATCCTACTAGGAAATCTCATTGTAAACCGACTAGGACTCTGGCCTCCTGACTATATAAAGGAGGGCAGGGCTCCTGAAAGAAAAAGAACAATGGTACAACATAACACTTCATAATCAATCCAACGCAAAAGGCAAAAACGCCGACTGGACGTAGGGTCGTTACTCGATCTACGATCGAGGGCCTGAACCAGGATAAATCGACTGTCTCTTGCGTTTACCATCGAGATCAGCATACGCCGAAGCCCGAACGATACTGCCGCGGTACCCCTGTGGCAGGCTATCGGTGGTTAAACATCGACAGCTGGCGCGCCAGGTAGGGGCTTTCGGCGACTTTGCATCCGAGATCTCGATGGACCTCAATAACATGATCTTCCCGACGGGATCGATTTTCATCTTCGGCTCGTGGATCTGCGAGGCGGACAACTACGGCAAGCTTCAAAGCCATCTCCTCAAAGATCCGGATCATCATGAAGAATCCTCTATTTCGACAACTACGACGGATCAGCTCACCAGAAGATTCGCGCAGCCCATAATACCCGATTCGAATAAGATTCCACGGCTACACGCATCCGACTCGAATTCAAGCTCCGTATCCGAGATGAAGTCCTATTCGGGTGCTTTCAAGGAGTCGAGTTCCTTTTTGGCAAGATTCCAGAGCACAACCCAAAACAACTTGGATTACCCTCAGAATTCTTTCAAAAGGCCGAGTTCTTTTCCATTTGGGCTCGACAACACGACAAAATCCTATCAAGGACAGTTTGAAAGGTCTTTCAAATCAACACTTGGGATACCACTGACAGGAGCTCAGGAGGGTCTCGTACTAACGATAACATCGCAAGACTGTATCATCCACTGGCCAGGATCCATTCCTGAGGATAGCGGAACCCAACTAGTCGGCACAACAACAACAACAGCTATTCTACCTTACCAAGAGGGAGACTCAATCTACGACGTTGAGGCGCATACTGAAGTCATCAGCAACTCCGACAGTATGAAAACTAACAACAATAACGGAACGGCTCACGCACGGGAAGTGCTCATGGTTCGACATCCTCGGTCACCATTAAACCCCCCAGAAGCACCCGATGTCAGGTCATCAGATGAATCAGAATCCAACATATCACCCTTTGCTCGTGGCTACGATGGAGAAACCGAGAGTCGAGAGATGAAAGCTAGAGAAAGGAAAACAAGTTGAAACAAGGGCGCCAAAGACCAAGCGCTCGATAAGCGTAGAGAAGCTGGACCAGATCTGAGTCGAAATTGGTGAATACGACAAAAAGAAAATCACAACAAGAGGTCAAGAGAGACGCACAAAGGAGTACGCCCTTACGATAAGATTCGAGAAGCATTAGAAGAACTCAGGCAACTTCACATCACGGAGAGAAGTACGAACAGCTCCAGGACTTGCTCCGGTCCAACGATCCCAAGAACGCATGAAGAGAGAACCCGATCAAGACTACCCGCGGATCAACAACCCGCAGCAAGAAGATCAAAATCAAAGGAAGTCCGCTTTTGAAAGACTTGGACCAAAGTGGAAGCCATAACGGAGAAAGTAGGAGGAAACATAGTCGGGGCCATCAATTTGAACAACCAAGGAAGACCAGGAGTAGAGGGCCTACCCAGACATGCTCGCAGAATTATTCCTATCAAAACAACACTTGGCCGTAAGAAGGAGCCAATCCGAATTCAAGGAAGCCGAACGCATGATGATTCCCCTGCTTTTGCAAACAAAGTTGGCATCAATCACGATTACCTCACAAATTCAAACCGTCTAATCACTCCAAGTATGATGGCAAAACCGAACCAAGACAATGGCTCAGGATATATTCACAATCAATTGAACTAGCCGGAGGAGACGATGATATCAAAACCTTGTTCTTTCCCATGGCACTGGAAGCGATGCCCCTCCAATGGTTCGATAAATTGAACCTAGGATCGATCAGAACTTGGGAAGACTTGCAAAGAGCTTTCTGTGAAAATTTCACAGGTGTCATCACACACCCGATCACTCATGCCGAACTGAAAGGACTCAAGCAAAAGGGGGGCGAAAGTCTCAGAAATTACTATCGGCGATTCGGTGAACTACGGGCTCAAGTGCATGACATCACCGAACGAGAAGTAATTGAAGCTTTCTCTCACGGAATCATGGCTAGGTGGCAATTTCAAGACTTCTGCAAAGAAAATCCGAGAAACAATGAAGAATTTAGATGAACAGTAGAAAAAATGATTACTGCAGAAGAAAAAACACGAGAAAGGTTCCCGGATAGAAGCAACCAAGACAACCCGGATAGACAAAATCATCGAAATAGCAGACATCAAGAAAGAAAGCGTAGACCAGACAATACCGTGGCAATGGCCGACAAATCAAAGAAGTTTTCCAAACCCAGAAGATATGATGACATTGAAAACATACGTTGCCCGTTACACCCTAACGGGAGACACACCATCGGAAACTGCTACACTTTCAATGATCGATACACGAGAAAAGATAGTAAGGAGAACACCAAAGAGGACAATCACAAGAAAGATGAAGACAACCACGAGGACAAGGGATATCAAAAACCCAGGGGAACGGTAGCAGTAATCTTCTCAGGGGCCCCAGATTGCACAAGCAAACATCAAGAAAAACTAGCACTACGGACTATCATGACGGCAGAACCGGCTACACCAAGATATCTCAATTGGTCACAATATCCAATCCAAATTTCAAGAGAAGACCAATGGACTAGCGTGAGGAACGCAGCCATTACCCACTAGTCTTAGACCCAACTATTGCCGGTATGATCGTCACCAAAGTACTAATTGATGGGGAGCTGGACTCAACATCATCTTTTCGAAAACACTAAGGAAGATGGGACTACAACTCATTGGGATGATTACACCAACAAGCACCCCTTTTACGGAATAGTACCCGACAAAGCAGCCATGCCACTCGGACAAGTTACTTTACCCATCACTTTTGGAACTCCTCGAACTATCGAACGAGTTTATCAAATTTGAGGTCGCAGACTTGATTTGTCATATCATGCGATCCTCGGACGCCCAAAGATCGCAAAATTCATGGCAATACCACATTATCCGTACTTATTGCTTAAGATGCCAGGACCCAACGGTATCCTTTCTCTTGAAGCGATTTGAAGCGTGCTTTTTTTGATCATGACGTTCAGTAATCCAAATTACGGCAAAAAGCACAGCCGACAATGGGAGAAAACAAATAGCCACAATTGTCATGGAGATAAGCCAAGAAGAATTAGAAATACCGCTAAAAAGCCCAACATCATCACACCACCAAAAGAAGCCGACGTCAAGCAAATCGATTTGGGCATCGGCGATACCTCCAAGACAAAGAACCATCGGTGCTCACCTCTCGGCAAAATAGAAACTCGCTCACCAACTTTCTTTGGGACAACAAAGATATCTTCGCTTGGAAGCCGGGCCGACATGCCGTGTGTCCCAAGAGAGTTGGTGAAAAGCACGTAATTGATGTTAATGAAAACTCCAAGCACAGTAAAGCAACGGCTACGACGATTCTCACCCGACAAAAAGGCAAATGATTAAAAAGAAATCACAAAACTGATGGCGGCCGGATTCATCGGAGAAATCCTTCATCCGGACCGGCTAGCAAACCCGGTCCTTGTGCAAAAGAAGAACATAGACGAGTGGGCGTATGTGGCCGACTACACGGATCTCAACAAACATTGCCCAAAAGATCCATTTGGGCTACCACGCATTGACCAGATAGTCGACTCAATAGCGGGGTCTCAGCACTATTATCCTTTCTCGATTGCTATTCGTGGTATCACCAGATCGCATTAAAAGAACAAGACCAGAGCAAGACTTCTTTTATTACTCCGTTCGGTGCTTCTCATTACAAGACCATGTCGTTTGGACTAAAGAACGCTGGTGCCACATACCAAAGAGCTATACAAACTTGCCTTGGAGATCAAATTGGTGAAAATGTGGAGGCATACGTGGATGATGTAGTGGTGAAAACAAAGAACCCGACACCATGATTGAAGATTTAAAGCAAACATTTGAAAACTTAAAGAGATGGAGATGAAATTGAACCCAAATAAATGTGTATTCGAGTTCCTTCAGGGCAACTACTCGGATTTTTGGTCACCAACAAGATTGAAGCCAAAGACCAAGCAAATTCGAGCTATAACGAAAATGGGGCAACCTAGGAGTATCAAAGATGTTCGAAACTAACAGGATGCATGGCGGCCCTCAATCGTTTCATATCAAGACTCGGAGAAAAGGGTTTACCCTTCTTTAAACTACTAAAGAAGACAGACAAGTTTGAATGGACAAAGGAGGCTGACGAAGCTTTCAAGAAACTTAAGGCATATCTCACATCCTCACCAATTCTCACACCCCCAAGGAAAGATGAAGACATGATGCTATACATTGCGGCGACTACTACTGTAGTCAGCACGACAATAGTCGTAGAAAGAGAAGAAGAAGGACGTGTGTATAAAGTACAACGACCCATGTACTACATCAGCGAAGTATTGTCTGAATCAAAAATCCGGTACCCGCATGTACAAAAACTACTCTACGCCCTACTTATCACCTCACGCAAGCTTCGCCACTATTTCGAAAGCCACAAAATTACCGTGGTGACAGACTTCCCGCTCGGAGACATTTTACACAACAGAGATGCGACAGGACGCATATCAAAGTGGGCAGTTGAACTTGGAGCTCTTAACATCGACTTCACCCCACGAAAAGCAATCAAATCTCAAGCCCTTGCCGATTTTGTGGCCGAGTGGACAGAGATTCAAAGACCTTTATCGATACAATCCTTGACCAATCGGAAGATGTACTTTGATGGGTCGCTCTCAAACTAGGCGGAGCCGATGCAAAGCGCTTCTCCTCATTTCTCCGTAGGAAAACAACTCAAGTACGTCCTTCGATATTATGGCAAGCTACAAATAACGAAGCGAATATGAAGCCCTCATCCACGGGCTACGAGTGGCAATTACCCTCGGAATAAAGAGATTACTCGTATATGGCGATTCAAAGATGATCATCAACCAAGTAAACAAAGATTGGGATTGCACAAAAAAAACATGGGTGCTTATCAGGTTGAAATACGGAAACTTGAAAAATATTTCCAAGGATTAGAAATTTTACACGTCTCAATGCGATTCCAACATTGCAAAGAGATGTCCTTGCCAAGCTCGGATCGACAGAGCAAAGGTTCCACCCGCGTATTTATAGAAGAGCTATCGGTTCCTCTATCAAACAACCCGGTGAGACATCCAACGAAATTCAGGCTAAAGGCGTTCAGATCTTGGTAATCAACACCTCATGGACCCAAGTTTTCATTGACTATATCAAAGAAAATAAATTACCAAAGAGATAAAGCGGAAGCCACCCAAGTTGTTCATAGAAGCAAAAACTACGTTTTAGTAGGAGATAGACTCTCTGAAGAGAGCAACATCATCAGGAGTACTCCTGAAATGTGTTTCATTTGAAGAAGGCAAAGAGATCCTAGACGAGATACACTCAGGTTGCTGCGGAAATCATGCCGCTTCAAGGACACTGGTTGGAAAAGCCTTTCGCACCGGATTCTACTGGCCAACCGCTTTAAAAGACGCAGAAGAACTTGTCAGAAAATGCAAAGGTTGCCAAATGTTTGCAAGACAAGCCCATGTGCCAGCTCACAATCTTATCTGCATCCCACCCGCTGGCCTTTTTTCCTGCGCTGGGGCTGGATCAAGTGGGACCCACAAGAAGAAAGCAAAGGGCGGCTTCGAGTACATCTTTGTGGCAATCGACAAGTTCACCAAGTGGATTGAATATAAACCACTCATGGAGTACAGCAACCAAAGCAAATCAATTCATCCAAGAAATTACGCACCGCTTTGGCATGCCCAATCGAATCATCACAGATCTAGGCTCCCCTTCACAGCCTGAGAATTCTGTAAGTCGGGCACAAGACCGTGGTTTCAAGATAGACTATGCGTCTGTTGCACATCCGTAAGCCAACGGACAAGTAGAAAGGGCCAATGGACTCATACTAGCGGATTAAAACCAAGGTTATATGAAGAACTAGTGGACTATGGGTCCAAATGGATTGAAGAATTACCAAAAGTAGTATGGGGCTATGAACTCAAAAAAGCGAGCAACAACAGCCATTCACCCTTCTTCCTAGTTTACGGGTCGAAGTCGCATCTTCACCGACTTGATCTGGACATCACCAAAGATAGAACAATACGATGAAGGAGAAGCGGAACAAATAAGAAGATTAGAACTCGACACTCGTAAGAAGTCAGAGTAAATGCTACCCTCCAATCAGCCAGATACCTACAAGGTTTAAGGCGGCACTACAACAAAAGTACCCATCCTCGATCACTACAAGTTGGAGACTTAGTACTAAGAAGGATACAAAAGACTGACGGACGACATAAGCTTCTCAGTCCATGGGAAGGTCCGTTCATTGTCACAAAAGTCACCGGACCAGGCACATACAAGTTAATAACCGAAGATGGAAAAGAAGTCAGCAATACATGGCACATCAGCCAGCTAAGAAGATTCTACGCGTAAAAACAATTCAAGATAAAACAGATATGCAAGCCACAAGGGACCAACATTCACAACCGACGAAAGACGATATTCTTCGACAACATATGTATTAGTTCATATTCATGATCAATAAAGATGATATCCATCCACAGCATGTCTTATCATGACTTCCAACGAGTTGTTTACCCGAAAAGAAAAGAAAAATGGCTGAAAACATGCCTGAGCTTCCCGGCCCAGAGCAAAATAGCTGAAAACACGTTTGAGCTCGCCGATGAGGGTAGCTTAAAGCTAACACCCGAAACAAAAAGCAAAATGGCTAAAAACACGCCTGAGCTTCCCGGCCCAGAGCAAAATAGCTGAAAACACGCTTGAGCTCGCCGATGAGGGTAGCTAAAAGCTAACACCCGAAACAAAAAGCAAAATAGCTGAAAACACGCCTGAGCTTCCCGGCCGAGAGCAAAATAGCTGAAAACACGCTTGAGCCCGCCGATGAGGGTAGCTAAAAGCTAACACCCGAAACAAAAAGCAAAATGGCTGAAAACACGCCTGAGCTTCCCGGCCGAGAGCAAAATAGCCGAAAACACGCTGAGCCCACCGATTAGGGTAGCTAAAAGCTAACACCAAAACAAAAAGCAAAATGGTTGAAAACATGCACGAGCTTCCCGGCCCGAGCAAAATAGCTGAAAACACGCTTGAGCTCGCCGATGAGGGTAGCTAAAAGCTAACACCAAAACAAAAAGCAAAATGGTGAAAACACGCTTTGAGCTTCCAAGGCCAAAACTAGTCAACCAAATCGAACTCCAAAAGACCCTCCACTCTTCGTTTTGAAAGCAAGAGGCTCGGGGCTACATCCATATAGGAATACTTTTTCTCGAGAAAAGTACAAGCGCCACTCAAAAGGCAACATTCTATGCCGAGTCATTTTTTTCATAGCGCGGTGTCAACACAAAGATTTACATCTAACAAGTCACAACATGGACAAAGCACTCGACAAATCGAGGGTCTCGTCGGATAACACACAGAGTTGTTTTGTGGAGCGAAACGAAAATGGGACAAAATACTCAAGAGAAGACAAGTAACTTCGACCACACCTAGGCAAAGAATAATACATCAAATAAAAACAAAGAATCTTCATTTAAAGAGGAGTGTAATATTACAAGAAGCTTTACAAGAAGTCGGTCAATCGGATCGAGCATTATCATCGTGAAGGAAATGTCAATATTTAGACTTTCTACAACCCTCATCAAGCTAAACCTTCGACCTCGTGCTCCATCCTCTCAACGGCGTCAAGGTATTCTTGGCTTTCACTTCCTCTGCTATCTTGGACAGAGGCGCCTCGAGCAAGGACCCGGACTGGCTAGCACATTCTTGGTACATACTTGGGCACACTTCTTCGCAAATTCTTGGAAACGAGTCGAATCCGGGAATGAATCATGCCAAGATTGCCCGTCGTCCATTGGAGTCCGGAGAACATCGACATCGAAGCGAAAAAGATTTCCACAGAATCGTTCCAATTTTCAATGGCCGTCGCCACTTCGGACAAGCTTTCAATAGTTCTTTGGGCTGCACAAGATCTCTATCACTCCATGCCTAATCAGCTTAGCAAGGGCAAGTTCTTCCTCAAGATGAGAGTAATTACCTCCTCACCTTATTATGACTAGAGCGGACTAGAGCCTTCATTTCATCGATACTCTCCGAGAGCTTCAGCTTCTCACTCGGAGAACTAGACAAGACACCCAAGAACAAGTCAACAAAAAAGAAATCAAAATACAAGAAAAACAGTGTGAACCCATGCAGCACCTTTGCATTCATTCCTCGCAGACTCACATGGGGTCTCCGTCTCCACTACACAGACACGAAGGGTCTTCTCCTCCTTTTGGTGCATTTGACGTTCTGCTCCAACTCAGCCCGGAGAAGGTCGAGATCGGCTTTTAGAACGTCCACCTCGGAAGACAACTTTCTCTCATTTTCGATGAGAAAAAGAAGCCGAATGATCACGAGAGAAAGACCGAGCCGAAAGAGACAAAGAAAAACAAGGCGTAAGGACGAGAGGAAAAATGAGCATGCAAAAAGGAATGGCAAAAAAACCTACCGGAGCTTTTCACCAAAAGAAGTCGCTAGGGTCGACAAGCTCCCCAGTGTCATGGTCAGCTCCAACAATCGATGGGTGGCATCGAATCTGTTGCACCACGTCATAGGAAAAAGAAGGACCACCGGAAGCAAGAGAAGGGAAGGAGAAGCCGGATGGAGCGAAGAAGGAACGACCAAAGCAACCTTCGTGGAAGCCGAGTCAAACCCTCGGAGGACTCTCGGCGACCACAGACACACCTCCGGAAGCGGCCAAAACCGCAACGTCGCCAGTAGCTCTCAAGCCCCCACAAAGAACTTCATCAACGAGAATCTTTGTGAGTCCCGAGGCTCGAAACTTCGTTAGGCACGGCGGGAGGCGAGAGAAGAAGTCGATGAAGGAATGAGAGAAGACGAAACACCGAAAAGTGATAAAAGGGAGCACCGATAAGAACCAGAGGAGGGAAAAAAAAAGCCAAAAGATAAAGCTAGAATCTACTCACCCAATCACTCTCTTCTTCGCGAAGCCAAGAGAAGGCCTCGCAGGAGGAACCACGATGGTAAAAACGTCCCGCCACCCGTGACGAGAGCGGAATAGCCAGCAAGAACGAGAGCAGCCGGAAGGAGCCGGGCTGAGACGCGGAAGAACTCCGTCTCAAGGAGCTGTACAACTCGGGCACGGGGCTTCCAAAGAACTCGACACCGGTTTCGTAAGAAGTCGACACAGAGCCTCGGAAGAGCTCACACCCAACCTCCGATTACTTCAAAAAAGATCAATACTAAAGGTCAAGACAAAGAAGAGAAATTCAATGCAACAGAATATGAAAAGCAACTCACCGCCGCATGATGAGGGGTACTTCATCATCTTCTTCATCCTCGACCAAGGAAACCAGAGCACTGCTTTGAAAAAGGATAAAAAGTAATCGGATCATGAGAGAGACAAGAAAATAAAAGAACAAAGAGCATTAAATGAGCTCACCTAAGAGCATGCTAGCAACAACTCGGAGTACCGAGAGAGTACTTGGTTTGTGAGGCTTCTTGGAGACAAAGCGCAGCGATGAAGACCCATCCGTTCGCCCCCTCTTTGGGACACTGCGAGGACCGCGAGGGACTAGACGAGGAACATATTCTTCATACACATCAACAAATCCGGAAGAAACCCCAGGAAGGGCGGTAGAGGTTTGGGACTTACTAATTGCAGAAGTTCCAAAGAAGTCTATCTCCGGTCTCCGCCACGGCGGAGAAAGCGTCGGGAGAGACCGGGTCGACAAAGTTCCGCCCAAACTCCTGCGAAAAAGGATAAAACACCGAGACAAAGAAAAGCTAAGCAAGAACAAACGCAGCTAGAGTGCATAAAGTACTCAAACAAAAAGATAGACAACTCACAGCTGGGGGCGGGTTGTTGGCTGAGAACTCGGTGTGATGTTAGGGGAATGACACTCACCCCTTCAAAGATCTTCAAGACGCTCGAGTACCTCCTCACCGGTCAGCTCAAGAGCTGGGACCATGCGTGAAGGATCCTCGGCCCCGAATACTCAAAGCCAAGATGCTCCCGCTCTTTCAAGGGCTGAACCCGCGACGAAAGAAAGCTCAAAACAATACCAAAGCTGGTCAAACCTCGCTGCTTCAAAGATGCTAATCCTATCAAGGAGTGGTTGGATCACATGAATCTCAAAGAGCGATTCAAGTTTCTTGTCCCATCGGTCATTCACCACAGGACCGGGATCCGGGATGAATGGCAAGGAAGGATTAAATTGGCGGCAGAAAACCACTCGGCATGCCAATCTTTTACAGAATCGACCAGGTCATAGTCAAAAAATAATTTTGAGACCACGATGAAATCAATCCCACAACCGCCAAGAACGCTTGGTTTCTTCACGGCGGGGTTGAGGTTTCGATGAAAGAAAAAAGCGAAAAAGAGACAGAGAAGGAGGATTCCAAGGAAAGCTTCAAAAGATGAACAAAAATGTAAAGATGGAGAATGGCATTGGGGGTTAGGTGGTTCGGACTAATCCCGAAATAACCAAGAAACTGATGAAGGAAAGCGGAAGCGAAAGGCAAAGTCCGGCGTGGACAAAAGAAACGAAAAGGACAATCTCACCAGGGACCCGGAGTGGAACCCGATGCTCGCCCGGAACCCTCCATTCAGCGATGACTTTTCTTTGGATCAAGCCATCGCTAACGAGCTCAAGGCAATGGTCTTCATTTGTTGTTGGGGCCGCCAAACCTTCCGAGCAGCCCTCAGGCCACGAACTCCTGATTTTCGATCAAAGAAAGGGATGACTCCTCGTCTACGAAGGTCACCTGAGACTTGCTTGCGGTTTTCTTCTTTCCCATGAATTGGCGGAAGCAAGAGAGGCGCTAAAGAAGATGTAGGATGATGATGCTCGGGTTACGGCGATGGTGACGGCGGCGGATTTCTAAAGCTAGGGTTTAAAGGCAAGAGTTGGGCAGCAAAGGGTCTTTAAATAGGTTTCTCAATGATACAAACGGCCCACAAGGCCCGATAAAAAACAATGTGGGAACGCGACGGTCCATTTACCGACGCAATTAAAAACAATGGAGGCACAAATCCACACAACAAAGACAAACCAATCACGGCGATTTCAGACTTATCCATCCAAAGACCACGGCAGGGTTATCGATCGATCGCTACAAGAACAACTCGTCAAAACAAGAAGAAAGAAAGAAGAAAGAAAAGGCTACCTCACAAGGAACAAAAGAACCCGGTTATTTGAGAAAGAACCCGGTAATCTCATGGACAACGGGATCGCAATGAAAAGTAAAAGACAACTCGTAAGACAAGATTCGTTACATTACAAGCGAAGATTACAAATCTTAAAGACAAGATTCGTTACATTACAAGCGACTTCAAAAATAGAAGATTACAAATCTTACAAGACCCAACGAACTCGGCACTCTTAAAAGCAAGGTAGCAAAGAGGAACGCGGACACGGCTAGGCTCGAACGACTACATGTCCCAAATTGCTACTCGAAAGGACAAACCGCCATCACCTACACTGCTTTCTTCAAAGGAAGGACGCAGTGCACTCAAAAGCGTAAATCGGCAAAGACGGCAGACAACATGGAGCGAGAAGGCGGCAGTATCTCTGTCTACCCAAGACCGATGTGATATCGCATATGGTGTTGATCTGCTACGACAGCCTCAAGACAAAGCGACGAGGATCAACCTGAATGGCTGATGATGGAACGCAAGCCCACATCACAAGACTTCCTCCAACTACCACCACATACATCCCGGCACAATCTTCATCATGGGATTAGCCTACCTCTAATCCCTATCACAAGACTTCCTCCAGCTCGACAAGACACACAGAAACTACAAAATATGCCCGGGGCTGCTCTACTTCACAAACTACCATGCTCATATCCACGAAGGTTTCAACGGAATATCCAATAGATGAAAACAAGCACTCCGGGACAGTATTTATAGACCAAAGGAGCGGCGCACATGGACCAGAGTACCAGTGCCGACGAAATAAGCGACAAAGAACACAAAGGTGAAAGGACAGACTCAATAATGGACGACTCAAAGTAGAGGAAAAAGCGAGGCTCAAGACGGGCATATTCGGAAGGATATACCATCACAAAGACAACCTCGTGAACAAAAAAGCATTTACACTCAACCACCACCATACAACTACATCCGACAAAGCAGCAGAGACTATCAAAGAATACGCCAAGACCTCGCATCCGAGTTCTTCCCGAACAAAACAACACGGTATATACGCTCGGGGCTCGCCAAAGATCACAGATTAATCAACACTAAGCTAGGGAATTCGGCCCTCATTTCAACTACTCCCCGGGCTCGTAACCAAAGACAAAAGACAAAAAGTACAAGAAACTCAAGACTACAACGACGACGACGCATCATCAAGACTCTTCAATCGACTTCTTTTTCAAAAGAAAAGAACTCGGAAGAAAGCACGAGGTCATGGGATACATAGCCCCTGCATTTTTTGAAGATAGAATCTGGACCTCCAACTTTTGCAAGCAAAAGCAAGAGGCTCGGGGCTACACTCGGTGAGTGCAATTTTATGAAAAATTGCACCCACCAAAAAGAACCCTGACATAGGCTCGGAGGTCGCACACCATGAAACTACTCGGATGATGGTTTAATCCAAGACTAAAGGACCGCTTCGGAAAGATACCACGAAACTACTCTGGATGATGGTTTAATCTAGGACTAAAGGACCGCTTGGAAAGATACCACAAAACTACTCGATGAGGACAAAATTCAAGTCTCGTGGACTACTTGAGAGCACTGATTTTTAAACAAACATAAAGGATCAAGACCCTCCAACTTTTTGTTCCAAATAGCAAGAGGCTCGGGGCTACACTCGGTGAGTGCCCTTTTTCTCCGAAAAAGCGCACGTCACAAAAAAAGACTTCCTCAACGCAGACTACTTCAAGACATTATGACAAAAAGAACCCGGAACGAGCCATATTCGAGTTCTTTTCGACAAAACTTCAACGAACAATCAGAGCAACTTCAAGACTAGATCCTCCAGCTCCTTGTTCCAAATAGCAAGAGGCTCGGGGGCTACAACCAGATGGATGTACTTTTTTCTTCACAAAACACTCACCACTTGAAGGTCCCAAGAAGCGCTACAAGATTTCACTCTAGAAAGCACTCGGATAACATTTTGTTCCTACCTAACAAGACTTGAAGGAGCAAAGCGAGACTTTCAGAGCTCAACCATGAAGTGCTCGGGGGCTTGTCGATGCGGGACCCACAGGATACCCCGCAAGAGAGAGAGAAGATCTAGTTCAACTAGGATTCTTCCCATGTAATCTTAGTAATAGAACTATTAAGTAATCCTACTAGGAAATCTCATTGTAAACCGACTAGGACTCTAGCCTCCTGACTACATAAAGGAGGGCAGGGCTCCTGAAAGAAAAAGAACAATGGTACAATATAACACTTCATAATCAATCCAACGCAAAAGGCAAAAACGCCGACTGGACGTAGGGTCGTTACTCGATCTACGATCGAGGGCCTGAACCAGGATAAATCGACTGTCTCTTGCGTTTACCATCGAGATCAGCATACGCCGAAGCCCGAACGATACTGCCGCGGTACCCCTGTGGCAGGCTATCGGTGGTTAAACATCGACACTTCATCATCATCATCATCGTCCTCATCTTCTTCTTCATCTTCACTTGAGGAGCTTGAGCTTGAGCTTGACTCAACTTGCTTGCCCTTCATCTTCTTTTTCTCGCTACATGCGCGAGCTTTGCCTTTGCTTGATGAAGAGGCTTCTTCTTGACCCATCTTGCGTGACATTTCAAATGCCACTATCTTGCCAATGACTATGGTTGGGGTCACGCTACTCAAGTTCTCCATATTGTGAAGGATGGTGATGATGCTTGCATATTTCTTTTGTGGTAGCACAGAGATGATCTTCCTCACGATGTCCGCATCATCTAGCTTTATTAATCCTATTGAATGAAGCTCATTGATAATTAGATTCAAACGAGAATACATATCACGAACAAGCTCATCATCATTCATTGTAAAGGAATCATAATTTTGTCTAGCTAGACAATGTTTTTGCTCACGGACATTACTTGTGCCGTCATGGAGCTCTTGGAGTTTTAACTAAATTTCATGTGCCGTATTTAAAGTGAATACTTGGTTAAACACATCCATACTAAATGATTCAAACAAGCAATTTTTAGCTCTAGCATTGAAATTCGTTTCTTTTTCATCACTCTTTGTGGGTTTTTCGGGATTCTTAATGGGTTTCATCCATCACGAGTGACTCTTCAAACTCCCAAATCAACCGCCTCAAGGTGGCAAGCCATTCTAGCCTTATAGTAAGAGAAGTTAGTGCCATCAAAGTGCGGAGGCCTAGAGGTATCCATCCCAACCACTCTAAAAAGCGTTGGCTCAATGACGGTTAAGCCAAAGATCCAAATTGAGCCAACCGGCTCTGATACCAATTGAAGGGACCATGACACCTAAGAGGGGGGGGGGTGAATTAGGCAACTTAAAAAATCTACTTCTAAATTATGGCCTCTTTTTCTACCCTTAGCAAAACCTATGCAAAAGATAAACTATCTAAATGTGCAACTACGGTTTTGCTAATGTGTTGCTATCTCTACCGCAAAAGGAGTAATATAATCAATGTAAATGCAGAAGCTAAAGAGCAAGATAGAGATATGCAAACTCCCATCGACGACTCCAGTATTTTTACTAAGGTATCGAGAAGCGCGCAAGCTTCCCCCTAGTCCTCGTTGGAGCCCCTCGCAAGGAATACCTCGCAAGGTCCAAGCTCCCGATCGGGTAACTCCGTGGATAGCCTCGGGCCTTCCCCACGCGCAAGTGGGTCTCCGACGTGCCTTCCGGCAAGCCTCTCCCGGATGCTCCCCGCCGTCTTCACTATCAAGCTTCCGACCAAAATGCCGTGGGCCTTGTTCCCTCCGGTACACGGTGGCGGCCACACCACAAACGCGGTTGGTGTGATCTCGCAAGACTTCAAGCCCCTCCGATGTACAACAATGGTGCTCGCAAACACCGAGTGGTAAGAGGTATGCAAACCTCACTAAACACTAGGCCTAAACCTAGAGCAAGCGCATGAGCGGTGGTCTAATCAACCTAAGCACTTCGCAAAGCACCTACGCTAATCACCTGATGAATCACTAAGCACTATGCAAGTGGAGATCACTAAAATGGTGTATCAACACTCTTGGTATGTTTCCTCAGCTCCACCCTCCTCAAATGGCCGGTTGGGGGTTGTATTTATAAGCCCCACTGAGAAAGTAGCCATTGGGGACAAAATCCCGCTTTTCTGCTACTGACCGTATGCTGGAGTCATCCTGATCGGACATGTCCGGTTGTCCCGGCCGTGGGAGCCGTGAACAACTGATTGGACGCTGCCAGCGTCCGGTCACTTACCACCGGACGCGTTCGGTCACAGTTTCGCTGCTCTAGAACCTCTCTGTACTCGACCGGACTCTGCTGTCCTACGTCCGGTCGATCTGCCGCCAGCGTTCGGTCCAGCGTCTGGTCACGCCTGTTGCCGAGCCTCTTATTCGGAGCGTCCGGTCACTTTCTTCTAGTGTTCGGTCCAGCGTTCGGTCACTTCTGTGAGCTCGTTTCTTCGCGATCTTGCGTCCGGCTTGGTTTCTATCTTCACGCTTGGACTTTGCTTGATATCTTGGGTCTTCTCTTGTGCTCCTAGGGTCTTGCTTATGGTGTTGATCATCGGATCATCACGTCGCCTTCGTCCAAGTCACGTCTTGCATCCTATTGAACTATAAAACAATCACTTGCAAGTTCATTAGTCCAAATTGGTTGTGTTGGTCATCAAACACCAAAATCCAAAGTAAATGGGCCAAGGGTCCATTTTCCTTACACATCTCATATAGGTACGATGATGGATCAACGGATCAATTGAAGGATGGTTGGGAATCCGAAGATGGTGTAATGGTATTCTCTCCAGGAGATGATGCAATGGGCTTGTTATTCAGCTGATGGTGGATCATCTGAAGATGCAGATACTAACTTTTTAATATGTCTTACCCAGGCAAGCCCCGGTGCATAACCCCTACTTTTCTGCGGTTTAAATTATATTTGTGTATTAAGTTTTAAGGAGTTGAATGAAACCCACTTGCATATATATATCTTTATCCTATGAGTCTTACTAGTCTGATAGGATCGTGTAGATTGCTATGCTACAGGACTCTGATATAAGTCGAGTGATTGCCTGTCACTCGCGAGAGATAGGAACTATATTATTGGATTATTATCACTTGGAAAATAAAAAAATGGTGGAAAGGAAAATGGTGACCGGGTAGGGATATGGTTTGGGTATTAGTGGGTGTAAGAGGTCGTGTCACCGTGGACGCGGGGCATGGCTTGGTTACACTGCTTTCCCTGTCTGGTCGGTTAAGGACCGGTCGTTGCATAAGCCGTCGAGGCAAGTCATAGACTTATTATCCCGAGCACATACTTGGGTACGGCCGCTTGGAAGACTTGTTGCTCTCTTGTCGCGGATCCAGCTCTTTTCGGACCGACGGTCAAGGTTTTATTTTGGTGGAGGAGGTCCTTGCACCGCACTAAGTCCGGGACGCAGGGGTGGGGGCTTGGAGTCCCAGTTTGGACGGGGACCTGGACACCCGGGACAGGAGAGTGATGGGTTGGTCCTGCTTGTGCCTTGGGTACAAGCGGTGCGTGTGTTTTTGGGGTACCCAGCTGGGGGCATTGATTCATGAATCGCCGGGCGATCCGGTACGGCTTGTTTCGTGTCTAGCACCGTAGTAAGAACTGAAAGATGGAAGATGGAAAAAGGAAATCTAATTGCTTACCACTTGCTTGAAAGTAGTATAGGTGCTTACATAGAATGGTTAGTTAATGAACCAATGTGGCAATTAATAAAAATCGAATATAAGGATGCACGCTTAGTAATGCTTCCTGCAAATGCAATAAACCCATAAGCCAGATAGCCTTGCATATCCTTGGAGTTTTTTCTTTCCTCCTATCGGGTAAGTCTTGCTGAGTACAATTGAGTACTCAGGGCTTTATTCCCCCTGTTGCAGGTGATAGGTAGTTGATAGAGCTGACCCTTGTGTGTGGATACCTCCTGGTGGGCTCAGCGAGGATTCCTTTACGCTGTGATCGTAGTTGTTATTTATAACTCTCACCAAATGTTTTTATAAATGAAAGTTTAATAATCTGTTGTCGTAGTTTATATATCAATACTTCATCATGTCATGATTAGATATTCATTTCCACTGTAATTCTGATCACATGTTTATATTCCTCTGTTCAATTCAATTGTTCATAACTCTGATAATATGATTTCATTATGCTATTATAATAATAAATATTATACTCTAATATTGTATTAAAAGTGATGTAAGAAATGGTTCAGAATGATGTAAGCTTTATTCTCATTTGTGATCCTGATGGCAAAAATGTGGATTTTCGGGTTCTCCCCTGGGGTGTGCCTGATGGAACCAAGTAATTTAGTGTTCTCCTTTGGGTGCTTAGTGTCTAATGGAAGACAAGCACTCCTGGTAGGCATTAGATTATGCGGTTCTGCCACAAGTCCCCGACGTCGCTGGCGATGTCCGAGCACCGAAAAGAGAGGAGTCCCCGGTGTCGTTGGTGATGTCCGAGCACCGAAGAATGAGGAGTCCCCGGCGTCGCTGGCGATGTCCGAGCACCAAAGAGTGAGGAGTCTCCGATGTCATTGGCGATGTCCAAGCACCGAAGAGCGAGGAGTCCTCGGCGTCGCTGACGATGTCCGAGCACCGAAGAGCGAGGAGTCCCGGGTGTCGCCGACGATGTCCGAGCACCGAAGAGCGAGGAGTCCCTGGCGTCGCTGGCGATCTCCGAGCACCGAACAGTGAGGAGTCCCTGGCGTTGCTGGCGATGTCCGAGCACCGAGGAGCGAGGAGTCCCCGGCGTCGCTGGCGATGTCCGAGCACCGAGGAGTCCCCGATGTCGCTGGCGATGCCCGAGTACCGAGGAGCGAGGAGTCCCTGGCATCGCTGGCGATGTCCAAGCACCGAGGAGTCCCTAGCGTAGGCGGCGATGTCCGAGCACCGAGGAATCCCAGCGAAGCTGGCGAGGTCCGAGCGTCGAGAGTCCCCGGCGTAGCTGGCGATGTCCGAGGACCGAGGAGTTCCCGACGAAGCTGGCGTGGTCCGAGCACCAGCATAGCTGGCAAAGTCCGTGCGGTGAAGTGTGTCCACTTAGTCCTCGAGCACGAAGAATCTGAGCGCCGATGAGTAAACGGCGTAGCTGGCGATGAAGCACGAGCGACGAACAGTCTAGTCAACTGGTCGGCGGCGAAGTGAGCAGTGAGTAGAAGCGACCGGCAAACAGTCCGATCAACTGGTCGACGACGGAGTCCATGAACTAAGCGGTCCGACCAGTTGATTGGTGGAGAAGTCCGAGCACCAGGTGGTCCGATCACCTGGACGATGATTCTACAATACAAACATGTAGAACAGGTAGTACATGATGTAAAAATATATGAACTCCGGAGAAAAATTAGCAATGACGATGAAATAGCATATGTAGCTCGGCGATCAGTTGGTGTGAAGATGTAATTATATTTAATATAAACCGCCCGACCAGTTAGTGTATAGCTGAGTCTCCAGCCATAGCTAGCCCATAGTTCATAACGTCGAGCGCGGAGTCCATGCACGTGTAGGAGGAACAGGCGTCACTAAGGAGTCGCTGCCGATCACCCATAACGTAGAGGGCGGACGCTCGTGCACGTGTAGGGAGGAGCCGGAGACAGGGCCGTCTCTGGGGACATCCGAGCGTCAACTTGACTGTTTAGGGGTTCGGAAAATCGTTTGGAGAGCAAACATGAAGAAAACAGCTCGAAGAAACATTATGGCAATATACGGAGATTGGAGAATATTTAGAAGAATATTAAAACGTGACTTAGCTTTAGATAGAAAGTCTGGTCGGCGACATATGGCGTTATCTGATCAGCGACGCGGACAGCTCGCTTGTCGGTTGGAACGGAGTTGATCTAGTGTTGGAGTAGGACAGACGTAGTCGGAGCTTCGCGGTGTCAGTTCGCGTACGAAGACGTGCAGTCGATTTGGAGTCGTGGCCGTGCGCCGCCGGCCGCTGGCAACAACTTCATTCGTGTCAGGATATGGCTTCAACTCGAGTCGGTGATGCTTTTCGTCTTCTACATTGAGTCGACGCGTAGTCTTGATCGGATCTTTTGAATCTGGTCGTAGTCGTTGGGGCAGTTCTGTGCATGTATACGCACATACATGAGCACATGCAAGTCAATTTGCATGGCCGATGCTTATTGCCTCCGTCGGTGATTGCCCAGGCCCCTTCCTTGGCCGCATGCTCGTATGCATGGTGCTGTAGATGCACGTGGTCGTCGTTGTTGCAAGATTGGATCAAATCCAAAACCGATGCTTGTTGAAGCGGTTAGTCACGGGGACCTTCCTTTTCTTTTGTCGATCTCATGATTCGGTGTTGGCTTCGGAAACAATCCAGGAGAGCCGGGATTTGATCGGTCAAGCCACGGGTTGCCACAGTAGTAGATTGATTCCGTCGCCGAGTGATATCGAGCCTGTCAAGCTACTGAAGTACGCCGCCGCAGGAAGTCAGGTTGCCACGAGCGGCATCGATCTTGAGATCCCATATGGCCCGCCATGGATCAAGCGCACACCCCTACCTGACGCGCCAACTATCGACAAAAGATGCTCGACAGTCCACCGAGAGGTATCCCACGATGGTAGATTTGTCATAGATGTGAGCGAGATCAGGAGCGAGATGGTAATACAAGCACCAAGACATAAGATTTAGACAGGTTCGGCCGTCAGTATGACGTAATACCTATATCCTGTGTTCTGATGTATTGCATTGAGATGTATGTGTCGTGTCCACTAGGGGACCCCTGCCTCTCCTTATATATTCTAGAGGGGTAGGGTTACAAGGAAAGTATCATATTTGGTACTATACAATTGCTTGCGGTGCACGCCGAGCAGCGCCGTGCACGCCTTGATCTTGTGGGCTGGGCTACCTCTGATGGTGCGGCCCATGTCTTGTCTTGTGGATACCGGGGGCTATACTCCCACATCGGTACAGATAAACTACGCCCACCGAGGCACCCGATCACTGGGATAGTACCAGGGAGACAGTTGATGCCTCTCGGCATCATAGATCTACGGGTTACGTTCGGTGAGGCAGCGAACTTTCGCCAGGAGATACTCTCCTTTGAGGTTGTGAATTTTTAGGACACATATAACGCCATCCTCGGCATACCGTATTTTGCTAAATTCATGGCTGTGCCTCACTATGCGTACCTAAAGATGAAGATGCCAGGGCCTAACGTTGTCATCACGATCTCTGGAGATCTTCAAAATGCCTATCAGTGCGACCTACTCGCTATCGAGAATGCGGTCCGAAACTTGGATCTGGCGTAGCATGAGCTCGACTATGTCCTCATGCAAGGAAAGGTCTCGGGGGCTCCGACAGCAGCGCCACCGCATCTTGATTTCTAGTCTCCACCTCCCGAAGAAAAGAGGCTGCCACCAGCCCAGTTCACGGCCTCGGAGCCAACCGTGGCCCCATCATTCACACCTAGGGAAGATTCGACAAGGTTCGCTTGGAGAGAACCGACCCAAGTAAGACCACGAACATCAGGAGGATCCTAAACCAGGCACAACAAGATGAACTCATCAAATTCCTGATTGACAATCGGGACATATTAGCCTAGAAATCCTTAGACATGCCGGGAATCCCTAGGGAGATCGCCGAGCATTCCCTGAGAATCCGTACCGACGCCAAGCCAGTCAAGCAACGCTTGAGATGGTTTGACAACAAAAGGTGTAGGGCTATAGAAGAAGAAATAGCCAAGCTCCTCGATACGGGCTTCATCAGGGAGGTCCTGCATCCAGACTGGCTTGCAAACCCTGTCCTGGTGCCCAAAAAAGAACAAGTAGAGAATGTGTGTCGACTATACGAGCCTTAACAAGGCATGCCCGAAGGATCCTTACCCTTTACCCCATATAGATCAGATCATCGACTCCACTACAGGATTAGAATTACTCTGTTTCCTCAACGCTTACTCCGGTAATCACCAGATCTGGATGAAAGAGTCTGACCAACTAGCTACTTCGTTCATCACCCCAATCGGAGCATACTGCTATGTCACCATGCCGTTCGGCCTGAAGAACATGGGGGCTATCTACTAGCGTTGTATGAAGCGTTGCCTCCACGAGCAGATAGACAGAAACGACTAAGCTTACGTCAATGACATTGTTGTAAAATCATCAAAAGCTGGGAATCTTATTCAAGATCTCTCGGAGACCTTCGAAAATCTCCGAAAGTTCAAGATCAAGCTCAACCCAGAAAAGTTTACCTTCAGGATACCATCCGGCAAACTGCTCGGCTACATCGTATCGGCTCACGGGATTGAGGCCAATCCAACGAAGGTCAAAGCCATCCTCGATATGGGACCTCCTCGAGCATTGAGAGATGCCCAGAAGCTCATGGGATGTCTATCTTCCTTAATCCGGTTTATCTCTAGACTAGGCGAGAAGGGACTCCCCCTCTACAAACTCTTACGCAAGACGCCAGACTGGCAATGGACCCTAGAGGCTCAAAAAGCTTTTGATGGTAGCAAGGACTTCCTCACCAAACCCCCCCATTCTGGTGGCTCCTCACGAAGAAGAGCCCCTACTTCTGTATGTCGCAGCTACCACCTAGGTGGTTAGCGTGGCTATAGTTGTAGAGAGAAAGGAAGAAGGCCACATTCAGACCATCCAGCGACCGTATACTTCCTCAGTCAAATACTGGCTGAGAGCAAAACTCGCTACCCGCACATCCAAAAGATACTCTATGGGGTGTACTTGGCAAAGAAGAAGCTGGTTCACTACTTTGATGCGCACCCGATTACCGTGGTCACATCCTTCCGCTAGGAGAGATCATCAACAATCAGGATGCGACCGGACAGATAGCCAAATGGACCCTAGAACTTATGGCGTATGGTATCACGTATGTGCCACGCACATCCATAAAATCCTTGGCTCTGGCGAACTTCATTGCCAAATGGACAAAAGCACATGTTGAACTGGCTGCAACCGACCTAGAGTACTAGAGCATGTAGTTCGATGGCTCTTTGATGCTACAAGGAGCGGGAGCAGGAGTTGTCTTGGTCTCCCCCAGTGGGAACTTAATGAGGTATGTACTATGTTTAAATTTTGAGGGTGCTACCAATAACATAGCAGAGTACGAGGCCCTGCTCCATGGGCTGTGAACCACAATCACCCTTGGGGTCAGGAGACTTGTCGCCTTGGGAGAATCTAAGCTTGTCATCGGGCAAGTAATGAAATCCTCGGCATGCTGTGAACACAAGATGGAAGCCTATTGCGTTGAGGTCATAAAACTTGAGGCAAAGTTCGATGGACTCGAGCTATGACACATCCATCTAAGGGACAACGAGGAGGTTGATAGCCTCGCCAGAATCGGCTTGACCTGAGACATGCCCCCAAGCGGCGTGTTCCTTGATGAGCTCACGAGACCCTCGGCACGCTTGGAAGTTGAAACTCAACCTCTCCCCAAGCCGAGCGTACTCACCATCACCAAGGCCGCATGCTCTAACCCAGACTGGGCGCAGGAGCTCATCGACTATCTACGACACGACATCCTCCTTATCAACAGGGATGATGCCGAATGAGTACGTCGAAGAGCTAAATCCTACGTTATGAGGGATGACGAGATCCATCATAAAAGCACGAGCGGAATCTTGCAACGGTGCATACCCACGGAAGACAGGAAAAGACTCTTGCAAGATATACACTTAGGGGCTTGTGGCCACCATGCAGCGCTAAACACCTTGGTGGGTAAGGCCTTTCGACAAGGGTTTTATTGGCCTACCATGGTTAAGGATGCACGACACATCGTGAGTACTTGTGAGGGATGTTAGTACTTTGCCAAACAAAAACACGTCCCCTCTCAAGAACTCCAAATGATCCCAATCACATGGCCCTTTGCCGTCTGGGGACTCGACCTTGTTGGGAAACTCCCACTTGCCCCCGGGGCTTCGACCACTTATTTGTCATGATCAATAAGTTCACCAAGTAGATCGAGGCCAAGCCTGTAGCTACAGCTAGCTCGGAGGTGATAGTTGAGTTCATCAAAGAAGTCATAAACCGGTATGGGGTCATGAACACAATCATTACTAACAACGGCACCTAGTTCACAGGGAGCGCGTTTGTCAACTTCTGTGATGAACAATAGATCAATGTAAGATGGGCTGCAGTGGCCCACCCCCAGACTAACGGTCAGGTAGAAAGGTCGAATGGTTGCATCCTCCGAGGGCTTAAACCTGAATCTTTAGGAAACTAAAAAAGTTTGAGGGTAGATGGGTCAAGGAGCTTCAGCCAGTCCTATGGGGCCAACTGACCACTCCTACTAGGCCGACAGGGTTCACTCCCTTCTTCCTTATCAACGGCGCAGACGCGGTACTACCCGAGTAGATCGGCTACGTCTCTCCTCATGTCTGCGCTTATGATGAGGAAATAGCAGAGGAAGCCTTACAGGATTCCCTCGACAAGCTCGACAAGCATCGCGGAACGGCACTCGTCCGCTCTGCAAGATATCAGCAACATCTGCGCAAGTACCACAGCAAGCACGTTCGACCACTAAACTTTATGAAAGGTGATCTGGTTCTACGTCGAGTGCAGACAACCAAGGGGAAAAACAAATTCACACCTCCTAGGGAAGGACCATTAATCGTGGCCAAAGTGCTAAAGTCGGGAATGTATAAGCTGGCAAACATGAATGGTCAGTTCTTCGCGTAAAAAGTAGCCCTATACCATGGTCCAAATCACGGGTGGTGTGACCACCAACCCATAATAAAGGTAGTAGGCTCCGATCAAAATGACAATCAGTATGTCCCTGGGCTTAAACTGAGCACCCCAGCAGATCACACTGATCTACCGAGGCACTCGGGGGCTACCCGATCAAAAAATTTCAAGAGTATACGGCATTCGGGCAAGTCGTGTTAGGGTTTCCAGTCAATCACCACGATAAGTTATGCTAACCTATTGCGGTGATCCGGGGGCTACAACTAACATTACACGAGTCACCAAGGCATTACTCAAGAGAACGCAAACCATAAAGTCCTAAAGTCTTTATTCCAAGGCCAATGTAGTTTACACATCATGGGGAGCAGACCGGATTACATCCTCTACTCTCTCATATTCAGCAATGGTGCCCGCCACACCCCTAAACTCCTCGGCCAGCGCACTGACATCGTCGGGTCTTTCCACTGGCAATGAAGTACAAGATCAACAAAACCGGACCTCATATTCATTGTCTGTTCTCCGCCTATGCTCTTCTTTCTCTCCGCCTTTGCTCTGATCTTCCAATTCCCCTCCTCTGCTGCTAACAATGAAGTACAAGATCAACAAAACCGGACCTCGGAGCAAAGAGATGGCCAAAATACGAAATGGTCCGATGATGAAAAAATTGGTACCGTCTGCCAGTCTGAGGACCACTAAACTTCAGATTTCCTTTATCTCCTCTCCAGTTCAACTCCACTCCGATAGCATTACTGGATCTTCAGGATCATGTACTATATATACATGTTCTCATCGTCATCAAAAAATTAGGTGAGAGAATGATGCCACCGTCCATCATATGTACAAAATATCATTAATTTGTCTAAACTTAATTCCATCTTACTAGCAATAGCTTCTGCATTTGGTTTCATGTATCCATACCACACATGTGCACAATTCCTTCATCGCTGTGATCTATGCAACGATGCGAATGCCCCGTGGCAACAGACGGGATATTCATCTTGTTGTATTATATCTTAGAAACAAAGGCATAACTAATTATATAACTTAGTAAAAACTATCATGCGTGACTGTTGCGGAAGCATATGTGTATACAAGCTTAGTAGACAAATAAACGACATATATGCATGCCTTTGGTTCTAAGAATCACACAAGCTAGAAGGCTAATACATCAATCAGATTAGACACGCATAAGCATAACTTACTACAGGTTCAGTTATTCATGGGGTCTAGTAGCTATAGATTCATGCAGACTGATTTGTGACTTCAGCATCAGTTGTGTCCCTCATTTTTTTTTGGGAAAGAAACTTGTGTCCCTCACTGAACAAGAAGTCTGGTGGTCTCCCATATATCACCGAATCGGAGTAAGGCATTCTCCTGACATACTTCCAAATAGGCACCTTAGGGCGGTAGAGCTCTATTAGCTTCCCATCAGCCAAGTAGTTGATCTCAAGTGTGTAGGGCAGTCCAGGCTTCTTGATCTCAAGTGTGTAGGGCAGTCCAGGCTTCTTGTTTCGCTGCACCCTCAGCACTGTTTTCTTGAATTTGCTGAACCGGCGAGCCATCTCATCGCGGTCTCGCTCCTCGTTAAAATACTTGCACCACCGTTCGTACAAGGCCCATAGTGCTTCGTCTGACTCAAGGTCTTTCTCCTCTGCCACAAATTCCTCCCTACCTACATACACACAAACACACATAAGTGGCGGTCAGTAATAAATCTTGTTCTGAAAAAAAACAAGAAACTTACATGCTTATATATACATACGATTGATTCAGCTGCAAAAACTTGCAAGATATATCATATAAGTACAATTAAGATTGTGTGGATTCAGCCAGCGTGCCATAGGTAAAAAAATTAGGCCTTGATCAGTCCAAATTAAAATGCATGACTTACTAAAGCGGCGCTGCTGTGTTTCTCTGAAGATGTATATGGGGAGGTATTGGGTTAATTACATTTGGTGGGCAAGGGTAGTGGTGCATCGGCCATGTCGCGAAGGGTGGTGGTGTGACGACGCTGGATCCACTGCCGGTGCCGGCGCCGGCGCCGGAGGTGTGGCAGCGCATGCACCGGGCCGCCGGTGATGCATCGATGCGGGGACGACGACGACGACGACTGCGCACGATCGGACGATTCGAGGCCGCCACACCCGCACCGCCTGTAGAAGCAGAAGCTGAGCGAGCTGCTGCCGCCGTGGCGCAGCGAGACGCGGCCGACGCAGCTGAGCGGGCGGCGCGGGCTGCCTCACGGGAGGCCCGCAGGATGATGGACGCCATCGACGGCATGACGGACGAGATGAATGGATGAATTCGCTGGATGGCGGCGCCGGGCGGGTCGGATGGATGGGAAAAAGATTAAGCCGCGTATCGACCCGCGGTTATTAGGTTTTCGGAAGCTCTGCAGATCTAGTGCATAATTCCATATACAGAGCTTAAGAAGGAAGCGTCTGTCGATCGTACGTCTGATGCATGTGCATGCGCCCAGCCTAACTACAGCCCAACGAACTCGATCGTCTGGTGCATGGTGCACGTGATGGACGAGTTCATGAACCATCAACAACCAAAATGCTGTAGATTCCTCAAAAAAACATATGGTATATATCAAAGGGTTTTTCCCCTTTTCTTTTACACACAAGTACTTAGGTTAATTTATATTAGGGTTGCATCACGATTGTGCAATTACGTCAACAATGCCATCCCTTAAGGAGATCAATATCATTCAGTTCTTCACATCTTGAGTGAGACCAAATCAAATCTATTTCAATTTATGCCAACAAGGCTGGCTCAAGTGAATAGCGATGGGCCTGTTTGGATTGGATCCTGAGAATGCCGCCTCACCCAGATAAAGATCCTAGGCGTCTATTTTTTGTGGCCTGGGACTAAACGTGGTTATCTGATATAGGCAAGTTGGCTAGGCCAACAACTAAACGCAGCTGCGAGGTGAGCCCAAACGAACTATTCTTTCGCCTCTTTAGAGGGGGCGAGGAAAAGCGTTGGACCTGTGTAGCCTATGGGCACCTAAAAGTTGGCCTCCACTAATCAGTGAACATTCGCTAGACTACAAACTAGCGAACAATCAGACAACCTCCGTTGACTTTGTTTTTCTAAGAAAAATTGTTTTCACAACTTTTCATTTTTAAAGTTAAAAAGTTATACTCCTAATTTTTTTTGCATAATTTTACAGGACAAAACTTATCACCATCAATTTCTTAACATAACTTTTTAATATAGTTTTGTAACATAATTTGCAACCTAATTTTTGTTCATAACTACATCAGACAAACCGATCAATAATAATATCTCGACACAAACTTTCTACCTATATAATAAATTTTACAATAAATAATAGTCCATGTTTCCTACATCTTGATTAGTGTGGATCACCTTTAATGTATGTAGAGATGCATTCTCATTAAGCAATAACTTGTTATAAAATTCCAACAAATTAATTAGGTATTGTAGGACATAGAGGAAATACTTGCGGTGAAGTTTAAGATAGAGTAACATCCACTGACGATTCTCAAACTTGTTTCACTGTATGAATCCTGATCCCTTAAACTCACAAATCACCCATTTAGTTCATCAATCTCTGTCCGGGTCTCACAAGAAGTCCAAATGGGTCTACACGCGTACTCTATGCTGACATGTGGGACCCATATGTCAGGTCCATATCCTTGGTCTCCTTCGTCTCTCTCATATATCATATCTCTCTCTTCTCTTCGAGTGTAGAGCGCCCATGGGCTCATGTCTCAAACGCTCCTCCCAACTAACCACTGCTCCTTGCTCTTGCCACCGGTAGCTGCCATTGTTCTGCATCGCCCCACACTGCTCACGCTGCACTTCCAGTTGCCTACGCCGCCAACTGGCGCTCCCCTTTGCCACTGACCCATGCCTCCTGACCCCTGTCGCTCTCCTCTCTGCTCTCGTTCGGTGCTGGGAGACCAACAACGGTGATGAGGAACACAAGGTGGTCAATGAGGCTGAAGTTGTTGTCGACGGATGTGGAGCGGGTGGTGCGACACGCCATGGTGCGGCACAGTAGCCTCGACGCGCTGTGCAACATAACATGGGGGTGATGAGTCAGAGTAGTTTTGTTGAGCAGAAAAGCCGGTCGAGGAACATTGAGTAGATGGAGGCGCTATGACCGACCGATAGGAAAATATAGCAACACACAAAATAATTGTAATTTGTTTGTCGGTTTTCCTATTTCTCTGTGTGTTCTATCATAATCGACAGGAAAAATATATTTTTTCTGTCGGTTGCTCCCATATCGACAGGAATATTTTAGTTTCCAGTAGTGTCTATGTGACGTCACAACTCATTGCCCACCCTGGTCGGAGAAGGCCCTGCGATATCCCAACCAAGGGGGCAACATGACTGTCGTGCCCTACCAAGCCAGAAGCAGCAGAGCAAGCTAAAAGCTCTAGTTTAGTTTTGATGAATTGATGACACTAACCCTATGCTCTAAGTGTGAAATTGAGATAGGTTTGTTCAAGCCAAGCGTGGAGCAAAGATGAAGTCTATGGTGATGGTGTCGGACATACGATGATGAAGTGCTCTCCATTTGGAAAAGAAGAAAGAGAAAAACAAAATGGCTCAAGGCAAAGGTATATTTGATAGGAGCATTTTGTTTTTGTGATCAAGACACTTAGTGAGTGTGATCATATTTAGGATAGATAGCCGTACCATTAAGAGGGGTGAAACTCGTCGTGAAATGCGGTTATCAATGTGCCACTAAATGTTCTAACTCATTGCATATGCATTTAGATTCTAGTGAGTGCTAACACCCTTGAAAAATGCTTGTGAAAAATGCTACACACATGCACATTGGTGATACACTTGGTGGTTAGCACATTTGAGCAAGGGTGGTGAAGTTGGAGTTGAAAATGAGGAGTTGCGCAGGGACCAGACTCTGCCTTGGGCAGTGACCGGACTCGGCCCTGCGTCCAGTTAGTGGAGCGTAGTGAAGGCGTGATCTTGGCCTGTGACCGAACGCTGGTGAAAGCACACGCCCGGACGTGCGGGAGTTACTGTTCTCATGTTCGGTCACAGTGACGTGGCAGCGCGGGGGACTGGCAGCCGAGGAGGAGGACCGGACTTGGCAGCACGTCCGGTCATGGTCGAATTGATGCGTCTGATCGTGAAATCCCTCTCTGGATGCTTACTGGAAGTGACTGGAGTCTGCTGGTGGGTGAGTCAGGTCGGTGAAGCTGCACATCCGATCGTCGGCTCGGTGGCCCAGGCGCGCGCACTGCACCGGCGTGTCCGATTATCACTTAACACGGATGCATGTTGGATGTTGACCATTGGAGATCGACGAACGACGTTGAACAAGTGGGCCACATGGTGGCAGATGCGCGACCGGACGCTAGGAGGCGCGCGTTCGGTCATCCCGATCGGCGCGTCCGATCGCTGCACAGAGGGCTCAGTGTTGAGCCCAACGGCTCTATTTCATTGGGGCGCCTATTTAAGGTGCTTGGCCGGCTCGGGCTCACCCTTTTGGCCATTTCTATTAAGAATACACCCTAGTGAGCCTAGCTATACTTCTCTCACTCATCTTGCTTGATTAATTCATCATTTGGTGAGATTGAAGCGCATCCAAGTGCATTGCTTTGAGTAATTGCATCTAAAGGTACTTGATTATTGTGTTTCGCTGCGGGATTCACTTGTTTCTCTTGGTGGTTGCCGCCACCTAGACGGCTTGGTGCAGCGAGGATCATCGAGCGGAGGGTGGTGTTTGTCTTTGGCTCTGATCATGGTGATTGTGAGGAGTTCTTGAGCCTTCCCCGTGGGAGATCACGAAAGGCATTTTTAGTGGATTACTTGTAGCTTGTGGATCCCCATCTTGTGTTGGTTGTGCGGCACCTGGTTGTGGGTTAGGCGTGTGATGCCTATTAGCGTGTGAACCTCCAAGTGGGTGAATCGCTATAATGGGGACGTAGCTTGCTGGCAAGCAAGTGAACCTCAGAGAAAAAATCTTGTGTCATCTTGTCTCCGAGGATTTCATTGGTATTCATTGTGATTGATCTCTTGCCCGGCTCGGTATATAATTCCTAGCACTTGTATTTACATTCCTATTCTCTTGTGTAGTGCTAGTTGTAGTTAGTAAGTAGAGTAGCCTAATTAGTTGTAATTACTCTTGCTAGATTGCTCACTAGTGGTAGAAGTAGTGACATAGCCTTTTGTGTGATATAGTGATCATATCAATTAGAATTGTGGATAGTTGGCCTGCATTTTTAGTAGGCTAGCGCAAAACTTGCTTTATGCCATTTAGCCCCGTTCGCTTCTCTGAAAAAACAAGCCGAAACACTGTTCCGGCTGATTTGTTACGAGAGAAAAACATTATTCCGGCTGAAAAAACAAGCTGAAAAGTACGGATTATAAGACAAGCGAACAGGGCCTTAGTTGTCTAACCATTTTGTTTAAGTGTTGTTGTAGAAATTTTTATAGGTTATTCACCTTTACCCATTTAGGACCTTAGGGCACACCGCGGCATGCGGCCAAGGCGCTGCCTAGTTCCGGCTTTCGCAGCTTGGCTACCTAGGGCCACAACATGAAGCAGGTAGGAAACATTGAGAATAGGGACGCAGAGGCATCTATAGCTTGGGCCTATTGGTCGATGAGGAAGAGGGTGGGAGCAGTCTCGACTGCTTCTGTGGGAGGAATGGGATGTTGGAAGAAGGGGACGGCATGGCCTAGGATGGTGCAGCCGAGGGATGGGGCGCCACGCATGCCCACCACTCCTGTGCCTCTGATTAGACAAGGGAAGAAGGGATGGGGCGCCATGCCCACCACGGCTGAGGGAAGAAGGGAGAGAGAGGAGAGAGCGTGAGAGGGAGCACAGCCAGGATGGGGGCAATGTGGCTGACGCCGCTGCTCACCTTTGGGGAGAGAGAGAGGAGGAGGAAGGGATCTCAACTGCTCGTGAGAGTGGGGGAGGAGACAGTGCAGAGAGGAGGGAGATGGAGTTGACATGTGGCCTCCCATATGTTATTTTTGCCATATCAGCGTAGGGTACGAATGCAGACCCTTTTGAACTGCATGTGAGAAATGGAGATTGAAGATTTATGAGTATAGAGACAGAAATGACACGTCAAAATAAGTTTGAAGACCACCTGTGAACTTTACTCTTAAAAAAAATATATAATTGATTCAGCATGACCAGCTACCATAGTCCTTGCGTGCATTCCTGCCAAACATTATAGACCATAAAGACCTGCTAGCTGGTCGGTCAAAAGCGAGATTTTGATGGGAACGTGGAACCATGGAAATTACCATTTGATTATCCAACTCTCTGCATTTGCTTTACATGTAGTGGAAGCCACGGTGCCACAATCATTGAATTTGTCGTGTTCCATATCTGGGATCCATCAATTACCTGCCAACAGTATAGCTAACGTTCTTTTTTACAAGAGCACACCTACATGTTTTTTATTATCACCAAAAGAATATACACGTACGTGCACTCGCGCTGATTCATAGACTTGAATCCAAAGAGTAATTAGCTATACAGATCCCACTAAAAAAATCTAATAAAGTATTAGCAGATGACTAGTGTGAATTATTGGCACTCACAATAGAGAGATTAGCTAGGCAAGGCATATTCAGATTTCTTCCACTTGCTTATTGTATACGTGACATTATATTGACAGCGCGATTATTATATATCAGCACCTATATATCTCCTTAGTGTTTGCACGAAATATTGTTAACGCATCAAGTCATCGAAGCTATGCCATCACAATAAAGTGAAGATATATACTGTGTCTTACATGGAAAAGAAATACATGTTATCATTCGCCAATTGCCACATGGCAGTCACCCGCACAACCAATCTTGACGTTCCTAAGTTCCAAAAATAATTTTCCCAATTAGAGACTAGAGCAATGTAGTTCTTTGTTTCTTATGGATGGTATGTTAGATTTTGTATTGGTCAATAATGTTAAACTCTATTTTATTTGCTTCTTGATTTATAATTTGATGGATTTATGCCGCCTCTTCTTTGAATGAAGAGGTTTGAAACTAGCTTATTAGATTCGTGTCAAGTGTCCTAACCACATATATAACCGCTAAAATATTACTACTATGCTAGAGCCTCTTGTCGAAAATTTGCTTGACCCAAATCTCACCAACGACCACACCAGCTGGTAGTTGCCGTAGTCCGGTCCTTTAGGTGGGTCACGCTGAGGCCTGAGGCAACACAACACCATCATCTGGTTTGTCGATCAAAAGTGAGATTAAATTATGCCTGATGGTAACCTTCACCATCGGTTCATATTAATATTAATAGTAAACATGTTTATGCATTGTAATGGGACCTATAATTTATTTGATGCACGGTGCTTGTCCCAGTGTTAATGAACTAGGTATTTCTGTTGGATATAGGCTAGTTTGACGTGCTCTGTCTCCTCTAATGGAGCAGCTTCTTTGGTGGAGCTGAAACCGTTTTGGAAACGCTTCATAAAAACGACTCGAGTGACAATTTTTTAATAATTTGTGTCATATTTGTATGGAGAAGTCAGGAGAAGCCACGGTTTGATGGCTCTGGCTCCTCAGTAAAAAAACAACTCCCTAAACTATTGTTTGGTTTAACCCTGCCCTCCCCTCAAGCTATTTCAGTAGTTCCAATAAACATATAATGATGAAATTCATATATAATGTATTTGAACATAAGTTATGATGTCAGGTATCATGCATAACACAAAATTTGAAATGAAAACTTAACTTTACACACGAATAAACAGAAGATAATAATAAATCTGGTTAAGGGGTAAACTGGATCAACTGAATGAGTTAAGGAAATAAATGGAGCCAAACGTTAGTTTATGGGTTGTATGGACATAGACGAAACTTAGGGTCCATTTTGTAGGGATCTAGATTCCTAGCAGAAACATTTCAATTTCAGATTCTCTTGAGAAACGTTTCTCTTAGAAACAGATCACTTGCTAAAACCGTTTGCCTGTCCGTCTGGCTTTAGATTCTGAATAGAGGTGAATGTGGTGGAATAGACCAAAGTGCCCTTGATATATGATGAGGTTTTCTTGAGTTGATACAGGGCTAAATAAAATATTTACAACCTGGGCGAAATATGTATACATGTATTCCTATTGTATTTCTTGCTTTATTTTTCAACTGAAAAATGGCTGAAATATGTATACTGGTATTCCTATTGTATTTTTTGTTTTACTTTTTTCTATGGGAAAAAGGCCGAAGTATGTATCACTACTACATAAAAACTTTCACAAGGCGTTTGCCTTTTGGGCTCAGAGGCGGGCGAGCTGGTTGCCCGCCTTCGTTGTTATTCGGTGGCAGGGCAGCCAACCCAACAACTGTCTTGGTTAATCATTAACGGAGGCAGACAACCTTAGGCGCCCGCCTCGGTTAATATCGATTAACTGAGGCGGTTGACATAACACAACTGCCTCTGTTAATATATTAACCGAGGCGGTCGCCTTAAATCAACCGCCTCGGTTAATCGATATTAAGTGAGACAGGCGCTTAAGGTTGCCCTCCTTGGTAAATTTATTTTCGAAGGCGGGCACACTATAAGGCCTGCCTCTAAAAATAGTGGCCCAGCTCCCAGCCCATAAAAATCCCATCTTTGCCCTTCTACCGGGCTCATATATAAGCAGGACTAGATTAACCCTAGCCTCACATCGCCCCTCCCCTCCCAGCGCCCCATGTCCCCTCCCGACCCGATCGAAGGCGGCGCCCCTCCCCTCCCGACCCGAGCGCAGCGCCCCGGCCTCCCTCTCCTCTCCCTCACAGCGCAGCGCCCCTCCCTCTCCTCTCCCTCTATGTCCTCCCTTCGGCGGCGCCGGGCCCCTCCTAGGCGGGCGAGCGAGGGACGCGGCAGATGGGGGCCTCCTCCCTCGGTCTGGCGGCTTCCCAGATCCGGTCCCGACGCGGGGGAGCCACCTCCCTCCGGTGGCGGTGCGGCACGGGACGCCGGATCTGGCTCGCGTCGGCGGCACGCGGGGATGCGGCGGCGGTGGTGGGGCCGCGTGGAACAGGCGAGCTCGCTGGTGGGCTCCGAAACGGGCTTGCCGGTGGGCTCTAGGGTTTATTTTGTTTTTTTGATCCATTAACCGAGGCAGACATTTGCAAGGCACCCGCGTCAGTTAATCGATTAACCGAGGAGGGTAAGGCAACCGCCTCCGTTGTTCACGGATTAATCGTGACGTTTGAATGAAAGCTGTTGCCTTTGCCTGCCTCTGACTATTGAGTTTATTGTAGTGGTGTATACTAGTATCCTATTGTATTTCTTGTTTTATTTTTCTACGAGAAAACGGCCAGGTGTCAGCCAGGGTAGAACGGGCTAATAAGAAAACATCAACCGTTTCTCGTGCGAAACCATGTTTGAGCCGATTCTACCTTTTACACTACGCGGATGAATCGTTTCAATTCCGAATCACCGGTGGAAAAAAATTGTTTGGAGCCAATTCTGCCGTTCCACTGGAGAGACCAGAAAGAGCATCTCCAAGAATCTTTCTAAATCTCCCTCTCTGAATCATTATTTGGAGAGTCATTTGTATAAAAATCGTTTTTTATATCTTTTCATTCTCTAGCAGTTCTTCTATATCTCATGCGCACTCCAGAGAGTCATTCTCGTCTTCTATTTTTGGCTAGCGAAAAATCCGGAATAGAAAATGGCTATATTTGGATAACCATTTAGAGAAGTTGTTGGATGGTAGTTTTTCACCAAAATCTCTATTTCTAACATTTAGGAAGAATATGGAAAATCTCTCGGAGATGCTCTTAGACGAACCAAACAGAGCCTTAGAGAGAGTAGTCTGGACATTTTCACATTGTTCTTTCTTCTGCTTGTATTCAAGCATCACCGCTTTCTGGTTGGTTTTGGTCCTCATCACAGCTGAGGCCCCATCAAGTCAAGGCTCGGGCTTTGGTCCTCACCGCTATCATAACATCCGCCATGGCTTGAATGGTAGCCGCTAGCCCCCTCCCTTGCATCGCTACAGGCACGCCTGCGGGCGTCGAGGGTGTTGCGTTCGTCGCAGTGGAGGCCGAGACGCTCATGCACCGAAACCGCGGTGCACGGCCCGCCGCCTTGTTGGGCCTGATGGACTGCTACATCCTCGTCGGGTTGTTCTGAGGGCGCGTCGTGTCTGCGAGCGTCGAGGGTGTCGCATGAGTCGTGGTGAAGCCCGACACTCTCATGCACCGAAACCGCGGTGCACGGCCTGAATGGGAGCGCTGTCGGGGTGCTCCGTATGAGGTATTCCGGGGACAATGGCTCTCCCCCGGCAAGCTGCGCCATGATGTTGGCGAACGAGAAGGTGAGGTGGCGCAGGTCCTCCCGGGACGGTCGGGGTCCTAGGAAGGCGCCGAGCTGGTGCCCTAACCTTCCGTAGTCGAAGCTGAGGAGCTGGTCGCTCCCGAGGGCGTGGACCTTCGGTGCAGGCAGCTGCAGCTCCCTGGGTGCCGCAGTGATCGCGTCGAGGCCGGCGAAGAGGAGGGGTTGTGCGGCTGTGGGAGGCCGCACTAACTCCCCCTCCGTCATGACGACAAAGTCTATGTTCCCGAAGCGCACGCGTGCGCCCGAGACCCAGCTGACATTGTGATTAGCCATCCGAGGCCTGGTGTGGATGTCGAGATGCGCAAAAATCCCCTACCTAGAGCGCCAACTATCGGTTTTTCGAGTTACCACCAACAAGTAAATTTGTATTATTGCGCGTCTGACCCGGATGGTGTGCTAAGAGGACACGAGGTTTATACTGGTTCGGGCAGAATGTCCCTACGCCCAGTTCATTGCTACTGCTCGTGTTACTAGCACTAAAAGTTCATAGTAGGTGTTACAAACGGTCGAGAGAGCGATAGGTCCCAAGTCTCTGGTGGAAAGAACGAATGGGTGCTGAGAGCTCGGTCGCTGCTCGGCTATGTGTTCGAGGTTCGATGCTAGTGGTTTTGGTGTGATGATCTGATGTCCCTTAATGGGACGCCCTGCTTTCCCTTTTATAGGCCAAGGGAAAGCATGGGTTACAACGGTAGAAAAGAGGAGAACGAGAGGGAGCCGAAGTCCTTCAGGGTCGTCGGGCCTTTCTTTTCCTTTGTGTGGGCCCTGCTGACACGGTAGGTGGTGACAGGGACAGCTCCATGCCGGGCGCCTGTCCGCCGATGGGCGGCCTCGGTGGTCGGGCGAGGCGGAGCCCGCGGCCTCGGTGTTGGGCGAGGCGGAGCCCGTCCCTAGAGGTCGGGCGAGGCGGATCCCACGACCTTGGGGTTGGGCGAGGCGGAGCCCGCGGCCAGAGGTCCGGGCGCCCACAGCCTCTTCGTCGGTTGGAGCTGTAGTCGCACCTTTGACTGCCTGGATGGATTGATGTATAACGACCATTAGCCCCTCCTCTTTGGGTACCCTAGTATTGGTCCCCGACAGGTATATACCACTGAAACATCCAAGATTGTTTGAAATTTTTTCAAAATCTAAGAACTTAAAACAACATTTTTGGACTCTAAACAGTTCATCCATATCCGAGTTCATATAGCAAAGTTATGAAATATTTTTTGATGTAACTATTTTTAGAAAACAAGCATCTTCCTCTATTAATAGATTTTTGAAGACGGGCGCTTAGAATTGCCGCCTTTGTTAATAGCAATTTTTAGAGGTGGGCATATTTTTTATGTGTCTTCCAAAATCTTTTTGTTTTGTACCCTCTTTTTTTGTTTGTTGGCTCTGAGAGCATTGTAACCTGTACATATTATTGTAAACTCCTTTTCACATATATTTATCTCCTAAAATTATTTATAGAAGCGTGTCGGATAAATGTGCTGCCTTCTAAAATCGAAACCTCAGTCTCGTAAAATAATTTTAAAATAATTTTTTGTAGTAGTGTGTAAACATAGGTAGTTTTACCCTTGTCAACATTTTTCTTAAATTTAAGTGATTCCAATACTTGAACCCACTCATGAACCTCCACTTGAGCTTCCCAATCGCCATCGACCCACCAAGTCTCATAAGTAAGAACAAGATTTAACCAAAAGGAGTGAATCACCTCGCATGGTGTTCACTTATCACTATAATGACAAAATCACATCTCGAACTTGTCATCTCATATGCTATCTCAAAAGGTTTAGAAATGAAAGAAGTACCATGACTCAACCGTAGTCGTCGTTGGGTGATTCTCCAGTCGTCGTAGGCGCAACAGTTATAAGTGAAAGGCTACCAAACAATTTCGGCTGGTTGTTGGTCACTGAATAACTCTACCATTATCTGTCAAGCGTGTCATTGCCAGCCTAGCTAGCTCTCTTTGGATATCATTCTACCTATAAATATGCTGCTGAGGTTTACAGGATCCTAGCAACACAACAACAATCCAAAGCACGCTAACTAGCTAGCTACCTAGCTGTTAAGTTGTGCCGCCCCTCCATCAAGGAAACTGTAGTGGTCAGCGTGCTGCGACTTGTGCTGATGATGTTCATCATCTCCTCCAGCGCTGGATCGCGGTGGGCGTCGGCCAACATCCCTTCGGCTTCTTCCCTGGCTCATCAGCACTGCCCATCCAGCTGCGGGGATTTGAATATCTCCTATCCGTTTGGTATTGGGCCGGGCTGCTTCCACCGAGGCTTCGAGCTCACCTGCGACCACACGGCTCATCCACCCAAGCTCTTCTTGGGAAACAGTACCACTACTCAGATCACTTCTCCACTTTATTCTAGTGGTCTTTATACTACTGCTCTTGGTTTCAACGTAACCATGAGCCATGGTGTGGACACCTACAACGTGTCCTGGCAGCCCCCTGATGAGGGTGTTATTATCGGTCATGATAACAATTTGTATGTTGTCGGCTGCAATGTCGACGTCATTCTATTTGGTGACAATATGACAGATCTAATTGGTTCTTGCATGAGTGTCTGCACAGACGACAGAGAGGCCATGGAGAGGGTGAATTTTGATGGCTACTGTGATGGGCTCGGCTGCTGCTACATCGTGTTGCCAAGGGACCTGCCAGCCTTTATGCTCCAACTTGTCCGCCGCAACGTTACAGCAGAACAGTTATTAGACGATGAAGGGCTCTCCAACGTCAAGGTTCTACTATCACGATATTATAGCTTTGCTTTGGGTGATCTATACATGAGTTGGGTGAATATAAGCAATGTACAAGATGCATGGATTGAGATTGCCATCACGGACCAACCAGATTGTGAAAGTGCCCAAGTGAATAAGGACACTTATGCTTGTAATGATGAAAGCAACTGTCAAAACCTACCATCTGGACGAGGCTACCAATGCCAGTGTCCCAGTTACATGCAAGGCAATCCCTACGTGCGTGATGGCTGCATCCAAGGTCCATACTTCGTTGCTTCTTCTTCTCTTCTTTGGTTCTTTTATAATCTATTCGACATGTATATATTTCTAGAGTTTAATGCAGATGAATAGTGCTTTCATTGTCTCTCCAATTTTATATGGTCACTTTATATGGCAACCAAAACCACCCGCCAATTTGAATATGTGATGGTTTTATTGAACAAGTTTGAAAAAATGATCACATCCCTGCACTAGCAATATTTTTATATATTGCCACAAGTTGTGGAGAGCAATTGGAATGACTTAATTTTTATATTACTACTAAAGTAGCCTTGTCATTTCTTTTTTTGGATTTAGTCAACATTCCTCACCATATTTATTTGCCATGAAGCAGCTTACAATTCAAGGCCCAAAGAGAACTGTACCAGATCATGTGGAAACATGACAATTCCATTCCCTTTTGGGATTGAAGAAGGTTGTTTCGCAAGCGATGACTTTCAACTCAACTGTACATCGAGTAATATCACTGTTCTTGACCGAAGGTACACACAATATCTTGTGGCCAATGTATCACTTGATGATGGGTTTTTGGCTGCTAGCAACATGGTGGACAACACAAGCTACAAATTCATGCCAAGGGTAGTCGACTCTGACTATGATGGTTCTTACCATTCCGAGTACTTTCATGAGTCTGTTGTGGACGGTATTTTTTATTTCTCACAGGAAGCTGAAATAATAAATTGGGTAATTGCAAACTTAACTTGTGAACAAGCTATGCAAAAAAATGCTAAGTATGCGTGTATCAGTCACAACAGTTATTGCCAAAATGTCACGCGAGGGAGAACACATTTTGGATATCGTTGCAAATGTTCCAATGGCTTCCAAGGAAATCCATATCTGCAAAATAATTGTACAGGTTACATTTCTCTCTTGTACCATATTTTCGTATTTTCTTATTTCTAGACATTCACTTATATAAATAAAAAAATACATACTGAGCTATGTTTTATTTAGAGTAACTAAAAATCATCATGCATCTATTTGCAACACCGTACCAATTAACAAAACATTGATTAGAGATAAATGCATGCTTTCACTTGTAACAACATCAATATGACACAACTATTCATTTTGGTGTAGACATTGATGAGTGCTCAATTCCAAATAAATGCAATGGAATATGCCACAATTTTGATGGAGGCTTCAATTGTACAAATTGCACCCACGGGAAGGTGTATGATCCAACAAAACATAAATGTGTCATGTCGACTAAGCTACATAATATAATTCTTGGTAAGCTACTTTTATTCATCATTTGAATTTGAATTAACAAAACATTAATATCCACATTTAATGTGTAGGTATTGCAATTGGGATTGCTTGTTGCCTTGGCTCCATAAGTGTTGCACTAGGGGTGATAGTATTGGCTCGTAAGTGGAAGAAAGGTGTCCAAAGGAGAATCCGAAGAGCATGCTTCAAGAAAAATCAAGGTCTACTCTTGGAGCAACTAATATCAAATGAAAGCACTACTAACAAACCAAAGATATTCTCCTTGGAGGAGTTAGAGGAGGCAACCAACAATTTTGATGCTACTCGTGTTCTTGGTTGTGGAGGACATGGAACGGTTTATAAAGGGATTCTATCAGATCAACGTGTGGTGGCTATAAAGAAATCTAAAATAGTGGAGAAAACAGAGATAGACCAGTTTATCAATGAGGTAGCTATTTTGTCTCAAATCATACATCGCAATGTGGTGAAACTTTTTGGTTGTTGCCTAGAAGATGATGTACCTTTGCTAGTCTATGAGTTCATATCAAATGGCACTCTATATGACCTTCTTCACACAGATGTTACAACAAAGTGCTTGCAATCATGGGATGATCGTATAAGGATTGCAACGGAAGCAGCAGGGGCACTTGCTTATTTACATTCAGCTGCCGCAATACCAATTTTTCATAGAGATGTGAAGTCTTCCAATATACTCTTGGATGAAAACTTCACCGCAAAGGTTTCAGACTTTGGTGCTTCAAGATCTCTTTCACTTGATGAGACTCATGTGGTGACAATTGTTCAAGGAACATTCGGCTACTTGGACCCCGAATATTATCATACCGGTCAGCTAACTGAAAAGAGTGATGTATATAGTTTTGGAGTCATCCTTGTGGAACTTTTGACAAGAAAGAAGCCAATTTTCATCAATAATTTAGGTGAAAAACAAAGTTTGTCCCATTACTTTGTTCAAGCACTTCATGAAATATCTCTTATGGAAATCATGGATCCACATGTTGCTGAAGAGGCAGACCAGGAAGATATTAATGAAATCGCCTCCCTCGCAGAAGCATGCTTAAGGGTCAAAGGTGTAGAGCGACCAACTATGAAAGAAGTAGACATGAGGTTACAATTCCTAAGAACAAAGAGACTGAGAAAAAGACATCATTTACCTGAACAAGATGGAGATATTGAGGCTTTGTTACACCTAGAAGCTAAGAATTTAAATGAACATATTGATCTTGTCAATGCTGCCCATGTAATACCTCAAGTGTCCTCTAGGTGCTACAGTTTGGAGCAAGAATATGTGTCTTCATTTAGGTCACGTAACTAAACTAACAGAGGGCTTGCTTAGATATTGTCTATAGAAATATACAGTGTAACAGGATTCGGTAATCTCTATGATGTGTATCCAGTTAGGACTTGGAGTCCTAGGCATATAACTTGGTCATGAATCTAGAGTACTAAGCCTAATTGGCTTTACAAATAATTTTGTATGGATTCTCTATATAATGAAAGCCTCCAACACCCTCAATGGTTAAGCCATTACAATAACTTTTACAAGGTATCCAGAAGGTGAATTTTGATGGCTCCTGTACTAGGTTTGGCTGCTGCTCCATCGACATGCTAAGGGACCTGCCAGCCTTTATGTTGAAATTTCTCATCACAATATTAAAAGAGCACAGTTATTAGATGATGAAGGGCTCTCCAGCGACCAGCGTCAAGGTTCTACTGTCACGAGATTTAGCTTTGCTGTGGGCGATCTTTACATGAGTTGGGTGAATATAAGCAATGTCAAGATGCATGGATTGAAATTTCCATCAGGGACCAACCAGATTGTGAAAGTGCCCAAGTGAATAAGGACACTTATGCTTGTAATGATGAAAGCAACTGCCAAAACCTCTACCATCTAGACCAGGCTACCGATGTCGGTGTCTCAATTACTCGCAAGGAAGCTCCTATACGTTTTTTAGGAAACAAAAGTTCTAGCTTCATTGTTCCTCTAGGAGGAAGAATTAGACCAATTATTACAAACTCACATAAAAAATAATAACCAGGGAACCACTCCTAATGTCCAAGACGATAAGTGAAACTCCACCCATGAGAAGCAAACAGAAACATGGCACTAGACTCTAAAACCCTGCATGCCTCCACAATGGAAGTCTTTGCTCATTCAAGCGCTATAATTGAGTCCAGAATCGGAGCCAATATGTCCCCCGGAAGAGTACCTGCAAAAAATTTTGTTTTTTGATTTTGTTAAAAACGAAATCATTTCTTATGTGCTAGATTGCCCAACATAGCGCTGAAGCTCCTATCGAAAAAAGCAAATTGTGTTTGCGATGTCCCAATTTTGACCATCCCCCAGACAAGTGAGACATGCTTGTTAGAGGGGCAATACCAAACACCCAATGGACCGCATGCCAAAGAAATCTGAGCATAATGACAGTCGAAGAAAATATGTTGGATGGTTTCAAGCTTATTACAAAAATAACAAACTATACTACCATTCTAATTTCTTCTTGCTAGATTATCTTTTGTTAAAATAACCCCTTTTTCAGGAACCACATGACGATTTTGTTTTTTAAGGGTATTTTCATTTGTCATATCTCCTGCGTGACTTTCATACCATTGCTGACAAGGAACGTATACATAGAATTCGCAGAAAAGTACCCATTTTTATGTAAACCCCAAACAAACTTATCCGGCAAATTGTTCAATGTGACATGCATAATACTAGCAAGTAGTCTATGCCATTCTGTTAATTTTTCCCCACCAAAGCCCTTCTGAAAGATACATTTAGAGGATCAGATTGCAGAACCTCAGCTACCATTGCTTGCTTTTTGCGCACCACATTCTTTAGGTTTGGATAAGGGTTTTAAAAGCCAGAATGTCCCATCCATTTGTCTTCCCAAAACCTGATAGATGGCTGCATCCATACCTCGTTGCTGCTTCTTCTTTTGGTTCTTTTATAATCGATTCAACAACATATATTTCTAGGACTATTTCAAGATTTTAATGCAGATGAATATTGCTTTCTTTGTCTCCACCCATGCGTGGTGACTTTATATGGCAACTAAAACCACCCACCAGTTTAAATGTATGATGGTTTTTATTGCACTAGTTTGAAAATAAATGATCACATCCCTTTATATTCCTTTGAATGTACCAAATTGCCACCCTGTCGATGCTGACGGGCAGTCGACACCCACAGACGATATTCGTGTAAAATCAGGTCAGAGACTGTCCAAATCATCCTATAAATAGGACCCAAATAACACTCTGCGATGATGATGGAAAGCTTGATACAAGAGCCGCATATTGCTTTTATCTGCGATTGTTGAGAAATCGAAGGCCACACCATCGGCCGGGCCCGGAGGGGTGACGTTCAACCCAAACACCAACAGGGAGGAAGAAGATGACCTTTTTTCTCCTTAAATTTGAGAAAATTAAGAAAAATAGTCGTTGTGGTGTGCTATAGCAAGTAATCTCCATTTCATAATGGTATCTAGTAAACTTTGGTGTTCATGGTGTAGACTGACCAATTACATTTTTGTTCAGTGTCTGGGAGCAAAATTTGCCTTTTATAAGGCCTTGTTCACTTTACAAATTTTTTTAACCCGATGAATAGTACCACTTTCATCTTATTTGACAAATATTGTCCAATCGTGAACCAACCAGGCTCAAAAGATTCATCTCGTGATTTCCAACTAAACTGTGTAATTAGTTATTTTTTTTACCTACATTTAATACTTCATACAAACAGCTAAAAATTGATGTGATGGAGAGAGAATGAAAAAACTTGGAATTTGGATGGCATCTAAAAAGGCCTAAATTGCCCACCTGCTACGCCACTGAAGGTATGGGACGCTCCCTCTCTGTTTCTGCAAACAGGGACCCTACGTTTCTGACATGTTTTCTTTCATCCAAGGTCAAGGACCACCACCCTTATATTTTTGATTGAAGGAACTTAAAACATCTGGATAACAACACAATCAAAGAAATGAATGATGAATTTAACGGATTTCCGTATCTGACTACATTGCTCAGTAAACACAAATATACAGCTCAGCTGAGGAGATCACATGCATGATCAATGTTACGGACCAAACGGAACTACCTCCGATCCATCAGAACAGCATGTCACAAAAGCAGCAAAACCAATCTCCAGTTCTGCTCTCACGAGAGCAACAAAAGAAGCAGAGAAGGCAGTCCAAGGAAGAAGCTCCATTGCGAGGGCAGATGATGAGACCGGGCCATTCCCGCGCTAGCATCGCCCCCTGCTGTTGAGCCTCTGCTGCCTGGGGTGGGTGCCTTGGGTGGCGACGGCGGTGGCGGTGGTGGTATCACACAGGTCCCAAAGGTTGAATTCGCCTGCACATCATAGATAGGTCAGATAGTTAGCATATGCATGGCATGCATCATGCTGCTGTTCAAAGATAGAAATGCCACTAATTTAAACAGCGCTTACCTTGCAATACGCGATGTTGTCGCATCCGCAGACCATATGACCATTTGCAATATCTGTAGCTAAGGGAGCTCCTCCACCGTCACTCCTCTGCATGATTAAGATTCAAGAGGGTCAGAGACTTCATAACAAAGAAATTACAAGATCCTTGAAATGGCGAAACGGCCCAGGTAAAGGGGTTCAATAGATATTCACATACCATGTAGAAATCAACAGCAATGTAGTTGGGCCACCGATTGCCTGAAGCATCATGGCACGTTTTGAGCATGCTAACGAGTGGCGCTGAATTATTTCCGCATACACCAGTCTGACTCGGGTTAGTCGTGAAGAAATTCATCAGAACAAGTGACTGGCTTTTGGAATCCATGACTGGAGACTCTGTGCGATTGGGGCATTTGCCTGCTACCATACCATCATTTCCATCTGTGTGTATAAATCAAATCTGGTCAACAAAAGTGTCAAGGGAAAAAAAAAAGGAAAACTCTGCAGGCCATTGAAACAGGGCATGTACTGAAACCTACATTGGTTTTCCACAACGTAGTTCCACTCATATGCAATCCCCTCGCTTTCTTCCTTGGATTTCTTTGATGTGAAGACTAGCAGGCGCTGGTTCTGGCTGATCATGTCCTTGAGCAAAGGCCAGTTGCCACCGCTCTTTGGCATTTTCGACACTGGAAACCAATACTTCATAAGGCCAGAAGCATTGAATACTTTCGGCAAGGACCCTGTTGCGGTGTAGTCCTCAAGAAAAATTGTGACTACTTCTGATGGGTTTGCATCAAGGAACGTCTGGATCTCTTTGAAGACATTGATGGCAGGTTGCTGAGAGAAAAGAAAGAAAAACAACTCAAGATTATACTTACAACATGAGTGTACTTATTTTCTTTTTCAGGACAGAAGAGAGAGAAGAATGTTTAGCTGACAATCTTACAAAGGCAGTGAAGTTGTAGCACTTTCCTTGAAATGAGTGGCACAGCCAGACATCGTTGTCAAAGTCATAAGTGTCAAGCATCAAGCCCCTAACACCATTCTGCACATAATCAAGTACAAGTCCCACGGTTAGCATTTTATAAATAACAAATGGTTAGGCAAAACTCTGGCAGATCCGCACTAAATGATAAGGGTTAGTAGTGGTGAGAATCAAAACTCATCTGTTGACCACTAACTGAACATTTTTTTAGCAATTCCACCATTGGAATCTAGTTTGAGGTAAACTGTGTTCCTCAGTACAAACTAGAAAGCTACGAAGTATAATCTTCAAAACAGGGGACATGAGTAACAGCCTACTATACTGAACAGCTTTGACTTAAGATTGCCTTCTTTGTTCCTTCCAGTTGAGGAACATAGGAAGTTGTATATGAGATATATTAGGGTCAGAAAGAATATTTTATTGTATCTTAATGACAGACTAGTTCTGAAACGTGAATGGCAGAACTAGCTAGAAAAGATCAGAGCTGTTCCAACTCCCAAGTCTTCAAGACCTAACCAAGTTGAGCCACGCAAGAACTCAAGTTCCGGATGACCATTTGAAACTAGAAGAAGCAGTATGACATGACAGACGAGATAAGTGTGGTCCCTTCATTTTCTTAAGAAGAAAGCAAACGACACCTACACAGCATAATGCCTGAACTGGACAAGATCTTTGTGAGGTCTGCTTAACAACTTGAAGCAATAATCAAACCAGCAACTTATAAGTAGTCTAACTTTCTCTAAATACAACTAGTGCCACCCTGGTTTCATGAGTTAGGTACAGGCAACAGACAAACCATGTCCTAAGTTACATAAAGTTATACTGAAGATGTTAAGGTTAAGAAGCGGTGCCATTGGTAGCTTAAGGCATTTAGGCACATCTATTCTATATTGGTTGGGGCTTGAGCATGACTAAAATTTGTAAAGACATTAAGCATGTATTAAATTTTGTAATTTACGGACCAAATAAAGCCAGATCCAGAGGCATGCATACCAACAAGAAGTCAAGAATCTCTGTGAGGTAGCAAGAAAAGACAAGCAGCTTCTTGAGCTTGCGTAGTGACCGGTGAGATTAACTATTGACTGTTGAGACCTATTATTGCCATTGTCCGCGCATCAATGGCCAATTGGCCATAGAGTTTGTTAAAAAGGAATAAATACCAGCCCACATGGGCACATGATTCATTCCTAAAATAATTCATAGTACCATGGGCAGAGGTACAAACATATGAATGCAGAATGAGGATAATTAAAAGATGCTAATCAGTTTGAATAAAGTAACTGGTAGAAAAGTTGGGCACATGCACATTATTGTACATTAACTGTTAATCTGTGCTAGATGGTCATGTTTTTGTCCAGAGTGAAACTTTAGCTCTGGGTTGGTGGCACAAGTCCGTGGGCAAATAAAGGGCGAAGACAGCTGACATGATTCCTGCAGTGGAAAAGGGGGCTTGAGCATGTACTGTTCCACTTCCACTGCACTGAATTGAACCAAAGCATGGAAATTACTTTGTGCGATGTGGACTTTTGATGGTAATATTCCTCCGAAAGACAAATTAAAGGAAAAAGGTGCAGTGAAACCAACGTGCGTACGTGTAAATATTCTTTGTAGCTTTTGGTTTTGGGATGGAGTGGGATGTCCATGTCCTATTCCAGGAGCAGGTGCAGCTCACACACACAGGCTGCTTGTTAGTTTGGTTGTGGCTTGTCGTAAATGATCGTAAATTTTTAGATAGCTCACACACAGCTTAGCAGTCCAACTAACACATATGGCACTGTAGCAACCCAACTACACACAGGCACTGTAGCATCCGGGAGCAGAACAGAAAGGTCCAAATTTTCCTTGACTGTTAGGAAAAGCCTGAACTCTGGAAGAGAAAGGTGCTGGCTTTCTTTATATTTTTTGCTGGGCAAAATTTCACTAGATTCTGTAGGAGATGTGTTGTACGTAGTAATAAAGATAATAAAAGGCGATGATATCTATGAAGTTTGCCAATGTTGACATCACATAATTATTTACTGTGCCAAGGGAGTCGAAGGTGCTGTGGTGATGAGATTTGAAATCATCATGTGGTTGAGTAAGCAGACAGACAGGCAGACAGCACAAACTAAACGCAACTACAGGGGATCAAATCAAAGGATGATGCTGAGATTGGATTGGAATAAATTAGTCCTGATGAATTCGGTGATGATGAGATAATGGCATGCACGGTGTGAGTGTGTCAAACAACTTGACATTGTTCTTATATATGCGCGACAGTAGTAGTAGTGAGTAAAGCAGACGCTAAGGTGGGCCCACCGGCCAACAGCGGTGGAAGGTGGACACGTGGTGGGAAGGCGGGGGCCAGCAAAGCAGCAACCACCCCCGCTTCCATTGGCAGCGGCAGCGGCGCCGGCGTCGGAGGGGATGGCGGATGCGGTTTACCTGATCTCAGAAGGGGAGGGACAGGGTGGCGAAGGAAGGAAGCCTTATATACTAGGGAAATGGAAATGGCGACGAAGAGGTGGTCTGGTTGGTTACCTTGAGCTGCGCGGTGACGGTGTCCTCCTGGTTGGTCTCGGTGATGAGTGGGTTGCCAGTGGCGGAGTCGGCGCCGGCGAGTGCGTACGAGTTGTGGGTGGTGAGCCACGAGTAGTTGTTGAAGGGGAGGCCCGTGCCGTGGGTGGCCGGGTCCACGGGGCTGGCGCGCGTGCAGATGCTGTCCCCGCCGGCACCGCAGGCGCTGCAGTGCAGGCCGGAGCCGCAGCCGCCACCGGAGGAGGAGCACGCGTCGCCCACCTGCGCCGCCGCTGCCTGGTGCGCCGCAAACAGCAAGAAGAAGAGCAGGGTCGCCGAGAAGAAGAGCAGCAGCCGGGGCCGGGGACAGGCGGGCGCCATTGATGGGATCGGCGCCGCGCGCGGCGAGCCGGCGACGAGTTGAGTTGGCATTCAGTGGACGCAACGGCAGCGAGGAGGTTGAGGACGCGCTCGTGGTGGTTGCCTGGACCTGGTTTGGTGAGGACACAGGACTGATGAGGGCTGCGTCTCTGCCTGCAACTTTTTATTTTATTTATTGCAAGAGCCAACAGCAGAGCCGCTCTGTTCGGAAAAAACGACTAAGGCCTGCTCCTTTGGAGAAATTCCGAAGAAATTTAGATGATTTAGAGAAATGCTGGAGGAATTTATGAGAGAAAAACATTATTTCAGATTAAAAAAAACGGATCAAATCGAGTTTAAAGACACGTGAACGGAGTCTAATACTGATATTAATATTAATTTATTATAAAAGAAAAATATTATTATTTTAGTGGGTACGATTGATAAGTTAAAACCTACCGGGCCACGGTGTGGTGTTGACGGACGTGTTAGAATTGAAAAAGGACGGCCAATGCACTGCGATGCAAACACGATCCAAATCCGAGCAGATTTGAGGCCCTCCTCTAATTGGGAATCGTAATCGTGCGCAAATGAAATCAAACAAAAAGTCACCTTCACTTTTTTTTTTCTTAAAAAAAAATCTGCTGTGACTACGCGTTGCTCGTACGCGGCAACACGTTAGGAGAGGAGCTGTACTTTTCAAAAAAAAAAAGGCTGACCAAGCAAACGTGTGCAACAACGCGGAGCCGGAGGGCAGCACAGCACCTATCGGCTGTCAGCGCTCACGATCCACCAATGCCAATCTATTGTCTTCTCTCTCGTTCAGATAGATAAATCAGATGTCATACGTACTACTACCAGATGGTTGACTTTTGCAAACCTGCCTCATTGTTTACAGAGACAGACAGAGCACAAACCCGGTCCGGGCGGGCATTATCTACCGGACTCTTCCATCTGTTTACCATTGCCAATTCAAATCACAACTCCAGTTTCTCCGTCTTCTCTTCTCTTCTCTTGCTGCCTGTCATCATCAGCAAACGCCCACTGTCCGTGACCCACGACAAATTCAATATACATAGAGTACTAGGCTACCAATTCAACATCTAGCTACAACATTTCACAGGTAACCGTCATCTAGATCAAACAATTCTAGACTAGGATTATCACGCCCAAATTGGCTGCTTCCATACATACACACACAGTATCTATTTAGATTTCAATCAAAGCATATGTACCAGGGAAACCAGAGTCAAATATTACATACTGCAAGCATCCTGATGTGTTACTTGCTCACATCAGGACTCCCTGATTGGCTGCCTGGCTCATGATGCATAATTTAACTTGCCTTCAAATGAGCATCCTTTTTTCGTTTCAAATATGTACACCATGTTCTTACCTAACCAGCACCCTCTCTCTACACATCGCAACTGAACCAAGCATTAACATCATGCATGATACACAACTCACAAGCGGAGGAATCCTTCAATCCAATTGGCAGGAAGCACAACCAACCCTGCAATACTGACAGTTTTTCTCCATCCATACCCAGAGAGCCAGAGACACCCCATCATCATCATAATTCAACTCATTCACATGGGCTTCCACACGCTAAGGACCTCCTGGAACATCTCGAGCATGAGCTCGCGGTCCGCGTGGTGGAAGAAGCTGTGCATCTCGTCCCTCACATCATAAATCTTCCCAAACACAAACAGGTAGGTGAGGCACCCTTTCTTGAGGCGCTCCAGCTGGTACAGCCACGCCAAGTGGAGCCGCTCCAGGACGTTCGCCGAGCTGATGTCCTCCAGCAGGCTCTCCTCGCAGCAGTCCTTGATGTCACCGATCCCGTACTTGTTGGCCGCCGCCAGCAGCGGCAGCCGGTGCTTCCAGAACTGCCCCTGCTCTATCGTCCCGTAGATGAAGCCCAGCAGCGCCGAGCACGACTCGAGGCACATGTCGCTGATGTTGATCGTCGACGACTCCTTCTCCCTCAGGTCATGCACGAACATGCTCTCGAACACGGGGGAGCACGCCGCCAGGACAGCCTTGTGGGCCTTCAGGACGCCGTCCGTCGTGTTGATGGTCACGTCAGCGTGGATGGAATCCGTCAGCATGCGGGAGAGACATCCGAGGGTGCTCTTGCTCGCAATCTTCTGCACCATGCCTTCGTTTGGCCACACCGACGATGATTCAGTAGCCTATAATAATTAGCACAATATTGGACAGCGTTAGCATATCATTAGCAGTAACAATACAAGGACTCATGATAACGAATATGCCAAGTCATTCAAGTTTCTGCATACAGGAAGGAGCCAACAAAATGTTGCAGGAATCTCCCAGGTCATGGAAGCGTTTAGCAAGAGATGTGAATTGAGAAAAACAAGACGAGGCTGGATACTTGCATTGTTATTGGCTATCCTCAGGTCCAGAAACTCAACATCAATCGTAAAACGCCCATGCGACATTGCATCAACTTGCCAGACAAAGTCATCGCTGGTACGCAGAAGATGCTCGTGCACTGCCACAGGAAAAGGATAAAACAATAACATTTATTGGGAGAGATCAGTGAAGCCATCACAGCAACAAGAAAATATCAAGAGAATGGCAGGCACAGTACAGTAAAATCCATCAAGCTCCTATGTTGGATATGGTATTCAGGTATGTATGACCTATGAATTATGAATTTATGATCCCATTTTTACTCCATTTGTATTTATCAAAGTTGCAATTGCAACAAACATAGAGATGCTACTGCCATGGTCTTTTCTGGGTAAAGGGCGGCCTCATGTCCAGTTAACCACTGCTTCACATTTGCAATACAGATTTTGTATCCTTCAAGGAGTAGCGGCAAAAAATGTTGTTTACTTGATTAGAGAGCTTCAAATTACTTTTCTGACTGGCAAGCAACTATTTTGTGCTTTGGAATGCATTCCTGTAAAGTAAAGCTCCTGATCAGAACTGCTGGCTGCAGCAGCGATGCGGCGGCTGCTGCTGCTGCTGCAGCACCCCTGTTGCACCTCTCACTGGCCAATGTATAAACTGAGAAGTCACAGCTGCAGCCACTGTTGTAGAAGTGCAGCTGATCAGGCCTTAAAACTCAAAGCAGCAGCAGCACCTGACTGCATTTTCTGCGAATTCCTGTGTTTTTTATGGGTCTTTACAGATTCTATCATCAGTTGAGATTCAGTCGGCAGATGGTGGACCAAGAAACTTTTCCCACGTCTCCTATGACCAGGAAATACTATGACAAGAATTGGAATAAGGACAGTTTATAACTAGTCATATGCTCATAGCTGAATGATAGTACTATAACCTCATAAAGGTGGAAAATAGAATTTATTCCCCCAAAAAAATACAGAAACAACTCACAGCCATCACGGGAATGGCCAATCAGCCTAAAAATTGGGCACTACAGTACTCACTATATATCACAAAGACATGGAGTATACCATTGTAATCTACTAGTGACACTCGAGAAGCAGGAGGCAAATTATTGGTGCAGTGCAGTACAAAGAAAGACTGAATCTTTAAGAATCTGGCCAAAGAAAGGTTGAATCTTTAAGAATCGGGAATGCTTAGAGAATAGAGATGCTACCAGGGGAGACGCAGGAGCGTCGCGGCGGGCCGGCCCAGGAGACGCGGATCAGGAATCGCGCGAGAGGGGGCTGCTCCTTGGCCACCCGGCCGGGCTCCGGGAAGAGGCGCACGAAGATGGAGCGGCTCTTCTCCACCGACAGGTACCTGGCACAATTGTACAGCAACAGGGGGTGGATGGAGTTACAGGAGCAGCAGAAATTGGGATTGGGGGAAGGAGGGATCGGGAGGAACAGGAAGCAGAGCAGACCAGTTCCAGATGCCGAGCTTGAAGGGGTCGGACCGTCGGTAGGAGCAGGGGCCGAAGGTGTCGATGCGCCACTGCGCCAACCGGGAGATGGTCTCCACGCGGGAATCCGGCCCACTCGCCCCTCCGGACCCGCCGCCGTTCATCGCTGACGCCGAGCAGCAGCAGCCACTCCAGGTCCAGAGGTGGGGGAGTGAGGGGATTGACGACCGAGGCGAGGAGTCACCTTCACAAAAACCTTTTCTTTTGTCGCCTACCAGTACCCTCGCCCCTCCACATCCCATGACAAACCACCAATTGCCTCTGTAATAATCCATTAACACAGAACATTCGATAGATGCAGTTGGGTCATCTGTCTAAAATATTTTTCCTAGCAGTGAAACCAATTTTTTTTTTTGAAAGTGAAAATTTGTTCATTTACTGCCAGCCCATCAGGGCCCATGAAACCAAGTCTGAGATTGGTAATGTAGCAGCTCTCCTAGCAGCCCATAGTCTTGGGCCTAGCATGCTTTGGAACTGCAAAAGGCTATGTACAACTTCTGTAATAAATTAATCATTCAAGTGTAATTTGGTGTATTTTTACCGTTCTAGCGTTAACAACTTAACATATATAACATACAAAATTAAACTCATAGTGATATAATATCTGTACAATCCTACAAGTTGTAACTCAATACATACTACAAATACTCATAGTTAGCTTAGTTGCTAACTTTACAAGTGTTCTACAAAGTTCATAGCATTGGTGTTCTTACTTTTCTTCTTTCCTTTTTCTTTTGGCCTGTCAACTTTTGATTCATGGGCAATACTAATTATTTCCATGTAAAAATAATTAGAGTACATTAAATAAAACTTCAACTTTATATAATAGAAAATTAATAATTACCCTTTTTCCAATTTATAAGATATTTTGACTTTTCTAGATACGTAGTTTTTGCTATGCACTTAGATATACACTATGTCTACATACATAGCAAATGTAATGTATCTAAAAAGACAAAACATCTTATAATTTGGAACAAGGGGTTACAACTATTCACAACAATTGAACACATATATTTGTCATATGGTTCTATTTTCCCAGCATCAATGACATTTTAATAAACCCACGTGTAATGTAAATGTACTATTCCTTCTTTCAATAAATCCATAAAAATATGAGTACCCCTACTAAGGTTATGAGAATGGTTTCATGAGGAATATATCTAACCAACTAAGCTACATCGCATGATTAACCACACACATTTGATTAAGAAAAGACGCAAAGAATAGAGGTTCCATCAAATTTTAGTGCACCGCGCCGTCCCTTTTCTGATTGAGACATCACTAAATAATATTATGCAAAAGAATGGATAAATTCAGTTACTCAATCAAGCAAGTATATGCGTGGATCATAGAAGAAGATCGAAATCGATCATTACATGAACAACCGTGTTATCATTGCAGTGCAAGGTGGAAGTTGCTATCGGCTTCAATTTGTTGATTAATAGTGAAGACTTCGGTCGACTAGATTTAATCTGTAGCTGTGAAGCAAACTTGTGTCATGGATCGTCTGGCAATTTGTAGCAACCGTATCCTATACCAAATTTTCCACACGTTTTTTTTTTCAATAAATATGCCGCATGGTTTAAGTTAATCGTATTTTTTTAGATAAGAAGTTAATCGTATATGTATGGCATGATGAAAAAAAAAACTTATGAAAGTTCATGCACGTAAAGAAATTAAATGACATGATGTCCACACGTGTACCTGTACAGGCCGAAAATCATTACTTTCTTGTGCAGATAGAACAAGTCAATGATAACAAGAGGGAAATTAAACCATCAATCAATAGTTCAAAGGTAATATAGTGATGTTGTGTATTGTGAGTACAAATTTTAGGAAAAAAAATCGATCATCAGAATAACGGCAACTAATAGTGCTAGCTAGCTTAGCTTTGATCAAGCAATCAGTTCCAGATCTTAGCTGAAGATGTACGTGAAATGATGAATACACCCTACAACTATACGCTACCAGAGTATAGTGGTTAATACAGTACACATGTATAATCAGTCGTGCTGAATGAAGAGGGATCGTCATGCATATTCAGATCAGATGTTGTCTTGTCATGCATCATTGTTGTTCTTGGAGCAAGAAGAAGGAGAAGCCGGCGGCGGTGTGTGATGGAAATTCAGCTGCGCGGGCGGCAGCAGGCTGCTCAGCAGGTTCCAATCCACCGTCGACTCCGCAGCGACGGCGGCAGCGGCAACTTGATCGTTAAAGCTATGATGCACGCCGCCGTCTATGGCAGGGCTCTGGAGCAGCGCCATGTCGGCGAGGAGCTGCACGTGCAGCTTGGACTCAGCCGCCAAGCCGCCGTGGTCATGCGCTGCCGGAGGTGCAGCAGCAGCGCCGCCGCCGTTCATCAGTAGCCGCGCTGCAGGGGCAGGGCCGTCGTAGTAGTAGGTGGCGGGCACGGTGGAGCCGTAGCTGCCCGGCAGGTAGCCGCCGGCAGCTGCGTAGCAGGCGTGCCTGATGTGCTGCTGGTTGGGCATGGGCTTCTGGAAGGCGCGGCAGACGACCCATCCTTCCTCCTGCGTGGGGGCGTGCTCGTTGCTCTGCAGCCGGTACTCGTGGATGATCCAGTCCGTCTTGCGGCCGTTGGGCGCGCGGCCGCGGTAGAAGACGAGCGTCTTCCGCATGCCGATGACGACGCTGATGGATCCGGCGGCGGAGGAGGAACGGGAGGTGGTGGTGGAGGAGAGCACCGGCTTGTCCCTGCCGGTGGCCTTCCAGAAGCCCGCGGCGGTGGCGCGGTTGGTGCGCGTGCCGCTCGGGTACTTGCGGTCCTTGTAGCTGAAGAAGTAGTACTCCGTCGGCTCCTCCTGATCCTGGCCGCCGCCGCTTCCGCTGCCGCCGTAGTAGCCGCACCTCTCTGCGTCAACGATGGGTATCATACATCCATTGGTAGCTAAATTAAACAGCATGCATGATCAGAACACGCATACATCCATACCTTGGAGATCCCATGGCTCGATCCTGTAGAGATCGACCTCCCGGATGATGTCGAGGTCGATCTTCTGGGAGGCCACCTTCCTGGCCAGGTAGTACCCCACCAGCTCCTCCTCCGTCGGGTGGAACCTGAACCCTGGAGGCACGCATGGTGCCTGCTGCTGCTCATCCATTTCGATCTCTTCCTGCAAATGCTCGATCGCTCCACGGATCGACCGATCGAGATTATTTATGAGTTGCTTGCGTGGTTTCACTTTCGGATGGATAGAGGCATATATGCAGCAGGAGCAGAGAGAGAAATACAAGAGATCGAGGTCCTAGAAATAGCAAGCAAGCTAGCTACCAGCAGGGGAATGAAACATATGGTGGAACTTGGAGGTGGAACCAGCAGCAAGCTTGCTTAAGGTGGACCTAACAAATCAGTAGTTGCACCATACTTGTACCCGTACTTACTTACATGCATATAGTTAGGGATGGATGATCGTCAATGTATATACGTACATGTTGCATTGGTGATATCTATCATTTCTCTATATATAATATGGGAGTTGTATATATTATAAACTAAATATATATGCTGCCATAGTATGGTAGGGTACGTGTGTGAAAATGAAGAAGCTAAACTAACTTTTTTGGACTGGAAGGTAGAGTGTACGCTGGCTCTATCGGATATATATATATATATATATTCCTTAGCTTGGAGTGCACTTCAGGCCTCTGCTGGCTGCTGCCTGCCCTCCTCGTCTCTCTCTCTCTCTCTCTCTCTCTCTCTCTCTCTCTCTCTCACTCACACAATGCAACCCTCCACCAGCTTGTACATCATGCATACCGGTACTAGCTAGCACACTACACATACCCTGCTCGTTCAATTCTTCCTTTCATGCTAGCTAGCTTCTCTCACACCTACTTGCTGCACTGCATGCAGCAGCTACCAAGCGTTGCATTGTGGCCACATATATATTTCCTATAATCATATTATGTCATTGGATATACATAAAAAAAATACAAGGACTATACACGTATAGATTCATGCTCGATGAGATCGATCAAGCAAATTAACACCATACTACGGGAATACACAAACAAAGCGACACAAAAATATAAGTATGCATATATGATCAATGACGATGTTTTGATTAATTGTGGGCACTCACCAGACGATTCAAGAGATAGTTGGAGCAGCTAGCAATAATAAGGAGAATGATGAACAAGCTATTGTGGCCTCTGATGATGCAGATAAGGTGGTATAGAACACGATGTAATACGATGGTATATGCATGGACTATTTATAGATGGGTGAAAAGCTAGCTACTTCTTTTGGCCTTTTGGGTGCCTGATAATGTTAAGACGGAGATATATGATGTAGTCACAATTAAGCCACGGCAAGTGCATGCGCGCGTATGTAAAGAGTGAGAGACTATAGCAGCTAGCAGCTAGTCTAAGATTCTAGAGAGAGAGACATTTAATAAAGCAGCAGGGAGACAGAAATTTGAGAGCAATAAGAGGAAGAGCGATCGAAAAGGTCGCTGCTTAAGTAGTTCAATATTTTTTGGTCGGTTAATACTAACTAATTAAGTAGTCCTGAAGCGACCACCACCACCCCACTAACTATATATGCATGCATCCCAATCCCAAAAGCGACCTGACCTCACCTCTTGCAAGTACTGAGGCTTATTAGTTATTATTAGCCTGATGCTAATCCCCTCAGAGCATCTCCAAGAGACCATGTAAAATGAATCTCTAAAAAACAAGATTTAGAGGCTCTCTAAAGAAATTGGCTCTCCAAACAATCGGAGCACCACAACACCATCTCTATATTTGGACGCCGCTAAATATTTGAATGGGCCAGACAATGGATTTTTCACTCTTTTGCTCGTATCATCTGCCTCCCGGCGTGTTAAACAAGTTGTATACTCGGTGTCTAGGCATCTCCCCGTGTTGGCGTCTAGGTAGTTGGATAGGTTAGCACGTGTATCTTGTATGACAAGTGTCTTGTAATCCAAGTTGTAGAGTTCGGTTGAGATCTTCTTGGAAAGACCTCCTTGTTGTAAACGCCACACCGGGGGCTGTTCCCGTGGATTATATAACACGTAAGCGAGGCCCAGGGAAGGGTACCTTGTTCCACTATTTTTCATATGGTATTCACAGCCTTTCTCCTCGTGGAACTTTCCCATGGCGCTAAATCCATCCTCTTCCGTAGCATCTGCTGTTCCATTGCTCGTCACCTTCCTGCCGGTGAGCGAGAAGCTCACCTACGCCAATCACCCGTCGTGGAAGGCTCAAGTGATCTCAACCCTAAAGGGCGCACGCCTCCTTAGCTTCATCTCACCATCCTCCAGCCCGCCGGACCAGTTCGTGCCACCGAAGGGCGACGGCGACAACAAGGAGCCACCGTTGGTCAACCCCGACTTTGAGACGTGGGTGGCCAAGGATGGTCAGGCACTCAACTACCTGCTGACCAGCCTGTCGAAGGAGATCCTCGGACAGGTCAACTCGGAGGACACGGCTGCCAAGGCATGGGCAGCCATTGAGGACATGTTTGCCTCTCAATCCCACGCCCGCATCATCAATACAAGAATGGCGCTGGCAACGGCGTACAAGGGCGCCTCCTCGATCAGTGAGTACTTTACTAAAATGAAAGGACTAGCAGATGAGATGGCATCTGCTGGTCGCAAGCTGGAAGATGAGGAATTGGTTTCTTATATCCTAACTAGGCTGGACCTTGAGTTCAACCCTGTTGTTTCTGCTGTTACAGCTAGAGTTGAACCCATTACGGTGGGGGAACTCTTCACCCAGCTCACTAGCTTCGAGCAACGCATGGAAATCAAGGTAGGTGGAGGCGGAAGCAACTTCGAATCGTCGGCCAATCTGGCCGCAAAGGGTGGTCGCGGTGGCGGCCACGGTAGCAACAACTCCCGCGGCAGCTGTGGTGGTTTTGGCCGCGGCGGTTCAGGACGTGGACAGCGCGGCAGCCACAGTGGCGGCCGTTCACAAGGAGGCGGCTTCTAGGCTGGCATCTTCTGTCAGCTGTGCGGGAAGGAAGGGCACGCTGTGATCCGCTGCTTCAAGAGGTTTGATGCCTCTTTCACTGAGCCGCCCCAGAAGTTGGCCTCATCTGCTACGACGTCGTATGGAATAGATACAAACTAGTATATGGATACCGGTGCGACTGATCACATCACCAGTGATCTGGAAAGGCTGACGGTACGCGATAAGTACCATGGAGCAGATCAAGTCCACGCTGCCAACGGTTCAAGTATGGAGATCACTCATGTCGGTCATAGCTTATTGCGCTCCCCTATTAGCAATATTCATCTGAAAAATATCCTTCATGTTCCTAAAGCCAATAAAAATCTCCTTTCTGTTTATCGTCTTACAAATGATAATGGTGTTTTTCTGGAATTTCATCCCAACCATTTATCTATAAAGGAGGAGACGAGGAGAACCCTCCTCAGAGGCAGGTGTGAAGGAGGCCTCTATCCACTGCGATCATCCCCGAATAAGTCGTCCTCGAATAAGCAAGCTCTTGGCGTTGTTAGGCCGACCACTTCCTTGTGGCACCATAGGGTAGGTCATGCTTCCACTCAAGTAGTCTAGCAAGTCCTTAGTCGCCACAAGCTTTCATTTGTTAAAAACTCGAATAATGATCATGTCTGTAATGCATGTCAGCAAGGCAAAGCCCATCAGTTGCCTTATCCGCGGTCTACAAGTGTATCAGCTTGGCCGTTAGATCTCATTTTCTCAGATGTATGGGGATCGGCACCAACATCTGTTGGACGACACAATTATTATGTTAGTTTTATAGATGATCACAGCAAATTTGTTTGGATTTATCTTCTGCATCACAAGTCTGAAGTTTTTCAATGTTTTCATAATTTTCGAAGTCTTGCTGAACGACAATTTAACCGCAAGATCTTAGCTGTTCAGACTGATTTGGGAGCGGAGTATCGTTCATTAAACTCCTTTTTCCAGCGCATAGGTATTTTCCATCATGTCTCCTGCCCTCACGCACACCAACAGATCAGCTCCGCGGAGTGCAAACACAGGCACATAGTAGAAGTTGGTCTTACTCTCCTAGCACATGCATCCATGCCTCTTAAATTTTGGGATGAAGCGTTCCTTACCGCTGTTTTTCTTATAAATTGACTTCCTTCTGAAGTCATCAACAATGAAACCCCCTTTGCTCGTCTTCTTGGTCAAGATCCGGATTACACCTCGCTTCGCACCTTTGGCTGTGCTTGCTGGCCCAACTTGCGCCCATATAACACTAGAAAGTTGCAATATAGATCGAAACAATGTGTCTTTCTAGGGTATAGCAATCTTCACAAGTTTTAAGTGTTTAGATCCTGCTGAGGGGTGTATCTATATCTCTAGAGATGTAATTTTTTGATGAACACGTGTTTCCTTTTGCTTCATTACATCCCAATGCTGGAGCTCGGCTCAAAGCTGAAATTCAGCTTCTACCCGATGTCCTATTAAATTCTTCTACTAATCTTGGGGATGCCACTTTGCTTGACCGTACTATGGGTTCTCCTGTACCTACTAATCCTACTTCACCTGTTGCTGGAGCCCCCTTGTTTACAGGATCAAAATTGGAACAAAAAGCTGAAAGTTCTAATGCAAATGGTGGCCTATATCGCATGTGCTACCCAGGAGGAGACAACACATGCACCGAGGCTGATACGTCTGTGCGAGATTTGGGCGGTGGCGGCGCATCGTCTTTAGGATCCGCGTCGCAGTCGTCGCCAGGCATCTGTCCCTAGCGGCGGATCTTCTGCGGCCACACCACCGACGTCTCCGTCTTCAGGCCACAACACGTCAGCACAGTCCGATCCGAGTGGGAGCGCCGTGCCGTCAGGCGCGGGATCTCCTGCGGTTGCCACCGGATCGGATGTGGAGGGCTCGGCTATGGCCTCTCCAGTGCAAACTAATGTTCAGCGACCTGTCACGCGTCTTCAACGAGGTATTAGCAAGCCTAAATCCTATACTGATGGTACTGTTAGATGGTGTATGGCTGCTACTTCTGCTGCAGAAGAACCTGCTACTATGAACGAAGCCCTTGCTGATCCAAAGTGGGTGAAAGCAATGGACTCGACACATCAAGCGTTGATGTGTAATAATACATGGCATCTGGTGCCTAGACCCAAAGGGAGAAATGTCATCGGATGCAAGTGGGTGTACAAGGTAAAACATAATGCTGATGGTTCTATTGACAGGTATAAAGCACGTCTGGTAGCCAAAGGGTACAAGCAACAGTGCGGTATCGATTATGAGGACACATTTAGCCATGTTGTTAAGGCAGCCACCATACGTCTTGTATTGTCAATTGCGGTTAGCAAAGTGTGGTCTCTTCGACAGCTAGATGTGCAAAACGCTTTTCTCCATGGTGTATTAGATGAGGAAGTTTACATGCAACAACCTCCTGGCTATGCAGACAAAACACATCCTAGTTATGTGTGTAAGTTGGACAAAGCACTATATGGTTTGAAACAGGCTCCATGGGCTTGGTATGCGCAGTTGTGTGGAAAGCTACAGTCCTTGGGCTTTATACCATCAAAGGCAGATACTTCCTTCTTTTATTATAATAAAGGAAATTACACCTTGTTTGTTTTGGTTTATGTTGATGATATTATTGTGGCTAGCTCTTCCTAGGAAGCAACAAATGCTTTGCTCTCAGAATTGCAGCGAGAGTTTGCATTGAAGGATTTGGGCAACGTTCATTACTTTCTGGGTATAGAAGTCAAGAGAGATCAAGATGGTCTGATTATGTCTCAAGGAAGATATGCCACTGATATACTCTCCTGGTCAGGTATGGATAAGTGTAAGGCTATTGATACACCTCTTTCTAGTACACAGAAACTTAGTATTGTTGAAGGGGACAAACTCAGTGCAGATGACTCTACATGGTATAGAAGTCCGGTTGGGGCTTTGCAATATCTCACTTTGACTAGACCAAATATTTCTTTTGCTGTTAATAAGGTGTGTCAATTTTTACATGAGCCTACAACGACACATTTTAGTGCCGTGAAAAGGATCCTGAGGTACATTCGTGGAACAACTAATCTTGGGCTTCGCATCAGGAAGTCCAAGTCTATGATGGTTAGTGCTTTCTCATATGCGGATTGGGCAGACTGTGTTGATGATCGAAGGTCCACTGTGGTTTTGTTGTGTTTCTTGGGGATAACTTAGTCTCTTGGACTGCTAGGAAGCAAGCAATAGTGTCTGGATCAAGCACTGAGGCTGAGTATAAGGCACTAGCCAATGCTACTGCTGAAATGATGTGGGTACAAAAATTGTTGACTGAACTAAAGGTTCCTCATCCACCGGCTGCTCGGTTGTGGTGTGATAATCTAGGTGCTAAGTATCTCTCAGCTAATCCGGTGTTTCATGCCAGGACAAAACATATTGAAATTGACTTCCATTTTGTTCGAGAGAGAGTAGCACAAGGGCTGTTTGATATCCGGTTTATTCATACAGGCGATCAGGTTGCTGATGGACTTACTAAAGCGCTTCCAGTGGTAAAATTGATGAAGTTTAGAAGCAATCTCAACCTTGTTAGTGGCTGAGATTGAGGGGGGTGTTAAACAAGTTGTATACTCGGTGTCTAGGTTCATCTCCCCGTGTTGGCGTCCAGGTAGTTGGATACGTTAGCACGTGTATCTTGTATGACAAGTGTCTTGTAATCCAAATTGTAGAGTTCAGTTGAGATCTTCTTGGAAAGATCTCCTTGTTGTAAACGCCACACCGGGGGCTGTTCCTGTGGATTATATAACACGTAACCGAGGCCTAGGGAAGGGTACCTTGTTCGACCATTTTTTATACGGCGGGAAGACTGAATGCTCCAGTGCAGCGACGCCACCCGGTCCCGATCTCCCATGGGCTCAGCGAGTTGACGGCGCCGTAGTACTCCGGCCAACACTTTCCCCACGATGGAGAGAAAGACGTCATCACGCACTGCGCGGGCCAGGCCCTGGCACAGCCACGACACTTGGTGTAGATGGGCCTCTGTGGATGCCGAAGACCACCGCCGGCTTGCCTGCGCGCACAAAGGAGAGGAGCGCCGGAGAGGCGTGCGCGCAGTAGATCGGGTGCGCGGGAAGGTAGGTGCCAACCGGGATAGGCCGCCGCCGCCGGGTTCATGGGTACTTGGCGAGCGAGGCTTGCTCGCTTTCTATGCCGAGCGAAAAAGGAGGAATAGCCCATGGTATCTTTAGAGTAAGATAGAGAGTCTGTTGGATGCTTGTTTTACACAAAATTCTCTAAATTTGGATACATAACAAAGAATAGTCTTTTGGAGATGCTCTTAGCACTCATCAATAATCTATCCCCAATATGGTAGTATTAGTGATCACCAATATCACTTTTTTGGGTTATTGGGAGAATTGCTACAACAGTTCTCCAATGTATCTCCCCAATACACACGTGGAAGATGGGTCCTATAGGAGTGTAAGAGAAAAGATGGCTGAAAAGTGGTAGTTAAGGTGGTCCGATGTTATTGGGGAGATATAACTCTTCCTTTATTTGAAGGAAGATGAGAGAAATATTGGTGACTAAAAAAAGTATTAGAGAACTGGTGGAGCAAGAAAAGGCATAGTTATCCCCAATATAACGTTTTTATGAGGATATGGGAGGTATTGGGGTACTGCTGAAGATGCTTGCATACTCCGCCTTTTCCCTCTTTTCTAAATTACAGTTCACTTTAGTTCTTTTTGAGTAAAACTTTGGCATAGTTTTTCTAAAAAAATATTAGTAACATCTACAAATCCAAATAAATATGCTATTAACACATATATTTCGAGAATTTCTAAGTTAAAATTAGATATCTTATGGCAAAGCTAAAAGTGAACTATATTTTGGACGGATGCAGTAAATCTAGTGTGATATCTGTTGCCTCCATGTAGCAAATATAGATAAAATTTTGAAAACTTATAATGTATTCAAGCCTCTACTATGGACCACCATTATGGACAAAAATCTATTTGAAACTAGTTGCGCGAAAATGCTACATATAAAACCTAGCGGCCTTATTGTCATACAAGCATTCTTCAATAGTGGGATGCAGTATAATTATATATTAATTAACACGATTTCCTGATGTAGAGACTGAACTGACCATAGCTAGCTAAGTTAGTTAGACCTTGTGGTGGAATATACCCATCCGGGCCAAAGTATATGACTTAGAACAGTTCTCATATTTTGCCTAGTTATATTCTTTTATTAGTAGTATGCAACATGTCCCTCGACAGTGAGACGTTTGTGCTGAATTCATCAATCTTAACATCTATTGGCCCAATCTCTTAGAAGCATATATATATTAAGGTGAGTGTGTGTTAACTTCATCAATCTCAAGTAGATTTGTGGGCCCAGTCTCTCATGAGAAGCATGAATTTTAGGGTGAGTATTTCCATGTATATTATGTCCAACCTCTTGTCTTAATGCAACTATTTCCATCTATGGAGCGTGATTTTATAACTTTACCATCTTAGTTTATGGGATTAATTCTACTTTTCAATTAAGTAGAAAATCTATGATTTTTATGATTCTAATATTTAAGATCCTACTATTTGCAATCCCACCATTCAAAGTTCTGATATGACTTAAGATCATGATTATAACAATCTTACTCATAGGAGTACACCTTGCAGTGCCTCTGCAAAAACCAGCCTAATCTGTTTTGCAGACTAGATCATCTGTCAGTTTGTCAAACGGTTGCCCAGGAAATAACTCATCGGAGCAAGCGCATGCTAGTGTGCCCTAGGCTCGGTAGACCAGAGATAGGGTGCCTTCTCATGCCATGGAGACGAGAGAAGGACATCATGGGGTTTGAAAGGTAGCCCGTGTTTAGTTGGCTGAAGTTTGGAATTTGGGTTACTGTAGCACTTTTTGTTTTTATTTGATAGTTAGTGTTTAATCATGGACTAATTAGGCTCAAAACGTTTGTCTCGCAATTTTCTATCAAACTGTGTAATTAGTTTTTTTTTTCGTCTATATTTAATGCTCCATGCACGTATCGCAAGATTTGATGTGATGGATACTGTAGCACTTTTTGGAAAATCTTTTTGGAACTAAACACGACGGTAGGGTTTAAGGGATAAAAGGCCACGACCCTTTTATATTTATAGGTGAGAGATCTTGTCCTGTTAGGAGTTGAAACTCTGACAAATCCCGTGTCAAAATACAAGTCCTAACTCGGTTTGGGCTATCAATATAGTTCTGGCTGGTTTTAGAAATTGACATGGCCTGTTTCTACGGGTGTGAATGTTTTCAAAGTTGGAGTTCTCTCATCTAGACATCAAATTAGGTGTTCCCATATATGCATTTCGATCGTCTGAGCTATGAAAATGATGAAATTCAATTGTTGATTTGATAAAGTCATCGTGTCGACATGCATGATCAGTTTTCCCAGGACACCCAAATTAGGCCACTTTTAATTGCTAACTACAACAACACACAAATTAAGGATTTTTATGTTCTAAGAAACAACAGATAAAATAAATCAATACTCACACAATCACACACGTGCAATTAATAAAATCTACATACATAAACTATTTACACTGTTCTTGCATGAAGGGTCCATGATTATATTATGAAAGAAGTTGTCGCGCAATATATTTGCTTATAGATGTTGGTAGGAGATGGAGTTTAATTTAATTTTGTATGCAGATTAATCCTTGGCGCATACATTGCTCATGGACTTGCAAGTTGACACACGCGCGCACGCATATGTAAAATAGACAATTGCGCCGTTATATTGTGGTGCAAGGCTGTGATGCTTGGAACAGACGTTATGTCACCACCTTCACAATTCCTGGGATCTCCTCATCGACATGATCCTGTTTGTTAGATTTCCAACTCTCAGTCTGACAGTGAAAAGCATATGATGTTTATGCGTGTGGACCCCACTGCACTGCACCAATCAGGCACCGTGTTGGCAGATTGTGGCCGGATGATATGATGCCATATATGCATGCATTTCGATCAATCTCCAGTAGTAGCGGGGCCACCACTACCTGAAATAAAATTTGAGCAACTTACGTGCCCTCTGTCTCAAAAAAAAAGTAATAATACTAGATTTTTATCAAGTCAATCTATCCTAATTTTGATCAAAGGTATATAAAAATTAAAGATAATATTATTTATGATACTAATAAATAACTATAATTAGTTTCATATCATGAAATATATTTTTATAGTATACTACTAGCATATTTTGAGTCATAAATGCTAATAATATTATTATAAATTTAATTAAATTTAAGAACTTTAGATCAATCAAAATTTAGAATCTTTTTTTTGACGGACATAGTATAATACTCCCTCCGTCCCCAACAGAATGTAATTCTAGAACGGTATCACGTGCTAGTATATCAATTTTGACCAATTATAGATAAAAAACATAAATATTTATAATATCAAATAAATATCATTAGATTAATTAAGAAATGTATTTTCATAATAAATTAATTTGGAGTCATAAATGTGAATACTATTTGCTAGAAATTTGGTTAAACATAAACCACTTTACATAGCACGCAACCATAGTTGCATTATTTCTAGGACGTATGTTACGTAGCAGCACTCATGATGATGATCAGAAGCGAGGAAGATCATCCTTGGGAAGCACAATTGACTAGATATCCTTTATATTCATCATTGTGCCGTGTTTCTATTCTCGTATGTTCGTTCGGACGGCAGCATAATATATGTTCTTTTAGGTGGTCAGTTCATGGTCGTGGCTGTCACTGCCTAGACCGGTGAATGCAATGCTTCTACTCAAATTGATCCATCCACCAGGATAAGGTAAACCAATTGAAGGGTCTGCATACCCTCCGTCTCAAAAAGGATGTAATTCTTCCTCTCTTCCTATAGTTAGAAAGAAGACTATATAAAGTTTAACCGATTTTTTAGAAAAAATATATAAATACCTATGATACCAGATAATTACACTATTTTAAATATTTTCGATGAATAATCTAATAATATTTTTGTATATGTGGTATCATAAATGTTGATATGTTTAAAATTTGATCAAACTGAAGATGTTTTAACCCGGTACTATGCTAAAATTGTATCCTTTTTCATACAGAGGGAGCATGCTAGTGGCCTAATTAGGCTGCTGGATGCAGGAAGGCATGTGTTTATATCTAACCCGCGTTTCTGATAATATACTCTTTTTATCCTACAAAGGGTGTCATTGTCACTTTTCGATAAGTTAAGTATTTTCAACTTTGACCAAATATAAAAATATTAATATTTATGGTCCATAACTAGTATCATTAGATAAATCGTTAATATATTGTCATAATAAACTTATTTAGAGATGCAAATATTGCTACATTTTCTACAAACCTAGTTAAACCTAAGAAAGTTTGACCAGCACGAATCTCATAGCGACACTCTTTTTTTTTGGACGGAGGGAGTATGTCTCTAGCTATCTAGTAGTCGTCAAATAAAGTTTAATTAAAGAGAATGAAAATGTGGCAAGCCGCAGCTGTTCTCAGCAAAGCTAGCTTGACAAGGAATTATATGACGTAGCTAGTCGCAGAGAATCAGTGATGTATAGTTCATCCGGATTTGGAAAGAGCTTTTGGACCTACCAACATACCATGACGCCAATAGTTAACAACTAATTAAACAAAGTGATCGTTGCCAGTTGAGTGTTGAGAGATTTAAATCTTGTTATCATCATCAGGCCGGCCAGATAGGCCCACTAACACTGTCCAACCAATCGCCACCGGTTGTTTCAGTCACTACTACACAAAGGATTAGTAGGGACAGCTGGTAAGGCTCCCTAGAGGTGGCTCAACCAGCCGCCCCTACCATACCGTCTCTATAAATCATGCATTTATAGGAGCGGTTCCTAGACTGTTTCTACAAATCAATTTATAGAGACGACTGGTGTCATCAGCCGTCCCTACAAATCGATTTGTAAGGGCGGTTCAGTCTAGAACCACCCCTATAGTATATTTTTCCGTCAAAAAATATTTAAATTTACAATTCAAATTCGACCGAGATATATATAACTCAAATCTAACCATAAGCACAAGAGCATTATATAAACTACCATTACAAGTCCAATTCACAAGAATAAATACAATCCATCATTAAATAGACATAATCGACCCAAGTCAGAATCTCGGTCGGTGTTGGTACTGAGGATTTCTACCTAAGTCAGAATCTCGGTCATGGTAGATGCCTTTGACATGTACAATCTGCATACATAGACGGAGTTATGGTGGCCTGTATAGAACCATGAAAATCTATGCAACCATCCATATATAGTGACCGTGGCCACTTAAATGACTCCCCCGTGGTGATGCAGTGTTATCCTGCAACAACAAATGACTGAATGAGCAAACCATATAGCAGCAGGCAAGCAGCAGATCAAAAATTGCGTTCAAAAAAACAGCAGATCAAATTGCAGACAGCAGCAAATCAAGTAGTACTGCAGTGGGCACCCCTTTATTTAACCGTTGCATCATATTCTATCACTAGTTAGGCAAGCAAATTGTAGAAAGGAGCAGCATGTGCAATCCTGAAACTAGTATATAGCAAAATGGTAGAAAAAATATGAGTTTGGAAAGGAACTGTCACAGATCACGTATACTGCATATACTACTGGACAGATGCTTTTTGTTTCACAACTTATTCAACCAACAGTGTACTAAATTACCAGTCTTCGAAGAACACACTATGAACCCAACAAAACAGTACCACACCACATATATGTTAGAATAGATCTTACCAGTCTTCGAAGAACAGCGTCACCCAACTCTTGAGTGAGATTTATTAGTAGCCCCTGGAAAGAGAATTGGCATCAACAAAATATAGATAACACAAGAAAAGATGATTCAGAATTAAAAAAGAAAAAACACCTGTAATCCTGTATACAAATAATGTCATGTTTTGGTAATGCAAAGAACAATCATTAGTTTCCAGGTTTCTTTTTCTTTACTAAAATAGTAATCATGAGAAAATTTGGTCACTAAAAGCTGAGAAGGTAAAGTGGAATATTAATTAGACTAATTTAGTGATGACAGCTATTGCCCTATAAGGCTGAAAACTGTTTCAGAAATGACGGAGCTCAGAATTGACACCCCAAGAAGCAAAAATACAAAGCAAAATTCCTAACATGTCCTAGCCAAGGTTACTTTCTTTATGGAAACCAAATACTAGGAGTTGAAGTTAAGGGTAATTTACATTGAAATTGAAGTGACTGCCAAATACTGGATATCAATCTGCAAAGTAAAAACCAGCCACCAAATAGAAGCCTCAGCCTCCAGCATTACAAGAAAACAACTAAATATGATAAATCTATAAAATCACCTAAGAATATGGCAACTGTGAACTAACAGAAAATACAGACATCCTTTTGTTCACAAGAACTTATAATACTGTAAGAATATCATACGGCATTGAACCAATTTTCATGAATTTGCATTCAACCAGTGATTAATTTTAGAAGTAATCCATTTGCTGGTCAGGGTTTCAGTGTTAGGGTTATTCACAGCCATGGCAGGAAGCTAATGTCAGGGTTTCAGTGTTAGGATCGTAACACAAAGATGAGGCAATCATAATTTGACTGGTGCACTGAAATAATAAAATGAAATTTTTTAGTGATAAAATGAAGAAAGCCTATGCAGGATATTGGCAGTTAGAATGTAAGGCGGTGGATGTAATCCTAAATTGAAGCATGTCAAACTGAAGAATGTGTTATAGTGCCACTTAAGCTATATATTGAAGCCTGCTGCAATTGAGAACCATGAATTTCTATACAATGTATAGAGGCAAAATTGAGGGAAACCAAACTGACCTATTAGTTCTTGCATCTCATCATCAGTTTTACGAAACTGTGAACATAGATCCCCTGCAGACAAGAAAATAGGAACAGATCTGAGAGGGAGGTTGGGGAGAGAGAGCACCTCGCGGTGGCAGCAGCATGGGTGCCGGAGAGGCCCTGCAGCGTCGGCGGTGCTGGCGTCAGGGGAGGCCCAAGGGTTAGCGGCGCGGGCGTCGAGGAGGGGCCGGCGGCGCAGGTGGCGGGGTTACCCTTGGGGGTGCGGTCGTCGGGGATGCCCCTGGGGGCGGCAGCGCGGGTGGCGGGGAGGCCCCGTGGTGTGGCGCGGGCGTCGGGGAGGCCCGTGGGGGGGGGCATCGCGGCCGTCGAAGAGGGCCTTGGGGCGCCAGGGAAGGGAGCTAGGGTTCGGGGAGGATTCGACCGTGTCCGATCTGAGAGTGAGGAAAGGAGGGGGTGGTGGCCGCACCGGTGGAGGAGGGGATGGTGACCGCGCCGGTAGAGGAGTGGGTGGTGCCGTCGGTGCCGGGCTACGCGGCAAGCCAGCCGTAGGAGCCGCCGCCTCTACTTGATGTGCGGTCAGCTAGCCAGCCATGGGAGCCATCGCCTCCGCCTGGCTGCCGCCTGGGCCTAGATACGAACACCACCGCCTCCTACTCCTGCCTGGATGCGGGTGCCTAGATGTTGCCGCCGGCCGTGACAAGCTCCACGGCCTCCAGCTCCTGCCGCCGCACACGTGGGATGGCCGCAGCGGCACAACGACATGGACCAGGTTAGGGTTTTCGAAGGGGAGAACAACGCCTCCACATTTTATCCACAGCGGGATGGATCTCGTCCGTCGATCTGATCAACGGTTGAGAGTGAGGTGAAGGTTAAGTTGGGCCGCTGATTTTGATCTTTGGGCCGAGCTTGGGTTGTGTTGGACACAGCGGGGTGGCTGGTAATAGCCGCCTCTATATACCAGCCGCCCCCTACAAATCGACATATTTGTAGGGTCGACTCGTATTACCAGCCGCTCCTACTGTGCCATTTGTAGGGACGGTTGCTGTGCTGGAGCCTAGCATGTCACTGTAGGAGCGGCTCCAATGTCAGCCGCTCCTTAAAAAAAAGTCCCGTTGATACAAACTGTTTTTCACATAGTGAGTTTTGCTTCTTTTCGAAGGTTTTTGTCGCTGCACTGCAGCATGCATATACACACTGATATGCCCGGTTCGTCCCCTCACTCTCGGATATAATCCTTTTTTTAAAAGACTGACTTTTTTTTATTATATCGTCAGTGGAAAAGAATTGTGCTACAAGCACTGTATTATAGAACCCAGATGTCCACTACCGTTCTAATAACAACGTGCGTTTTTTTATTTCTTCTCTAATAAAAACCAGCAAAAAGCTTTGCACGGAAATACAAGGAAAATAAAGCTCAAGGAAAGAAACCTACGAACAACAATATGTGGAACAGTTTCCAAGTGTAATTGGTCCACTAACAAGAACTATATGCATGCAGTTGCATTGCAAGTGTGTATATATGTACCTCCACTTGTTGCAGGTGGTCTAAAAGAAATTGTACCTCACTTGTCAAGTGTAATAAGCAATGGTGCAACCTCTATATATGCCCAATATAACGAAGTTCAGAAATATAAACTTGTAATTGGTGTAAGAAACACTATAATCAACAATAGTGCAAGCTCTAAGTCCATATACAAACCTGACCAGCAAATAAATTCACGATATAAAGCGTGCATGCAAAAATGGCGAAATATGGCCAAATAGGGGTGAAAATTGACCTGAGCATCTTGGGTATCCTATTTGCTGCGTGCTGCCGTCGACCTTGAAACAGGCCGGCTGGGCTTGAGAGCTTCAGGTTCGAGGTACAAGCCCAGCCGAACCTGAGGTACATTCGTTACCGGCTGGGCTTGTACCGCTATATCATTTACTGGCTGCCAAACAAGAAGCATCCCCTTTCCCACTCGAAGCTGATAACAAATGTCATGCATCATTCAGTTCATAGTACAACCAGAAAGGTTTTTGAAGTGGCCAGAAACATCAGAAACTAGCTTATATCAACACAAGATGCAGTGAAATTCGAGGGATGATTTCAGATTACAACGGGTGTGACGATGGATAAAATTCAGCAGTTCTTAAGTATTCTTCAGGTAATCAACAATCGAAAGTTGCTGCACCCAACCCGACACAACTAGAAAAAATAACTATCAAGCAGTTCCGAGGTTTAGCATCGAACAAATGGGCACATCAATATCACAGGCCTAGTGTCCTCGTTCAAATAAATCATGTGACGTGATAATATTACATATCACAGGGTAATGAATGGTCATCTGCGCACCAAAAGGTCCACAAGAGCAAAATCTGACCATCTCTGAATGTTATGTTCTGCTACCTAAATGAACATCGTTCCAGGATCATGATTCTCGGTTAGACCAATTGTACAAAGAAAGGGACTTTCTTACTAGCCACCAAATTACATTGATGCAGGTTAAGATCAGTCCTGCTTGTTACGAGCCTGCCGAGCACGATGCCTAAGCTCTGCCCTTTTCCACCTTACGATTAGCATGCAGACTGTCACAAGAGTGTTCACCTATGAACATTAAAATAAACGGTTAGTGATAATGAAACTGATGGAGAACAGAAACAAAAAGGATCAGAGAAATGTGATTACCAAAATAAGGATCGTTATCAATAGGAGGGGCCCAGACCAGATGACTGAAATGAAGAGGCCTTGGGGATCAAAATAGTTTTGGGTGGAGAAGCTCTTCCAGTTTTGCCCCAAGAATGTGTTTAATCTCTCAGCAAGGAATACACCAGAAACTGCACGAAATCAAGCAGAATAGGTTATAAAGGTACACACAATCATATTAAAAGTAAAAAAGTACATAAATGTGAATGGAACAAAGCCAAAAAAGGTCTTCCACACATACTCCATTAGTTACATGAACCATGCTATGATGCTAATCATTCCTTCAAGTGCAAATTTGGGAGCATCCAGTGTTATGGGTTCGCTCCACAAGGTTAATACATCCAAAGAAAATGTTCTTGACAGGTTTAAGCACGGACAAACCCAAGCTTACTTTGATGATTTTAAGACAAGCTGCCAGGCATCATGTGTAGGGAAGTCCCATTTATTAGCCATTATACAGAAATATCAGTACTCAATGTTGGTATAACATAATGTTTCAAACTGGTATGTTGTAACAGTATGGGAAAGGGGCAAATGATAACCAAATGTGATAAATGACTTCCACATTCTGTAAATTATAATGGCATGGGGATTCTGAAGGGTCAAAAGGAGAAGGTAATAAAAAATGATACTCACATGTTAGAGCTGACAAGATGAGCTGGAAATTGACATTCCTCCTCGAGATGATGGCAACCAATAGCAGAATGGCATGGAAAGTTAGTATGCTGATTAGCCAAGGCTCCTGTAAACACAAAAGCAAATAGGTGAAGTTGACGAGACAAAAAAGAAATGGTTAAGAAAACAATAATGGCCATGCTGAAGTACTAGTATTGAATTTTCACAAGCTGTCAAGCATAGACTGCGTCACAGTGCATTTGGTGTCTTTTATGGCTTGCTCACCCCAGGATGAATCCTTTGTTTTTGTTTTTCCCCCATTATCTTAGGAATTCAGGTGTACGGCCTATGATACACTAACACGGCAGCTGATTGTTGTATCAGTGTCCAACACTGTGTGCGACACTGATACATATTGCTGGAATGTTCAATGTTTATGCACTAAAAATGAACATGTTTGACGCCCGATACATGGTCTACACCTCCCCAACACCTGATTGATCCAACCCCAAGACATAACCACTAACACAGACACTTAATCAGTTCAGTGGATGAGTAAAATTAGGAAGCCAAGCTCAGGGCTCTGCTGTGGATTCGCGCTGGCAGGAGTGCATGCTATATTGTCCTAGCTCTGGTGTGGATTAGCGTTGAGATTCAGGCAAGTTAACAGGAGAACCTCTGTGCAGAAACCTTAAAGCTTTACACATATGTTATATAACAATTAGTACCATCAACAATATATAGCCTCCACTATACCACGATTTCAACGAGAAGGGCTAATCTATGTGTGATTGTCAGTGCACCAAAGTTTATGGCAGCCCCTAGGGTAGGTTGAAGGATTAGTAGCAAACATGCTACCTGAATGATCCAAGAGTTGAAAGAGGGATGCGCTCCTCAAAATGAGTGTTGGTGCATACAGAATTATTTGATGAGAAGGAAGCCAAACAAAGGACATAAAGATTACTCCTTTATGCATTACTACTTTTAGAACAAGGAATGGCATGGTCCATAATTCCCTTTGCTGATTTGATTCATCGTCACTTAACCAGTTAACCTCCAGCAAGCAAGTTTCAGACCATGGAATCAAATCCAACAGTCTGATGGCATCTAATGACCTATTGACGACTAATGAAGCATATATAGCAGCGTATCTAGATCCACGCACACATAAGCACAATATAGAGATTCCATTCCATTCCATCAATCATGACGGATGGGGGGAGGAAGAAGAGGGTGGCATGCAGGATTGATTGGATGGATGTCCAGCACCGAGCCCGAGCGTGCGTGTGTATACCTTCCAGTCGACGGCGTGGAAGAAGCCGACGAAGGAGTCGACGGCGGGCGCGAAGCCAGTGCGCAGCTCGGAGGAGACGCGATCGAAGAGGTCGGCGACCACGTCGGCGTGCTCGTTGAGGGCCGAGCGCACCTCCTCCACCGCGCGGCCGAGCACCGACGACCCCGCCGCCGCAGCCTCGTCGCCCATCTCTCTCCCTCGCTCGCTCTAGATCTCTCTCCTCTGCAGTCGGGAAGCCGGGATCGATGTGCTCAGAAAGAGAGAGCCCTGCTTTTCTGGGGCCCGCAGGCCAGTAGTGGCATTGCAATGCAATCGGCTCTCTTCCCTGATTGGGCTTTATGGAAATGGGCTTGCCAACTGAGGCCCGTTTAAACATCAGTATGTTAACTGAGGCTCGTTTTTGTTGACGGTGTTTGTAACTCTATTATGAGTTAACAAAGGGCGATACTTTCTAAAAAATATATTTTATTGCACAGGTTTTTTTTTATAGTACCATTTTCTTATATTGAAAAAAACATTTTTTTGACAGTACATTTTTTTGGACCATGAATATTTTTGGTAGTACAATTTTTTTTTGCACGGTTTAATTAGGACAGTACAATTTTGTGGATAGTACCAAAAGCATAATTTTGTGTATGTGTGAACTTGATATATGTTTGGTACCGTAAAAAAATATCATTGTCCACAAAATTATACTGCCATAAATAATCTTGTAAAAGCTAAGTTGTAATCGCCCATCTCCCTTGGTTGAATTTTTTATTGTTAACCTTTTCTTAAACAATTTTAAAAATTAACACAGTTCCTTTTTTTATTTTCAAATATAACCCATTTGACGCCGCCCACTAATACAGAGACGGGCTTTACTCCGGGTGGGAACCACCTCTAGTCCCGTCCTTGAAGCATCCGGGGACTAAAGGGGGTCCTTTAGTCCTCGTCGCCGCGTCCCATGGTAACACCAACGAAGGAAGGTCCTCCCACTTTAAAAAAATAATACCTCCCACCGCGCGTCCCCGTGATTCGCCCAAGACGATGCATTGCCTGCAGTAGCTTACCACCCCACCTACAACACATCTCGACAATGGATGGTGCTTCCTTTGGCGGGGACCTTTAGTCCATGCCCCGACTAAAGGGTCTTTAGTCCGGCTTGGTGTTACCAATCGAGGCTAAAGGTTGAGGACTTTAGTCCCGGTTGGTGGCTCCAACCGAGTCAAGGTCTCTCTATCTCTCTCCATCTCCTCACTTCTTTCTTCCTCCCCCCTTTAGTCCGGTGGGTGTGCCTCAGCCCCTGCCGAGACTAAAGCCGAGCAAGTTGGTGGTTGCCTCCTTGATCATGTTGCGAGGCTGTCCACATGGCCACATCTCACTATCTTGCGCATTAAAAAAAACAAAAATAAGCGAGAGTCCGACAACCTTTCGGGTTTTTAAACATACTCCACTAACCATCTCTGCCCCATGCCGAACATTTGGTTGCACTTGGGTTTGCCTCTCCACATGGCCACATCTCCCTCCATTAAAAAAACAAAAATAAACGAGAGTCCGGATTTCGTCGCCGCATTTTCGCGGGTCCCTCAAGCGCGTTGCCCTCCGCGAAAAGGGGAGTGGCGAAGGCAACGGGAGTGGCGGCGCGCTGAAGCGACATATCAATCGGTTCCGGTTTGCGCGAAACGGGCCCGGTATCCAACCCAAGCAAAGTCTAGAAACACGACGAAAGGCTGAGCTCTCGCCAACAGGTCGTCTGTTCGGTTCATTATGCAAACTCGCGCCGCGCCGTGGCCGGGGACGACCAATGCCGGGACCCACGGGCGGCGCTGTGCCACACCCTAGGACGCCGTCGTCCTGCCAGCGCCTCGCGCGGAGGCGGTGCCGCTGGGGCCTGGCTAGCACGCCGTGATTTTGGGAGAGGGAAAGGGAGAGATGATGATAAGGATTGACTCGCTGAAGGGTATGTGGAGGTGAATTGGATAAAACTAGAATCACTCGGAGATCACTCAATAAGATCAACTAGCACCGGAGATTACTCTACGGGTTTTTCAAAGAAGAGCCATGCTCAATTCTCTATATCAATATCAACTCTATTCAAATGATGCATTGCATGGTTTATTTATACTAGGAAAATCCCTCCTATTTTTTTTTACAAGAAACAACCTTTATTATTAACAGCAAGCGGCTGCTATCAGGGAGTAGGACTCCCAATTTACAAACTGCAGTGCCTCACGAAGAGGGCAGCTGGCTACATGAGTGACATTGGTACACGAGAAGTTTCCAATGTTACAATTGGTCGACAAGCTCCTAAAGGCCTGATTAGCTAATACATGAGCAGTTACATTGAGGTCTCTTTGGACTTTGAGAACTTTCCAATTGTAGTTGGCAGTTGCATTCAGAAACTTCTGGGTGTAAGGCTTGATATCCCACCGTGGAGGCGAGACAAAATCAGATTCATTGAAGAAACTTGCAAGAAGTTGACTATCAGTGAGAAAAGATATGTCACTGATGCCAAGCAATGAGCTTATCTCAGCAGCAAGCGCCATACCAGCAGATTCTGCCATGAGAACAGAACTGATATGCGCAGCTTTTGCTTTTATGTAGCATTTCATGTGATGACTTGGATCTAGGAAGAAAATTCCTAATCCAGCTGATCTCTCAATGTTGTTGATGCTATCAGGTGCTATGGAAGCATCTAAGTAGCATCTTGGTCCTGGAATCAAGCTAGGTAAACTGCAAAATGAAAGAATTAGTAGAGGGGGCCAAATTGGCCTGATTTGGTTGTGAAATCAGCTGGCGATCATCTTCACTTGTATGTTGACCTGCAAATGAGAACATTCCTTCACGTCGGGTACTGTGGGTGTGATTGGTTAGAGCAGCCTCCACATTTGCCTTCTGACTACTTGGTTGCAAGTCAACAGTAGAGACATTGATGTCCGCCTCCACCGCATGGTGCACCTGCAAAACAGACCATTTTTTCCTTTGAAAGCGCAAGTCATTCCTCGCCTTCCATGGGTACCAAAGTGTGGTCATTATTCTTTGGAGATCAGCTTCTGAAGTGTTTCTCTTGATGATATTGGAAAGGATATCCTGCACACCATCCTGCTCAAAAGGCAACAGAGAAGTTCGTAGAGGGGTTTTGGAAGAAAACCAAACCGCTCTAGCAAACTGACAGTGAAAGAATAAATGTGCATCATTCTCAAGCAAGTTGCAAGTGGTGCAGTGTTTGCTTATCCTGGTAGACAGATTGCCAGCTCGCACACCGGCCGGTGGCAAGAGCTCTTCTGATGACCCTCCAAACGAAAGTTTTGATGTTCGGAGGAAGGAGTTTGTGGGCCCAAGTTCTTCTCAATATGTCCATTGCTTGGTTGCTGATACTTCTTGAGCCTTGACTAGTGTTCTGAACCTGCACTTGAGAATTAAGAAACCTGAAAGCTTCTTTAGCAGAGCAAACACCTTTCGCAGCAGGTTTCCAGGTGATGATGTCAGGACCATCAGAGGGGACTGTATGGATATTGCAGATAGCAGTGGTTGCTTGACGGTCAAAGATTTGAGAAATGAAGTCATTGTCCCAAAGATGAGTTGCAGGGTTCCAGAGATCAGAGATATTTTGTGGCATGCTGGGAACTGAAATAGGAAGTTTAATGTGATTGTGAATTTGCTGCCAGATGGGGCACCAAGGAGTGGACCAGATACTGGATTGACCATTGTGAATTTGGACAATGCAATTCTCAATCAGAATATTTTTAACTTGGAGAATGGAATACCCGAAAACCGATTTGGTAGTGGTGTTCCTTGCTAACCAGAAGCTTGTGTTATGAAAATATTTAGCTTTGAGTACAGCAGAAAGGAAGGAATTCTTACCCGTAGCAACATTCCAAGCAGCATGGACAATAAGGCTGCGATTAACTGTAAGCAGGTCTCTCACACCTAATCCACCTTCCTTCTTAGGTCTGCAGATATCCTTCCAAGACCTGAAATGAAAAGAGGTGGTGGAGTTGTCCTCCTTCACTCCTGTCCACCAAAAGTTTCTGATAATAGTAGTTATCTTGGAGATGAAGATTTTGGAGAACAGAATGGTGGACATGTAGTAAATAGGGATCGAAGCTAGTACAGAATTAATGTATACAAGGCGGCCAGCATGGTTGAGCTTGTTGGCTTTGATGGTGGTTAATTTCGCCCTGAATTTCTGGAGGATGAACTCATAGGCTTTGGTTCTGTCATTATGGTTGAAAATAAGAGGGTGACCAAGGTAGATAGCATTAGGTGCAAGGTCAGGAACTGGAAAAATAGCTTTGACCTCTCTTTTGCTCAGGTTATCAACACATTTGCTAAAAGTGATGGAGGATTTGGAAAGGTTAGGCGTTTGACCTGAGGCATTACAGAAGGATTGAAGAATTGAAATTCGCTTAGCTTCCTCAGCAGTAGCTTGCCCATATATAATCAAGTCATCAGCAAAAAGCAGTGCATGTATGCGAGGACAGTCAGGACCAAGAGTGATACCTTGTATATTGTGATTGCTTGAGTGATGCTGCAGACACATTGAGAGCTCATTGACAGCAATAATAAAAACACATGGTGAGAGAGGACAGCCTTGTCTAATACCACGTTGAGGATAGAAAGTTGGGGTGGGATCACCATTAATAAGCACAGAAAGACTCGTAGTAGAAATGCAATTGTGAATCAAATCAATAAAATGATCATGGAAGCCATGTCTTTTAAGTGCATTAACAATAAAGTGCCATTCAATTTTGTCAAAAGCTTTTGCTAAGTCGAGTTTGAGGAAAAAAGCTTTTTGTTTCCAACTTTTAAGATTAAAGCTATGAATGATTTCTGGAGCAATTATAATGTTTGAAGCAATGTGCCTACCCTGTACAAAAGCAGCTTGTGAAGGATGAATAATATGGGGTAGGTGGTGTTTAATTCTGTCAGCTAAAGATTTAGCAATGATCTTATAAATCACATTACATAAACTGATGGGTCTAAAATCCTTAGGAGTGACAGGAGCATTAACCTTAGGAATAAGAGCAATGTGAGTACTATTTATTCCAGGGGCCATAGAAGCAGACTGATAAAATGTGGTAACAACATTTGAAACATCTTTACCTATCCAAGCCCACGCCGACTTGTAAAAACCAGCATTTAATCCATCAGGTCCTGGTGCAGCATTGCTTCTCATGTTCTTCACAATATTGTGGAGTTCCTGCAAATCTGGAGTAGAATTGGTGAAAAGGTCCCCCATTTCTTCATTGTTCTGTTCTATTTCTTGCATCCACTCCTGTACTTCGTTTCTTGCATCACTAGAAGTATGAGATCCTAAGATGCTAATAAAGTAACCATTGGCAGTCTGAGCAAGCTGGTCCTGTGTGGTGGAGAAGGAACCATCAGGGTTCTGAAGATGGGTGATAGTGTTCCTTCTAGCTCTTTTGATGATGGATTGGTAGAAGAAACTGGTATTCCTGTCACCATTGACAGACCAATTCTTTTTGTACCGTTGTCTGTGGTAGGCTTCATCTTTAGCCAAAATGATATGATGCTGATACTCAAGGTCTTTTTGAAGTTCAATATTCTGGTGGTGGAGAGGGCGCATTTGCATTTGAAGGATTTGATTCTCAATAGTTTGGAGCTGATCAGAAATTTTAGGTTTGTTCTTGCGCCATCTTAGGAGATCTTTGGCAAGGTAAAAAGTTTTCATGTGGAAAGGCCGGCAAGAGGATTTATACCAACTTTGCTTAGCAGTTCTTTCATAGTCATCCTCTAGGAGCCACCAATTCTCAAATTTGAAAAGATTAGGACGATGGCGCGGACTGGCATTGAGAACAACAAGAATGGGAGCATGATCACTTTTCATCATAGGTAAATTGTAGACCATAGTGTTAGGGAAAACAGAACACCATTCAGAGTTAGCAAGAAATCCATCAAGGCGTTCATAGGTGGGAATCGTGCTAAATCTGTTGTTAGTCCAAGTATACGCAGGGCCATTATAACCAAGATCAAAGAAACCACAATCTTTTACAAGACAACAGAATTCAGAGATAATACGATCATTAGCAGGCCTAGGGCCAAGTTTCTCACTTACATGCACAATGTTATTAGGATCACCCATACAAACAGAAGGCAAGCTCGGATATTGTACAACAAAATTTTGAACTTGCCCCCACATAGTAGTAGTTTGGAGATGATGGGGATCACCATACACACACACTAAACCAAACTTCTTCTGAAGTTGCTTGTGATCACACAAAGCAAAGAAGAAGTAGTGACTAGACTCTAGAACATCTAACTTGACATCACCATTGGACAGAAGCCACAAACCACCGGATTGCCCACGGGCTAGAACAATGTACACATCATGAACGTTAAAGCTATTAGTTAAATCATTTTTAGTAACCCAGGAATTACGTGTTTCAAACACAAAGATTACCTGCGCATTAGTTGATCTGATCAAACGGGCGAGATGCAACATCTTAGGGCTGCCAAGGTTCCCGCCCGACCCCTGGCAGTTCCACGCGAGTAGGCTCATGGCGCCCGTGGCACCTTGTGGGCTGGTGCCAAAGCCCCGGAAGCTTGACGATGAGGAAAGGAAGCAGGGAGAAGCCTAGGTTGAAGACGTGATCCATCGGTAGGGTACCTTGACTCTCAACAATAGGGGTCCCGGTCGATTGGAGGTCGCTGCCATCACCAGAATGGAGACCCACTTGCTCGAGGCCCAGAGGCGAATGGCCAGTCTCGCCATCTTCAGGCCCCAGACAATCACCCTCAACTTCCATGGCGGAGAGCTCATGGAGTTGCTGGTCTTGACCTTGGCCATCTGGAGGAGTGAGAGCTTCATGTAGAGTGAGGACAGAGCCCACACCCACACCGACTCCCATATCCCTCGAATGAACTGCGCCAGGGTGGCCTGTAGGATCGTCCGCACCGGGTTGTTGTAGAGGTCCGTGAAGTGAGGGATGAGCAGCAAGATGAGGATGCCATGACCCACTGTCGCGGACCACTCGGGCATGCGCAGGCGACCGTGAGTCCCAATGACTAGGCTTAAGCGTGGCCGTTTACCTCCCGCCCTCTTTGCCCTCAACTCGTCGACGAGCTAAGGTGGCGGAGTCTCCTCCTTCAGGGAAGGTGAGCGAGGCCGATGATGTCCCGCACTTTTGCCTTGATAGCCTGCCAGCCTTTCCGAGGCCTCGCTGGATGGTCGGCCGCTTCTGGGAGTGGATCTGTGGGTGGAGCGACGGGAGCCCGAGATTTCTTGTCTCCCCGGAGCCAGACCGTCTAATGAAGATCTGGCGGTGGAGGCCATGAGCAGGTGCGCAGGTGAGGGGCATGGTGGTGGGTGGGGAGAGGGTGGTCTCCACCAGGTTAGGGGGCACCGGGTTGATGGGCAGGGTGCCAACGTTGGCCATGGCTGTGGGCAGTAGCGTTACTCCGATGAGAGCAAGAAGCAGAGCTGGCGGGCTGCCGGAGAGGGGGTGGGGTGCCCTCCTAGTTGGGTGTGAACATAAGCATAAATAAAAGCAAGTGGAAAGTCATCTTAGTGGAGTATTTGAGGAGTCTTCATTCATTCTCGTGCAGCCACCAACAGCCTGTGCAGTCTCCACCAAAACGGCCATAACTCGTAGCTCGGAAGTCCAAAAGATGCACCATTTGTTGCGTTGGTGTCGGTGTTTCGGAACCGAGGGTCCTTAACCGACTAGTGAATTTGTGCTGCGTGCTCCCAATTCCGGATGGAGATGCAAAGAGACACAAGATTTATACTGGTTCGGGCAACGGATGCCCTACGTCCAGTCTGAGAAGGTGTTCTTGTATTCCTTGCACCGGGGTGCTCGTAGTATGGGGTTACAAGCTAGGCGAGAGAGGGAGTTCGTCCCAGATCTCTGTGAGGGGAGGTGATATCAAATTATAGAACGAGGTGTGTTGTTCATGCGAGTATCTGTGATTCTATCCGTCGTCCTGGAAACGGTCCTGGCTGCCTCCTTTTATAGCCGCAGGGAGGAAACCAGGAGTACATAAGAGAGCTACACGTGGAGCAAGGACTATTCGATGACGTATTTACTCCTGGAGCAGCATGGCGTTGTCGTGGGAGTTCCCATAGATGTCCAATCGGTATGGTCTTCACTGCAAGTAACATGCTGCGCATTTATTGACTTGCTGGATTGCAGAGGCTCGGCGCCTTCGTAGCCGGTGGCGTGCTGCGAGGCCTGTCGTCTTAGAGGCTCTGTTGTGCTTAGAGGCCCGCCGTGCCGAGGCCTCGAGAAGTGACCAGTGTGATCGGGTCTCAGCGACCATCAGTGGAATAGTGCGAGACATGCGCCTCTGGGATCTGATACTGTGTTGTCGATGGGGATGGTAAAAAGGTGATCGACCCTGTTGTCCCATCGCTCCTGTTGCGGCGCACCGCCGATCGTGGCTTACGTAGTGGGTGCAACCGAGCGCGCGTGTCGGATGTGACAACTGCGAGAGAGACTTTTGAGGCGGAGGTGATGAGGTTGTGGAATGAGCCCGGCCTTAGGTGAGGCGGGCGCTGATCGATTCGTCCGAGGCCCTTCCGAGGGGGTCTCGGGCGAGGTGGACGGCGGGCGTAGCAAAGATCGGTGAATCCGAGGCCCCGTGGGGGGGGTTCAGGCTAGACGGGGTGGTCGGTCCGGCGATTCCAAGGCTACGAGGAACCCGTTCGACTCCCCGTTGCGATGTCCTCCTTGGTGCGGAGTCGAGCAAAGGCACAATGGTCGGTAACCCTCGCTGCTGTGCTGTCTCGTATGGCGGGGGGTTGACGCGACCGGCGTAGCCGATCACTTCGCCCGTCTTGTGCCATCGTCGTCTGTCGGAGTGGTTGGGTGCTTGGATGCGACGTTTGGTCGAGCAGCTTGGTTGAAGAGGCGGCCACGGGCCGGCGCCGAGCCGGCCTCGCGCTGAATCGGAGAATCAAGCACTTCTTCCGAGGCCCCGGCGAGGGGTCTCGACGAGGGGCCTCGGCGGCGGTCTCTCGGCGAGTCGGAGAATCGTTTGCTTCCGGCATTGGGCTCGGCGACGGGTCTCGGGCGAATCGGAGATTTCGGTCGAGACCTCGTTGTTCATTCCGTTGGTTCTATTTTTAGGGTCTAAGCGGTTCTTGATCTTCGCTTAGGGTACCCCATTTTACGGTATCCGACAAGAGGCCCCGAGCCTCAAGGCGGGAGTGTGGGATACTCTCCCCGAGGTTTTTTCGAGACTTTCGTTTCTCGCTGGCTTTTGTTGGGTTTGCTTTATACTGTGATTCCGGTGGGTGCGCCATGAAGCGCCTCTGCCGGTGTAGCCCCCGAGGCCCTAGAGGTGAGTTTACTCCTTTAGGGGCTTTTTTCTTCGTTGAGTAAGGCGCTCTATCACATTTGCTTGACCCATGAGAGCGAGCTCGGGGTCGCTTGTTTGGGTGCAGGAGGAGCACCCGAGCCTCGCCGAGCCCTTTGCGTGCGTCAAGGTTGCAGAAGAGCCTCCAAGCCTCCACGCTGAGCGAGAGAGGCGATCAGGAGTTCCCTTGACTTTTTGTATGACCCTCGCTTTCTTTTTTTTCGCTCGGAAGGAGGGTTGTTTGCCGAGCCCCTTGGCGTGCGAGCCTAGGGCAGCTGGGTCTCGTCAAGGTTGCGTGAAGAGCCCCGAGCCTCCAGCGGAGCGAGAGAGGGCGATCAGAGTTCCCTGGCTCTTTGTACGACCCTCGCTTCCTTTTCGCTTTCGGAAGGAGGGGTTGTTTGCCGAGCCCATCGCGTGCGAGCCTAGGCCGCTGGGTCTCGTCAAGTTTGCAGGAAGAGCCCCGAGCCTCAGCAGCGAGCGAGAGGGCGATCGGGAGTTCCCCCGCTTTTTGTACGACCCTCGCTTCCTTTTCACTCGAAAGGAGGGTGGAACATGCCGAGCTACCCTCGGTGGGTGCGGCGATGACATTTCCGGTGAGCTTTTATCGGGTAAGTCCGAGTGGAGGCCCATGCCCCATTCGATAGGGGTCGGCTAGTGGTCCAGAGACGCACTCCAAAAAGGACCGTAAGGCTTCTCTAGCGGGTGCCGTGGCCGTTCGATTGGCCCTAGGGGCTCGGTGCCTCCCTGGTGGGATCCCTTTAGAGAACTCCTGCTGGTCTTGGACACGACTTAGGGCATCCCAAGCAATCGCTTGCCTGGGCCTCGGCCATGTATGGGCTCGCCCATAGTTGTCCCTGACTCTGACGTCCTGAGGCGGCTGTCAAGACCATAAATGGTCCAGCCTTCGAACCTCTGGACCGTAGCGGGCTCGATGCCCTTTTTCGTCGTGTTTTTCCAATCCTCGGGGTGTACTTCTCGGCAAGGTTTGCACGAAGAGCCCCCGAGCCTCCGCACGTAGCGAGAGGGCGATCAGGAGTTCCCCTGGCTTTTTGTACGACCCTCGCGCATCCCTTTCGCTTGGAAGGAGGGGTTGTTTGCCGAGCCCTTCGCGTGCGAGCCTAGGCCGCTGGGTCTCGGCAAGGTTTGCAGGAAGAGCCCCCGAGCCTCCGCACGTAGCGAGAGGGCGATCAGGAGGTCCCCTGGCTTTTTGTACGACCCTCGCGCATCCCTTTCGCTCGAAAGGAGGGGTTGTTTGCTGAGCCCTTCGCGTGCGAGCCTAGGCCGCTGGGTCTCGTCAAGTTTGCAGGAAGAGCCCCCGAGCCTCCGCACGGAGCAAGAGGGCGATCAGGAGTTCCCCTGGCTTTTTGTATGACCCTCGCGCTTCCTTTTCGCTCGGATGGAGGGGTGGAACATGCCAGGCTACCCTCGGTGGGTGCGAGCGATGACATTTCCGGTGAGCTTTTATCGGGTAAGTCCGAGTGGAGGCTCGTGCCCCATTCGATAGGGGTCGGCTAGTGGTCTAGAGACGCACTCCAAAAAAGGACCAGAAGGCTTCTCTAGCGGGTGCCAGGGCCGTTCGATTGGCCCTAGGGGCTCGGTGCCTCCCTATGGCGGGATCCCCTTTAGAGAACTCCTGCTGGTCTCGGACACGACTTAGGGCATCCCAAGCAATCGCTTGCCTAGGCCTCGGCCATGTACGGGCTCACCCATAGTCGTCCCTGACTCTGTCGTCCTGAGGCGGCTGTCGAGACCATAAATGGTCTAGCCTTCGAACCTCTGGACCGTAGCGGGCTCGGTGCCCGGTTCCTTAGTTTGGAAGGAATCGGCTGGGGGTATTTCCCTTCCATCGGCTAACAACGCCCGGCGCGTCTTTTGAGGCGGTCTTGTCGGGAGCTGCCGTTGTTGCGCGACGTGGTGTCAGTGGATGGGACATAACCGTCTACGCGATTAAATGTGGATAAGGTGGGCACGTGGGCGGAGATATCAGATCTAGATTATATGCGCCGGATCTGAGGGAAACTTCCCCGATTTCGTCGCCCAGCGGTTTCATCTTACCCCTGCATAAATACATAAAGAGCCTCGCCCCTCCCCTCCTTACCTTGCCTGTATTTGCTTTTGCCGCTTCCAAGCCATTGCTGAGAGCGTAAAGCACCGGGGAGAAGAAGGGCGAGAGAGATCGATTGAAAGAGAGAGAGAGAGATTTACCGCCGTAGCAGCGTCCTCCACCGCGCAATGGCTGGCGGTCCTGTCATTCTCCCGGCGAATCCCTAGGAGCGGTCTGACATCATCGTGGAGAAGCTGCAGTCGCTGGTGGACGTCGGTCTCCTCTGCCCGATCACCGATTCTGACGAGCCGGAGTGCATTGCTCCGGGGAATGAGTCGGAGCCGAGGCCACGTGATGGCTATGTGGTGAGCTTCGTCGTCTTCCACGTGCGAGGCCTCGGCTTGCCGGCGGACCAGTTTATGCGGGAGCTCCCGCACTACTACGGTGTGGAGCTCCACAACTTCAGCCCCAACTCCATCGCACAGGCGGCCATCTTCGTCGCCGTTTGCGAGGGGTACCTGGGGATCGCTCCCCACTGGGAGCTGTGGCTCCATTTGTTTCGGGCAGTTTTTTCCACCAAGTCGGTGAGAACGAAGGGGGCTCGGAAGGCGCTGAGGGCCGGCGGCTGCACCCTTCAGGTGCGCCAAGACCGGCAGCACCTCTACATCCCAGCCCAGCTGGCATCATCCAACCGTCGTTGGTATGACAGCTGGTTCTACCTTCGTAATGACGACGGCGGGCTTCCCCCTTACACCGGGTGGGTTGTGGAGAGTCAGCCAGAGAAGTGGGGGTACGGCGTCGTCAAGCCTGATCAGCCCAGGCTAGAACCGCTCCTGAGGGCCCTGGGGAAGCTGCGTGATTGCGGCCTTACGGCGGCCGTGGTTGCGCCTGTTCGAGATGGCCCCGCGTGATTCGATCAAAGGCATCAAGATGTCCGCCTTCGCCCTTACTGATGAGGAGATCCTACGTCGGGTAAGGGAGGCGGTGGATGGGAAACCGAAGATTGATGGCTTGCTGCCGTTCCCGATGCGCCCGTCGCGAGGGTACATTTCCCTAGTAAGTTGGGTGTTGCCGAGGCCTTCGCGGCCTTCTTGCTTATTGCCTTTTTTTTCGCCCGTTGCCTTATTTCGCCGTATCTGCAGGGGATAAGGGACGTGCAAAGCTCCCTGCCGCCCGTTCCTGAGGACGCCCAGCGGTGAGCCGTGAATAGGGCGTACGCCGAGGAGCAGAAGAAGAAGAAAGACGCCAAGGTGGCAAGGCGCACGAAGAGGATCCTTGAGCGCGAAAAGCTGGACGCACGCCGCCGGCAACAGAGGCTCGACGGTCTCCCGTTGGAGTCGTCTCCCTCAGTATCGGTGTTGGATTCCTCCAGCGACGTTGGCATGGTCGAGGAAGGGAAGGGTACCCTGGACCACCTCCCCGACGCTTCTGAAGGTGGTGCCCAGGGTGTCTCTGGTAGACACCCGTCTCGTTGTCGAGGACGACACGCCCGAGACGCGTGCTGTCAGCCCGGTGGGCTCGGTGGAGGAGGTGGAGCAAGCGACGCCGGGGGCGGCTCAATCGTCTTTGCGGACGGTCGAGGGGGTGCCGAGGTCCGGAGGAGACCATCCGGTACCGGTGGATTCAGAAGCCGTGCTACCACCGCCACCGCCGCCGTTGCAGAGGAGGGACGCTATGCAGAAGCGATTGCTTCCCCGTTCACGGTAAGTCTATTTTTTGGCGAAGTTTGTAGTATTTCACCTTGCCCCCCACAGTCGTCTGTCCGACCTTTAGGAACGCCTTCATTTCAAATTGAAGCGCGGGTGGAGGAACCCGCCTTGGCGCCCCATAAAGGCGCTCAAGGTGAGCACCAGCTCCACCGCTCATCGGGCGGCGGAGGCGCAGCGTCTTGGCATGGATGGCGTGGCGTCGGGCGGGGCGGCCCGAAGGAGGCCATTTGCTCAAGGAAAGGGCGCCGAGGTGGCCACGGAATGAGCGGGGAGGATTTAATCCACGCCCGGTGAGGTCGTGGGTCTTAGGGCGAATGAGGCCGAGGCGTCCACCACTGCTGGGGCCATCGGGGATGAGGCCAGAGCCCCCAAGGCTTCTGAGGCCAGGGCAGTGGATGCCACCACCGAGGTAGAGATGGCAGAGGCGAGAGCCCCCGGGCCCGTTGAGGCCGAGGCGGTTGGGACAGAGGCGGGGCGGGCTTCGGCACCGCCCACTCGGTTCGATTTATCTCGTCTGAGGATTCTTCTGGGGAAGGAGGCGGCGGACGCCGAGGCGGCCAAAGATCATGAGCGCGGCGGTCCCGACTCCTCTCCGAGGGAGTTCGGTCCTTGTCTGGGTCCGACCCTAGCCCCGAGGGTGGAATCACCCGCGTGTTGCATGGGGAAACCGGGCCGACCCTGACGGGGAGCCTGTGTTTGCCCTTGAGGACATTGCCGAGGGGGGGTGCTGGGACACCCTCGAGCAATACCGCCAACCGGCAAGCACGATGAGATGCAGATAAATGATGTCTGTTATGCAAAGGACCTGCCTGGTGTTACCAGTGCACGCACTTCCCTTTCTCGTGTCGCGTTGTTTTTTTCTCCGAGCCCCCCTTGCGGTGTTTGACGTACGTCTTTGCCTGTCTCAGGAGCTCGAGACTCGGTCCCTTGGGAAATCGTTGTTCCTACGAAGGGAGATGGGAGTCTAGGAGCAGCTCCGTGACAAAGGGCTCCTTGCTGACGCCTAGGAGCTGTTTGTCGGTGCAGAAAGTCTTGAAGTGGAGGACCTCCGCCTTGTGTTGTGTCGACACAAGGCCGAGGTGGCCATGGCCAGGAGGAGCAGTCTGCCTTTGGTGGCGAAGATCCAGGAGCGGGAGGAGGAGCGGGATTCCCTCAAGTCCCGGCCCAAGAAGCAATGGCCTCTGCCAAGGTCACCGCCCAGCAGGCATTTGCAGAGCAGAGTGAACATCGGCTAATGAAAGTCGCTTTGGCAGAGGCTACTAAGGCGGTCGAGGCCTCTCGAGTCGAGGCTTTAGCCTAGAAGAACAAAGCTGAGGGTAAGTTCCGCTGAACCGCGCTCCTTGTTCCGTTTGCTCTAGTTTGCGTTCGACCCCTGACTCTTTGTCGTGGTGTAGGTCTAGAGAAAGAGGCCTCCCAGTGAGGCCTCCGTCACAGCGCAAGAAGCGCGGCACTGGACGTTGAAGTCCAGGAGCATGAGGCTCTGCGCAGCGCCGCCCGTACCGCCTGCAAGGCTCTAGAGGTCGAGGGGGTCCAATCAGCCAGCTCCCTTGGGGGCCACCTGATTGCGTTGAGCGGCCGTGTCCACGAGAGGCTCTGGGGGGCGTTGCACACGGGTGTCAAGCGCGCCCTGGCCGTCGTTTCCTCGCACTACGTCGTCAACCTCGAGGCTATTAGCGATGGCTACGTCTTGCCGGAAGATGACGAGGAGGCTGATGCAGAGGTCGCGAAGCTGATGGAGGCGGTGGAGGCGCCTGGCACAGCGCTGGCCAGCCTGTTTGAAGAAGAGGTGGTCCCTCCCGCGCCAGCCGCCGATCCCTGAATTTTGACCTGGGCCAGCAGGGGCCATGTAAACGGATTGGTTTAATTGTCATACCGTGACATTTTGTGGCCGTCGAGGCCTTTTAAAGTACTTGCGTATGTGCGTTTTTTAACCGCTTTCTTATTTCATTTCCGAGCCTGTGCCCCCTGTCTTGTTCTTGGATACCCGCAGAGAACTTCCTCGGGGCCTAAGCCGTCCCTTGGCGAAGGGTGGCGAGGGAGTTACCGTAGCTCGGGGGTGTAGGCTGTTCTCACGGCTCGACCGGCCCTTTGGCCTTAGGACACGCTTTTGGTCCTTAGGTTTCTTGCGACGGTCCTGCCGGAGCGCGAGAGAGTTTGGCGTGGAAATTTTCGAAAGACGGTTAAGAAACGGCGTTCGGGACTTAGGGGGTTCCCCCCTTTTTTAGCCCCCGAGGGAGGCTCGGCTCTGCAGAGGCAGAGCCGAGTCTCTCTCGTAGCATTATTGTGACGTCGAGCCCCTATCGATAGACAAGCTCTTTGCATAGAACTTCCTCGGAGCCTAAGCTGTCTCTTGGGCGATAAGGTGGCGAGGGAGCTGCCGTAGCCCAAAGGCATAGGTCGTTCTCACGGCTCAGCCGGTCTTTTGCCTTTGAGACAAACTTTTGGTCCTTAGGTTCCATACAGTCGAGTTGCCTATTAAGGGGAGGTCTCGAAAGATTGTAACAACTTAAAGAACGCTTCTTTATTGTATTTCGAGAAACAATGTAAACAACGTTTGGAAACTTAAGGGTAGAAACGACATAGCTATTCTATGTTCCAAGCGTTGGTGAAGATTTTGCCCTTCTCGTTGGCCAGCTTGTAGGTTCCGGGCTTTAGTACTTGGGCGACGATGTACGGCCCTTCCCATGGCGGGGTCAGCTTGTGGCGGCCTTGTCTGCTGCTCACCTCGAAAGACAATGTCGCCCACCTTCAGGTCTCGGCTCCGAATGTGCCAGGCTTGGTAGCGTCGTAGGGCTTGCTGGTATTTGGCCGAGTGTAGAAGGGCAACGTCTCGGGCTTCCTCAAGTTGGTCGAGGGCGTCCTCGCGGGCAGTGCTGTTGCTTTGCTCGTTGTAGGCCTATAGTCTCGGGGATCCATACTCCAAGTCGGTGGGGAGGATGGCCTCGGCCCCATAGACCAGGAAGAATGGTGTGAATCCCGTGGCTCGGCTCGGTGTATTCCTCAGGCTCCAAATGACCGAGGGGAGTTCGGCAAGCCATTTCTTGCCAAACTTTTTCAACCGGTTGTAGATTCTTGGCTTGAGGCCTTGTAGGATCATGCCATTGGCACGTTCTACTTGGCCGTTTGTCCTAGGGTGTCCTACGGCCGACCAGACCACATGGCTGTGGTGGTTGTCGCAGAACGTCAAGAACTTGTGGTCGGTGAATTGCGTCCCGTTGTCGGTGATGATGGTATTTGGGATTCCGAACCTGTGGATGATATCCGTAAAGAACAGCACTGCTTGCTCGGATTTGATTTGGGTGATTGGATGAGCCTCGATCCATTTGGAGAATTTGTCAATGGCTACGAGCAGATGGGTATGGCCTCCGGGTGCCTTCTGCAGAGGCCCAATCATGTCCAGCCCCCACACGGCGAATGGCCATGTGATAGGGATGGTTTGGAGGGCTTGGGCCGGGAGGTGCGTCTGTCGAGCGTAGTACTGGCATCCTTCGCAGGAGCGTACTAGCCCCGTGGCGTCAGCCATCGCTGTTGGCCAGTAGAATCCTTGGCGGAAGGCATTTCCCACTAGCGCCCGAGGCACTGCGTGGTGCCCGCAGGCTCCCGCATGTAAGTCCCAGAGTAGTGATTGGCCAGCCTCGGTGGTGATGCACCGTTGGAGAATACCAGACGGGCTACGCCTATACAACTCGCCTTTGTAGAGGACGTACGTCTTGGCTCATCGTGCAAACCGTCGGGCCTCGGTCCTGTCCGCGGGAAGCTCTCCTCGCATGAGGCGATCAAGAAAAGGGACTCGCCAGTCCGTTCCTTGGTCGGCCTCGGGAGGCCCTGTGTCAATTGCCATGGACTCGGGCTCGGGCGACGAGGTCTCGGTGGCAAAGGGGGCCTGGGGACCTGTGGGGGGCACGTCCGATGGGCCCTCTACCTTCGCCGAGTCATAGTCGACGGATGGCTTGTGGAGGTCTCTGGCGAAGATGTTCGGGGGGACCGGGGTCCGTGCCGACGCCATCTTTGCCAATTCGTCTGCGGCCTCGTTGAACTTTCATGAGATGTGATTGAGTTCGAGGCCATCGAACTTGTCCTCTAGGCGGCGTACCATCGTGCTGTATGCCTCCATCTTGAGGTCATGGCAGTTTGATTCTTTCATCACTTGGTTGATGACAAGCTGTGAATCGCCTCGAACGTCGAGATGCCATACCCCAAGTTCAATGGCGATCTGCAAGCCGTTGACGAGGGCCTCGTATTCGGCCACATTGTTGGAGGCAGCGAAGTGTAGTCGGATTATGTAGCGCATATGGACTCCGAGGGGTGAGATGAAGAGCAGACCCGCGCCTGCTTCGGTCTTCATCAGAGACCCATCGAAGTACATGGTCCAGTACTCCGCCTGGACTTGAATAGGTGGTAGCTGGGTATCGGTCCATTCTGCCACAAAATCGGCCAAGACCTGAGACTTAATGGCTTTTTGGGGTGCGAAAAGCGGGCTTCCCCATGAGTTCCACGGCCCATTTGAAATCCTTCCCGAGGCCTCCGGTTATGGATTATCTCTCCCAAGGGAAAAGATGACACCACAGTCCTTTGGGTGGGACTCAAGTAGTGACGCAGCTTTATGCGTCGAGCCAAGATTATGGCGTAGATTAGTTTACGGATGTGGGGGTAGCGCATCTTAGTATCGAAAAGCACCTCATGATGAAGTAGACAGTCGTTGGACGGGTAGAGCGTGCCCTTCTTCCCCGCCTCTCGACCACTATGGCCGCTGGCCGACCACTTGGGTCGTTGCGGCGACGTAAGTAAGAGGGCCTCGTCTTCGATTGGTGGTACCGAAACGGGGGGTTGGAGAAGCGGCGCTTTGAGTTTGGCGAGTGCTTCCTCGGCCTCGGGGTCTAGGAAAAGCGCTCGAGATTTTCTCAAGAGACTGCAGGTAAGCCTTTTTCGCCGAGGCGCGAGATGAAGCGGCTCGGGGACGCTAGACATCCCATAACCTTCAGACTCCCTTGAGGTCTCGGATCGGCCCCATATTGGTCACGCAGCGAGACCTTTTCCGGGTTGGCCTTGATGCGGCGCTCGAGACTATGAATCCCAGAGCATGCCTCGGGGACCCCGAACACACACTTTTGGGGTTGAGCTTGACGCCCTTCTCCCCGAGGCATTTGAAGGCTACCTCTCCAGTCATTGACGAGGTCATTGGCCCGCTTGGATTTGACAATGACGTCGTCCACGTAGGCCTCGACGGTTCGTCCGATGTGCTTGCCAAAGACCTGGGTCATACACCGTTGGTACGTGGCCCCCATGTTTTTGAGGCCGAACGACATAGTCGTATAGCAGTATAGGCCAAATGGGGTGATGAAAGAAGTTGCGAGCTGGTTGGACTCCTTCATTTTGATTTGATGGTAGCCGGAATAGGCATCAAGGAAGGACAGGGTCTCGCATCCCGCAGTGGAGTCAACAATTTGATCGATTCGAGGTAATGGAAACGGGACTTTTGGGCATGCTTTGTTCAGACCGGTGTAGTCCACACACATTCTCCATTTTCCATTTTTCTTCTTAACTAATACGGGATTAGCTAACCACTCCGGATGTGACACTTCCTTGACGAATCCGGCCGCCAAAAGCTTCTGTACCTCCTCGCCGATGGCCCTGCGCTTCTCCTCGTCGAATCGGCGCAGGCGTTGCTTCACTGGTCTAGAGCCGGCCTGGATGTCCAGGGCGTGCTCGGCGACTTCCCTCGGTATGCCCGGCATGTCCGAGGGACTCCATGCGAATATGTCGGCGTTCGCGTGAAGAAAGTCGACGAGCACGACCCCCTATTTGCTGCCGAGGGTCGCGCTGACCCTCAGCACTCGGTTGTTTGAGCAAGTGGGGTCGACCGGGACGAGCTTGACGGCCTCCGCGGGCTCGAACGTCCTGGCACGACGCTTCGAATCAGGTACCTCGCTGCCGAGCTGGTTGAGGTTGGCGATGAGGGCCTCGGACTCCACTATAGCCTCGGTGTACTCGATGCACTCGACGTCGCAGTCGTATGCATGCTCGTACGTGGAGTCAATAGTGATGACACCGTTGGGGCCCGGCATCTTGAGCTTGAGGTAGGTGTAGTTCGGGACCGCCATGAACTTGGCGTAGCACGGCCGTCCCAGGATGGCGTGATAAGTCCCCTTGAACCCCACCACCTCGAAGGTGAGGGTCTCCTTGCGGTAGTTGGAGGGGGTGCCGAAGCAGACGAGTAAGTCTATGCACCCGAGGGGTCGTGCGTGCATCCCTGGCATGATGCCGTGGAAGGGCGTGGCGTCGCCTTGGAGTTGTGACCGGTCAAGCCCTAGGAGCTCCAGCGTGTTGGCATACAGGATGTTGAGGCCGCTGCCTCCATCCATCAACACCTTGGTGAGTCGGGTGTTCTGATGATCGGGTCAACGACGGCGAGCTGTCTTGGCCGGGTTTGGGACATGATCGGGGTGGTCATCTGATCGAAGGTGATCGCCTCCCCGAGACCAAATGAGGTACCGAGGAGTAGGCCACCTTAACCGAGAAGACCTATCGGCGTTCCTTTTTTCGTTGTCGGCGCGTGAGGCACGTCCGAGGGCCCACCAAGATCATGAAGGCATTGTGTACCTCGGGAACCCGTCGCCCTTGTCGTTGTCTCCGCTGTCCCGGCCCCTCTTCTTGGCATCGTCGTTGGGGAGCCCGAGCTTGGCGAGTATCGCCGAGCATGGTGCACTCCTCGAGGGTGTGCTTTACCGGCCCACGATGGTATGGGCGGGGTCTTTTAAGCATGTTGTCGAAGAGCCCCGGGCCTCGGGGATTCTTGCGGTCTGCGGCCGCGACGAGTTCGGCCTCGAGAACCTCCTGTTTCCCCTGGCGTCCCTTCTTTTTCTGGGGGGGGGCGAGACGTCGAGGCCCCGGGGGTCTCCTCCCACCTCTTCCCCTTGGAGTCGTTGTTGGGGAAGATGGCCCCGACGGCCTCTTCGGCAGAGGCAAAGTTGGTGGCGATGTCGAGGAGTGCGGATGCCATGGTCGATGCGCGCCCGGCCTAATTCTTGGACCAGTCTCGGCAGGTGGTGCCAGAGAGGAATGCTGGATGATTTCTCGAAGTCGCCGATCTTTGGGCAACTCGGTGCATTGCTTGGAGAAAGCGTCGGATGAAGTCTCGGAGAGACTCGTCCGGTCTCTCGCAGTAGCTCTTGAGGTCCCAGGAGTTCCCGGGGCGTGTGTAGGTGCCCTGGAAATTCCCGACAAAGACTTTTACCAAGTCGCGCCAGTCGTGGATTTGCATAGGGGGAAGGTGTTCGAGCCAAGCTCGCGATGAGTCTGATAGGAATAGGGGGAGGTTGCGGATGACGAGCAGGTCATCGTCCGCACCACCTAGCTGACAAGCCAGATGGTAGTCGGCCAACCATAGCTCGAGGTTGGTCTCACCGCCGTATTTCCGAGAGATTCATTGGTGACGGCCCGGGCCGGGAGCGGGCGCCGCGGACGGCCTTATCTTGAAAACTCTAGGGCGAGGCGGCCCGGGAGAAGGACTGCGGTCCTCCCCACTGTCATAGTGACCACCTCGGTGCACTCGGTAGCCCCGGGCGGCCCCATCGTGGTCGTGGCGCCGTCGTCTGCCGCCCATGTGGTGGCCGTTTTGCGCCTCGCGTTGGTCGTCGAGGCGGTCGTGCACCGAGGCGGCCCTGAGGCGGTCGTGCACCGAGGGGGCCCTGAGGCGGTCGTGCACCGAGGGTTGTTTCGAGGCGTCCCCGCGTCGTCGAGACGCGGAACTTTCGACTTTCTTGCCGCTGGCGGTCTCGAAAGGCCCCGGAGTTCGCCGTGGACTCGTCGCCCCTCCATGGTAGAGGGCTCGGGCATCGCTCGGACCAGTATTGCCGCCGCAGCGATGTTCTGGCTAGCGCGATTGAAGACAGGGGGTTGCTCGCCCCCTTCATCATCGTTAATGCGGCGGTTGACGTCGCGAGCCCCTAGCCAGGCCGTTCCGCCATTGCCGTGCCCCCGCTGCTCTTGCTCGAGGGTGGCTCGGAGTTGCTGCAGGAGGAGTCGATCTTGCTCGACCTTGGCTTGAAGCTCACGAGAGCTACTCTAGGTCTATCGCGCGAAGTTGCTCGGGGTGGGGATACCTACCGCCGTTAAGGCGGGACCCCGTCTTGCGCAGTGGTGGCGTTATCGCCCTTCCTCCATCGTTGCGCGTGCTCGGTATTCCGAGACCGACGTGGAAACACTCACGAGTCGGGTCGTAAGCGTCCTCGCCGTCGGAATCAGAATGGCCGAAGCAGTAGTCGCTCGCGATCATAAAGCGGCGCATCGCCTTAGGGTCGCGAATCCCGAAGAAGTCTGCTCCAACCCACGCCTCGTCCTCCTCCGAGGAGTCAGAGTGGGGTGGATTGGAGTTGTGACTATGGGGTTATGGGCATGACGTTGATGAATGGAGACAAGGGCGCTGGCGTGAGGAGGCGGCGACATTGGTCAGCCCGAAAGGCACGGGGATGGCGCCCGTCACCATGCTCTGCTCCGTCGAGTCTGGCTTCTCGGGAGGAGGTGGGACGAGAGCTTGATGATGGGATGTCATTGTGCCACCGCCCCTTTTCCTATCGAGGCTTAAGCCGGACAGGTCCCCATCTGAGGACTCGTGCGGCCAGCGGGGTATGGGATTCAGTGGAGCCTGATCGGCGTTCTGTACTTGCATGGTGTTAGGGTGGATTCACCCGCGCGGTGCTCGGTGAGCTTGACGGGAGGGCGGCCTGGGCGCTACCCGCGCGTGGGCTGCCGGCGCAAGATGTCGTCGTCGGTCGATGGCGCTCTGGGTGAGAGGAGTACCATGTCGTACTCATGCCCTAGAGACATGAATTCTAGGCTCCCGAACCAGACGATCGTCCCGAGACGCAACGATCGCACGGGATCTGCCATCCGGAATCTGGTGGGATGACTAAGCTGACACGTAGAGGCCCCTACCTGGCGCGCCAACTGTCGGTGTTTCGGAACCGGGGGTCCTTAACTGACTAGTGAATTTGTGCTGCGTGCTCCCAATTCCGGATGGAGATGCAAAAAGACACAAGGTTTATACTGGTTCGGGCAACGGATGCCCTACGTCCAGTCTGAGAAGGTGTTCTTGTATTCCTTGCACCGGGGTGCTTTCGTGAGTATGGGGTTACAAGCTAGGCGAGAGAGGGAGTTCGTCCCGGATCTACGTGAGGGGAGGTGATATCAAATTACAGAACGAGGTGTGTTGTTCATGCGAGTATCTGTGATTCTATCCGTCGCCCTGGAAACGGTCCTGGCTGCCTCCTTTTATAGCCGCAGGGAGGAAACCAGGAGTACATAAGAGAGCTACACGTGGAGCAAGGACTATTCGATGACGTATTTACTCTCGGAGCAAAGATGGCGTTGTCGTGGGAGTTCCCATAGATGTCCAATCGGTATGGTCTTCAGTAACATCGCAAGTAACATCTTTGCCGTTGGAATCTAGATTGGTCTTTCCGACCATGTAGCATATGAATGCTAAAACTATAAATATTAATACCAGCAAGCCACGAAATATAATGGTAATTCTGCATGCTTCTCATGGCCTTATCATCCTCCCTCTGTTGAAAAGAACTCGTCCTCGAGTTCAGATTGGTTGGAGATATTATGATAGTGATGTTAACCTTGCTTGGAGACCTATTATGGTAATATTCTTTACCACAAATAATATGTTGGTGGTGTAACCCAACTAATATTGATGCATGACAACTCCATCTTAGAATTCTCGCAAGTTCATTCCAACCAGTTTTCTCATTTCTTTTTTTTCTTGCCTTGTACCCAATTCTTGCACAACCGTGGCTCCATGATAGAAACACTTCTAGTTGCAAGATAGGTACGATAGGACCATGAACACAAGCTGTACCATCTTCAATCAAAGAATCAACTAAAAGGCCATCAACTTGATATATAACTAGGTGAATACTCCGCGCGTTGCTACGGGACATTAAGAAACTGTATCCTGTGAATGCTAACTAAAGTAATCATGCAAATATTGGGGAAAATTTCTAAAAATGTATTCGGGTAAGAGCGGTAAAAGACATTAGAGTTGACAACTTTTATTATTGATATCAGTTGGCCTAGGGACATTGTCAAAATCGACTTGAGAATAAGAAATTGTGTACGTGTTTATATTACAATTGTCCAATCCATCATGTTTTGAAAAAGTGCCTGCGGTGGGAAGGATCAAACGAAACCTCATTAGCAGCCCTGAATTGCCTTATGAGACTATGCTCCAAGATTTAGACTGGAAGTTGAAACCTGCGTCATAAAAATGTTTGGAGAAAGACAACTGAAATTGTTGAGCATAGTGCTATACTTATCTAAAGTGGATGTTGTTGAAGTAGATGTAGATATGTGTTCAGACTTTAGAATGAACAACAAAACGATAGAGATGAAATGTTGACAGAAAGAGAAGAGTCACCTCTTCTGCCAGTACACAAAAATAAACTTGCTGCTGGCACGATCTCGAGGCAATGGAGTCCGGTATCTGCAGAGGCAGTGTTGATTCATACCAAAAGTAACTTGTCATGGTGATCATAGATCAGTTGGTTAGGTTCTTTGTGGTAGAACCTACACATCCGGGTTCAAGTCCTCGACTTGGCACGGGTGCTCATATTTTTCTAGATTTATTTCAGGATTTAACAGTGCTATGCTTTCAGTGGTAGGCGACGTCCCCGTCGACAGCAAGACGTCAGTGGTGACTTCGTGAATCTCGAGATCTACTGGCTCAGTCCTTCGAAAGTGCTCATAGGGGTAGGATTTGCGTATGTGTGTTTATAAGGGTGAGTGTGGGTTTTGTGTTGTGGACGTCTGCATTGTACTGTGTAATTCTCAAAAAAGAGAGAGAAAGAACTACTTAATATATGTAAGAAGAGACTGTGAAGTGATTCCATAGATCTAATGTAAGCTTTTAAAAGCAGAATATAACAGAACTCGTGATAGAAGGGGCTTCCAAAAGCATATAAAAAACATACCATGAACGAAAATTTTCCAGCCTTGTGTTGGTTTCGTTGTCCGTGCTCTGACTGATATGGAGTTTCAATGTATCTGTGTGTAAGGATATATAGAACACGTGAGATAAATAGAGTTAAAGATATTGATGCCTTTCTTTAGGGCATGTACAACCCATAGACAGGGTTCCGTCTTTAAGTGCCTCGAATCTATCATACAGATAAGTATAAAGACTGGTCATACAACCCACAGACAGAGTTATGTCTCTAAGCTATTTAATGCTCTACATGTAGCTAAGATCAACTATAAATAAATATCTGTATATCATTGTGTGACTATTTGATAGAAAATCACTACCGGACGCGACTTCTTTGCCGAGTGGGCACTCGGCAAAGGCCGATATACACTCGGCAAAGCCTTTGCCGAGTGTTACACTCGGCAAAGGGCGCTTGGTAAACAGTTGATCGGCAAAGACCTCTTTGCCGAGTGCACTTTATCGGGTACTCGGCAAAGCCTTTGCCGAGTGCTAATCTGCCACTCGGCAAAGAAAAGTTGCCGTGACGGCGAGCGCCACCGTGACGGCGGCTTTGCCAAGTGTCAAGGTCAAGCACTCGGCAAAGGTCGCCTCTTTGCCGAGCGCCGTTGACTCAAACACTCGGCAAATCTGAAAACTATGCCGAGTGCCACCGGCAAGACACTCGGCAAAGAGGCAACCTTTGCCGAGTGCCTGGCCATGGCACTCAGCAAATCTGTGACGTTTGCCGAGTGCAATGGCTTGTGCACTCGGCAAAGAATGTTCCCAGATGTTCCCAGGTCGTCACTTTGTCGAGTGTCATGGCCATTGCACTCGGCAAAGGGACTGAAAATAGTCTTTTTTATTTGTTTTTACATTCCATCCAAACAAACAGAAGATATAACAAACATCACCAACATCACATATATATCATCAACAGCACAGATATCCAACACCACATATATATCACAAACGTCACATGTCTCACAATATATCACAAATAAGTTCACAAGTAATCCAAGTGCTCCATCATCTACAACCACAATTGCAAATAGAAGTACCATTAACAACCACAAGTATCATCACCTAGCTTCCTCATCCCACTGCCCACCATCTTTGTTCAATCACCTGTAATTAAAAAGAGTAAACCAATATGCACAGATAAACAAGAAGTACTTAGAAAGAGATGCAAAATAAACAAAATGTAATTACAAAATAACATAGTATTACATGTATTAGAAATAATCTTCATGATCGGGATTAGCTGGATCATAAGTCTCATCATCACTATCAATCATGTCGAAATAATCAACACTATCCGAATGAGCAATGTTGCCATTGTCATTGTCTAAATGTAATCGCTCAAGCATTTGTAAGTCCTTCACATTTTGCACCTCATCTCCAACGTCCTCTTCAATAACCATTTCATTGTCTACTTCCATTCCGATCGCTTCGGTTAAGTCTATCTCAAACCTCCCTTCTAGTCCCCCTTCTTGAAAGAACTCTCCGTCATATGTGTTTGGGTCTAAGTTGTAATCTTTATCATTTGGGACAGACACTTTACCATGTGGCGATACCCTGTGCACAATATCCCAACCCTTAAGATGACTTTTGGTTTGACATGCATATGGGAGATAATAAACTTGCGTGGCCTGTTGGGCCACAATATAGACATCATCTCCTGGTAAGACGAAATCCTATCGAATTTCAACTAGCCCGTGTACATCCACTCATGGTCCTCCATCCTCTAACATATATAGCGGCGAGTAATATAAACATTAATTGCATCTACACGACGTTCGTACTATCTAATAGGTGAGAATAGGTCCTACTCTCATGCGCGGTTGCGTAGGTGGGGTTAGTTTTCATGCTCTACTCCTATCCGAGACAGAATTTCGGCAGCACCTCCCGGCTGTTCTCCAAATACACGTCCTGGCAGGGAGAGTGTGTATCCGGAGAACAACAGGGAGATGATGCCGAAACTCTGTCTCGGATCAGAGCAGACCATGGAAACTAACCCCACCTACGCATCCGTGGGCTGTCCAGAAAACATGGACAATTCAAAACAGATACGGTTTTAGATATGAAAATATCTGCATATTTCCAACCGTATCTCTTTCGAACGGGAGACGCCTAACTGGGTTACGTGATCTACGACCATGATATGGAAAGAGGTGTTATACCTAGGGTGGCGGTGGAGTCAGGCTAGCGGGGCCATGGTGGGTCAGTGCAGTGGCAAGGCGACGCGGTGCAGACAGACCCGCATCGACAAGGAAGGCGATTGGGGTCACCGAGGTACTCCGGCTCCGCTCCGATGGGCTCTTCTCTGCAAAAAAGAAACACAAAACTATCAATACAAAATTTCGGCAGCACCTCCCCTACACGGTGAGGTTTTCAAAACCTGCAAGAAAACCAACGGCACGATGGCCGACATGCACATATATATGAACGGCATGATGGTCGACATGCACAAGATTATATCCAACCACATATATATAACAATGTCACAACCACTCCTATGACTCCTACGACTACCACCACTGCTACTCTACCACTACTACTACCGCAACTACTAGTAATACTACGATGACGACGACGGTAGGGCATACCTAGTGGGTGTCGTAGGGTGGCGGTGGTGAAGGGGCCAAGGCGCCGGTGGACAAGGCGACGGCTGGGGAAGCGCTGGGGACGTGGCAACGGCGGCCGGGGTGCCTCCTCCTCCTCCTTCTTCCTCCTTCCTCCTTCCTCCTCCTCCTCCTTCTGCTTCCTCCCTCCTTCCTCCTCCTCCTCTTCCTCCTTCTTCCTCCTTCTTTCTCCTCTCCTCCTCCTCCTCCTCTCTTTCTCCTCCTCCTTCGGTGGCCGCGGCGTGACGCGGGCAGGGGCGGCGACGGCGCTGGCACGGGGGGCGCGTGTGTGCGTGTGTGCGGTGTGTGTGGGCCGGCTAGGCCAGGAGGTTAAATCCCCCCTTTGCCGAGTGCCCCCGATCTGGCACTCGGCAAAGTTTTTTTTTAATTTTTTTAATTCTTTGCCGAGTGCCACCTGGCCTGGCACTCGGCAAAAAGGGGTTTTTAAAAAAATCTTTTGCCGAGTGCCCCCGGACTGGCACTCGGCAAAGAGGGGTTTTTAATTTTTTTAAAAAAAATCTTTGCCGAGTGCCATACGTCCTGGCACTCGGCAAAGCGGTGATTTGCCGAGTGTCATATTATGACACTCGGCAAACCATATTTTTTTTCACTTTTGACCTCCAAACTTTTTCTGCAGTTCTCATACAATATCTGGTGCTCCATGTTCCAATGTGGCACATTTTTTTGACTTTTTCTATATTTCTTTAATTTATTTCATTTAATTGAATTTTCTTGGATAATTCAAATTATAACTGTTATTCATTCGAATAATGAAAAGAATGAATGGAAAAATGATATTCATGTTATTTAGTATAATGTGAGGCCGTATCTAGGACCCGGACCACCAATTTGAACATCTTGTTCACGAAACATGACCACGAACTTCATGATCGAGTTGTTTTTAAATTCTATAAAAAGCAAACGAAGTCCAAAAATCATGAAACGTGTCAAGATTCTTGGTTTGCAAGCATCGTGCGTGATAACTTGCGCGAAACCTTCTCAAATTTTTATCACAGCCTCCACATATGATATCATGCCATCTTGACAAGTTTCATGATTTTCGGACTTCGTTTGCTTTTTATAGAATTTAAAAACAACTCGACCGCGAGTTCGTGGTCATGTTTCGTGAATAAGATATTCAAAATTGGTGGTCTAGTCCTAGATACGGCCTCACATTATACTAAATAACATGAATATCATTTTCCCATTCATTTTTTTCATTATTCGAATGAATAGTAGTTATAATTTGAATTATCCAAGAAAATTCAATTAAATGAAATAAATTAAAGAAATATAGAAAAAGTCCGAGAAATGTGCCACATTGGAACATGGAGCACCAGGTATTGTACGAGGGCTGTAGAAAAAGTTTGGAGGTCAAAAGTGAAAAAATATATGGTTTGCCGAGTGTCATAAAATGACATTCGGCAAATCACCGCTTTGCCGAGTGTCAAAAAAAATGACACTCGGCAAATGACCACTTTGCCGAGTGTTAGAAGAAGACACTCGGCAAAAGGGTTAACGGCGGCTGCCGGCCGTTAACGGTGGGGGTCCTTTGCCGAGTGTTAGGAGAATAACACTCGGCAAAGCCAGTTTTGCCGAGTGCTCGGCACTCGGCAAACCACCTCTTTGCCGAGTGTCAGTTGTTTGCCGAGTGCTTTATCTCTGGCACTCGGTAAACAGCCTCTTTGCCGAGTGCCCGATAAAAAACACTCGGCAAAGTGTGGGACACTCGGCAAAGAAGCCTTCTCCGGTAGTGAATGTATGAAGGATAAATAAGAGCAACATAATTACAATATTTTTTTACAAAACCATCGATATAATGATTATATTATATATTAGAAAAAAAATATTGCACATATATATTAGGAATAGACCCCCAATTTTCACTCGCCCCAGACCACCATAATGCCAGGGCCGACCCTGATTCTATGAAGCACATTTCATCAGACATCAAGTTCTGTGATCAAGGAACAATTCTACTAATCCCAAACAGCCTAACAAGCTTCAATTTACAAGATCAAGTGATTAATCAATAACGCGCACGAGCTGGGCAGGATTGCGCTCGTCGACCAACGGTCATCGTACGTTTGCCGAATCCCACGGAGGCTGCGCTCTCCGGCAGCGGCGGCGGCGCACGACACCACCTACCGAACGACCGCGATGGCCGGAACAGCTGCTTCCTCAGGCGGCTTGCAACGAGATGCCCGCTGCCGCCATGGCCTCTCCGGTGGCCTGGAATGAACGGATCTCTTGAGCGAGATTTTCCTGAACCGCGCGCACTGGATCCTCGCCTCGTGGTTGGAGACGGCAGCGCCTGCAGACAACGCTGCTGGAGAAGTCGCCTCGGCCTCGGGCAACGGGACTTCCCCGTCGTCTCACGAGACGACGCCGACCCCGTCTCCTCGTATCGGTGGGGTGCTTTTTGCAAAATATACATCGTAGAGACGGCTTCTGAAGACCCGTTGTACATGCCCTAGGCTTAGAATATGCCCAGTTTAAAGATCGTTCTCACCCTCTTTATAAGATTCATGGAGCCGTTCAGCAGTTACTGCAAGGAGGAGGCATTGTTTTTTCTGCACTGCAAGAAGAATTATGGTGAGGAAGAGGAAGAGAAATTATACACCTTTTGTTTTCTCCACGGACGGAATTCTGAGGGCATGCAACGGCAATGCCTATTCGGCTGCATGGTCTATTTTAATGCAAAGCTACAGCGTCGGTTCATTGGATGGCAGTTCGAGATTTGGCAATAATGTTGCCTGTTTCTGTTACTTGGCACACGGCCAATGCATTCTTGACGTAGGAAGGTGAAGGGACTACCGACTACGCATGGATGAACGGATGTGGCTTGGAGTTAATGATGACGTGGATGCACCAAAGAAGAGAGAAATCAGAGTTAATGATGTGGGACCTCTGGATGACGTGGCTTCACGAAATCGTAGAGAAATATGTTAGTGGGATTTTGTTTTATAAGAGTATAAGATTCCTTCATGATCAGCACAAGAAGAATGAAGCATAGACTCAAAGAGCACCATGTTCTTAATTATATATGCTTCACTTGAGAGATCATCTAGTTCTTCGTCATAAACTGGTGGGATGCAATAGCACCATCGCTTGAACGTACTATACGAATCAACAATTCCATGACCACACTGATTGCAACAATCATAATAAAAAAAGTTCTCTCTTTGATGCGGACTATCAACATCATGACTAACAACTTGGAAAGGAGTAGCATAAAAAAGAGCAGGATCATGACGAGCAACAAGGTGACCACAAAAATCACGGGTGGTAGCATCATGACAACCAACCTTTTGATGAAGTCCTTCGTGATCTTCTTGTTCTTCATCATATATTGATGGAACACAGTAACACCACTTCTTGAACATACCATATGAATCAGTAACTCCAAGACTGCATTGCTTGCAGCAATCATAACCAAAAGGGCTCTCCATCTCTTGATGAAGTGCTTCACGACCAGTAGCTTCAAGACACCACATGTGTTCTTCAATTTGATTAAGTCCCAGGCCTTCGAGGATCACATCATGGTGATCATGCTCTTGGTTGACATTGTCGCTGCCGAGTTCGCTCGATGACATTGACGACCAGCCATAACCTTAAGCTCTGATTATCAAATGATAAGGATCGACTCGCAGAAGGGTACATGGAGCTGAATTGGATAAAACTAGAATCACTCGGAGATCACTCAACAAGATCAACTAGCACCGGAGATTACTCTACAGGTTTTTCAAAGAAGAGCCATGCTCAATTCTCATATCATATCAATATCAACTCTATTCAAATGATGGATTACATGGTTTATTTATACTAGGAACATCCCTCCTAGTTGGGTGTGAACATAGCATAAACAAAAGCAAGTGAAAAGTCTTCTTAGTGGAGTATTTGAGGAGTCTTCATTCATTCTCGCGCAGCCACCAACAGCCTGTTCAGTCTCCACCAAAACGGCCATAACTCCTGGCTCGGAAGTCCAAAAGATGCACCGTTTGTTGTGTTGAAATCTAGAATCATATATCTTTCCAACCATGTAGCATATGAATGCTGAAACCATAAATATTAATACCAGCAAGCCACGAAAATGGTAATTCTGCATGGTTCTCATGGCCTTATCAGAGGAAGGGAGCTGCGGCCGCCCCGGCCTCGCACGGGCCCTCCCGCTGCGCCGCCACATCCATAGTGACAGAGAGAGGAGAGAGGAAGGGATTTTTTTAGCGACGGATGGAGAGATGGGTGGAGAAGAAGATATTTTTGCTGCTGTTGACCATCGGGAGAGGAACACGTGGAGCAACAGTGAATGAACGGTGAGAGGAAATCTAGACGGCAAAACTAAGATCAGATGACGCAAAATTTTTTTACTGTCGTGGCTACGCCGAGCCTCGCTGCCTTAATAAGAAGAAATTATTTGTAATGAAGCTAGAAACACCACAACACCTATGTAAAGACTGTACCTTCACAAAGGAGACTTGGACAATAGTACAGAACAGTTGTGATATCCCCCATAGTTGGAATATAGACCAACGTGGATCACTTTATAACTACCGGCGGAGATGCTGAGCATCCTTTGAACAGCTTCGAAAGAAGGTTTTTGATGGAATTATCATCTATTTCTGGTGGAATTTCGATTGAGCCGGTTTTTCTTTCGGTTGGGAGTTGTTAGTGGTTTCCTTTCTTGCTTTGGTGTTTCATTTGACCCCGACTGAATTTGCTTTTCTCTCTCTCTTTGCTGAGTTGTGCTTGTAACACCTATATTTGCTTTTTACCTGCCTAATAAAAATTACGATAAAACTCTTGCCATCCTTTAACAAAGCCATCTATAGTGTGGATGTGACAACGCCAAAAGCTCTGTGGCGCGATGCTATTTATCACACATACTCCCTCCGGCCCATTTTATCTGGTGCACACGAATATAAAGATTCAAATTTTGAAAACTTTGACCAATAATTAGGCTAATAATTTTTAACTATTATAATACAAAACTTTATATGATTAGATTTATAAGGAATTATACTATCCAATGATTATAAGTTTATAAGCATAAATAATATAATATAAAGCAAATGAATGGTCAAAGTGTAATTTAGGAGACCGTACCATTTTAAATTGCGTCGGATAAAATGGACCGGAGGAAATAATAATAATCCTTTCTTTCATCGCAAAGCAAATTCCATTTATGGGTACCAAAGTATTGCTTGCTCCTATATTATAGAAGATCAGTTGCATGCACAAATTATTGGCGAATTGAAGATTGCACCCATCTCGCCTCAACAGCCCTCCCCCAGCGTGGTCTCCCTCTCCCTCGCTGCGGGAAGCCAATGTGAGAGAGAAAGAACATTCCATTCATTGACAGTATGTAGGTACATGAGCCGAATCACGTACTGATGGTCAAGCAATCCTAACCGATGCCTACAAGCCAGGTTCGGGATCAGCTGAAGAATAGCCGCCGTTTGACACTTTTGAGCTGATCCTATGCTATCTATCTGATGCCGTGCCGGTAGAATAGGCCGCTGACAGCCAAGCGCACCAGCAATGGCCAATGGAGAGGTTAACAAGATTTGCAAAGCTGAAAAAGAGGAGCACGTACCACTCGTGGGGTTAAAACCCCGAGAACGCCGCCTGCCTCCTCGGATCGATCGACCCCAGCGGCGGCGGCGGCGGCGGCGGCCGAGGCGCCAGCGCCGGGTCTCGCGGTGACTGACTTGGCGTGGAGGAACTGGGAAAGCAGCTTGGTTTTCGGGAAGGCGCTGTGATTTGGCCTGAAAAGGAGGAATCTTTCCTTCCTCTTCGCCTTCCTTTGCCGGCTCTTATATCATCGCCCTCATCAGATTGGCGGCCTGTGGTTGCTGCTTCTTTGGCATTTGGCGAAGATGAGGCTCTCCTCGTCGTTCGGCAGCGTCCTTCCGGCTCTGCCGGGCTCGCCGGAAGGTAATCTTCTTCGCCTGCTCTGCTGTCTGCGCCGACTTGAGTTCTCGCTGGTGTCTTGTTCATTAATTAATAATGCTCTTTCCGTTCGTTGTTTCCTCTTCCGTATTAGTTTCAGACTGCTATTTGGTTTCTGTTTGTTCCTAATATAAATGCCTCGCTTTAAAGTTTAAACCTGCTCGGTGGCCGTGTGTGTGTGATCCTGCAGCAGCGACCCAGTGCGACGTGTTTGATTATTTGGGTGGGTTATCTGAATTTGTTTTGATTATTTCTTTTGAAGCCGTGTTACTGTCACGAACTGGAACCGTTTTTTCTTTTGAAGCCTGTCTGTTGATTTCCCGAGTGGTTGGTTGTTTTTTTCAATTAAGATGTAAAAAAATAGTTCCCTTGCAGTTCCAGTTTAAGGACACCTAGAAGTTAATAGCCCTTCTTGATTCTCAATTTTATCCACTTATTAGAATTTATATTTTGTACCATCCACTTTCTGAAACTTTTTTTGTTGTTGGCATAAGCACAATGCACATGTCACCAGTTGATATTTCGTTGCTGACGAAACTTGCAGTATTGAAACTTGTTCTCAAAACAAAACAAATACTTCTGCCATTACAGCTGTGGAGGAGCACAAGTGCCTGAACTCAGAGCTGTGGCATGCCTGTGCCGGCCCGCTTGTTTCCTTGCCCGCAGTGGGTAGCCCGGTTGTGTACTTCCCTCAGGGCCACAGCGAGCAGGTTAGTGCACAAGCTCACCATGCCCGTGAATCCTATATATGTCCTCTTTCAGTTTGGTTGTCAAACTCAAACCCCCAATTATCCTCTGCCAGTATTTTCAAGACTCGAAAAATTCTCCCTTTTTTACACTAGCTTTTGGTGAATTCCTGCTGCAGGTAGCAGCGTCCACAAACACGGAAATGGAGTCCCAGATCCCCAATTATCCTAATTTGCTGCCACAGCTTATATGCCAACTGCATAATGTGACGATATATGCATGTAAGTTTGGAGCCTTGGAACACTTTCTACTTAAGCTGAGTAAGTTTAGTTTTGTGTTTCATTATCAGTGTAATTCCCTTCTTTCAGGCTGATGCAGAGACAGATGAGGTATATGCACAGATGACATTGCAACCACTCAACCCGGTAAATTATATCTTTTTCTGCCTATTTGTGTCATATAACATGCAAACTCCTCTTGGTATCTATGAAGAGTAATTTTTGGCTTGTTTTTTATGCAGCAAGAACTGAAGGACCTATATTTACATGCAGAATTAGGTTCGGCCAATAAACAGCCAACAAACTATTTCTGCAAAACATTAACAGCAAGTGACACAAGAAACATTAGTTGTGGGTTCTCTGTTCCCTGTCGAGCAGCTAGGAAAGTGTTTCCTCCACTGGTATGTGCAACTTCTCTCAAGTTCCAAGTTCATTATTTGTGTTGATTTTGTTGCAGAAAGTGAACTTCTCTCGAGTTTCAAGTTCATTATTTATTTATGTTTCCTCCACATATTGATCTAATTTGCCAAATACTGTGTAGGATTTCACCCAGCAACCTCCATGCCAGGAGTTGATGGCAAAAGATCTTCATGGCAATGACAATGAGTGGAAATTCCGTCACATCTTTCGTGGTAAGCAGTTTTTCATTTTTTTCCTTTTAACTCTGCTTGCTGTGCCTTCAATGGTTAGGGCTATTGCATAACCTTCTAAATACCATCCTTAATGCAGGTCAGCCAAAGCGGCATCTTCTAACTACAGGTTTGTCTTTGTAAGTGCAAAGAGACTCGTTGCTGGTGACTCTGTCCTTTTTATCTGGTATGTTCGTACTTCCGGCATTCCAAACAATCACTTATCCTCTCTTTTTTTTTGTCTCCTTCCCATCAGATAGTTTCTTTTTGGTTGATTTTATGTCTCATTGCCTTGTCAGGAATGACAATAACCAGCTTCTGCTGGGAATTCGTTGGGCAAATCGGCCACAAACTGTCATGCCGTCTTCTGTCTTATGCATGCATACCGGTCTTCTTGCTGCAGCTGCTCATGCTGCTTCGACAAATAGCTGGTTTACAATTTTCTACAACCCAAGGTAGAACCTCTGTAATCACTTATTTTTTGGGCGTTTCCTGTCAAACGTTTTAACATTTGCTTTTGCAGGGCAAGCCCTTCAGAGTTTGTCATACCGCTTGCAAAGTATGTTAAGGACTTAAGGCTGTGTATCATACCCCCATATCTGTGGGGATGCGCTTCTGGATGCTTTTTGAGACAGAAGAGTCTAGCGTTAGGAGGCAAGTTCAAATCTGTTTGCAAGTTCACCTTATAAGTTTTACCTCTTAGTTCATTTGCCATTTCATTTTCTCTTTCCCTATCAGTTTCCTACACATTGCCTTTGTCTAGTTTTGATGATTACTGCATTCGCCAACAAGATCTATGGCATAGGCCACATGTCAATATACCTCTTTCCTTACAATGAATACTGAATTACCATATATGCAGTCATAGGTGGTATTAGCAGTCTAACCAGATCAAATACATTCAATTCCAGATACATGGGGACAATTACGGGAATCGGTGATCTTGATTCTGTTCGGTGGCCAAATTCACACTGGCGTTCTGTTAAGGTATATTTTTGACCTGTGCTTCTCTTGTTGCCTCTGCCTACTACAAGCCCTTGTCAACCATTTGAGTTGCAAACTTCAGTTGAAAAACGATACTACTCCAGTACTCCCTTAAAGTTTGTTCTCTCAGAGATACCTACTTTATGGTTTTGTATGATCACGAAATTTACCTGTGAATGAATATAGGTTGTCTGGGATGACTCAACTGCTGGTGAGAGACAGCCAAGGGTGTCACAATGGGAGATTGAGCCCCTGACAACTTTCCCAATGTATCCATCTCCTTCTCCGCTCAGGCTCAAGCGTCTACGGCCTGCATGGTATGAGGTGCAGTTATGTTTAGCTAGCCTTTGTAAATATGTTAGCTTATTTTATAATTTTGCAATTTTGCAAATGCATGCATTCTATCGCCAATAACCTTTCATGTGATGTCTATCCGTAGGTGGGAAGGATGATGACCTGGCTCACTCTCTCTTGTGGCTTCGAGATACCGCAAACCCTGGTCTTCAGTCGTTAAATTTTGGTGGATTTGGTATGAACCCTTGGATGCAGCCAAGGCTGGATGCTTCATTACTTGGTCTGCAACCTGACTTGTATCAGGCGATGGCCACAGCTGCTTTTCAGGATCCAACAAAGCAGGCATTACCCACAATGCTGCAGTTCCAGCAGCAACAGAACATAGTTGGTCGGGCCACGCCACTTCTTTCAAGTCAGATTCGGGGTCAATCTGAGTTCCTCAAACAGCAGATCCAACGCAGCCAGTCATTCAATGAGCAGAAGCCCCAGCTGCAACCTCAGCAACAACAACAAGAATCACAGCAGCCGCAGCAATCACAGTGTCTGCAAGTTCATCAACATCAACAAATGCAACAACAGAACATGACCAACTACCAGTCTGTATCTAATGCATTATCAGCGTTTTCTCAGCTGTCGTCAGCCTCTCAGTCTTCACCTATGGCACTGCAAACTATATTACCATTCTCACAGGCACAGAGATTTACAGACACAAATGTAAGCTCATTGTGCTCTTCACGGTTGCCTCTGGACAGCATAACGGAGGATGCGCCATGGACTTCAAGAGGAAAAAGCTTGCGCCTCGTGTGATCAGGTGGATGAGACAACCGACCACCTGCTCGCCGAGGGTGTTAGCCTAGTGCTGAACCTCAATGTATCCGGTTACCTACTATAGCTATTTACTATTCACTGTCATGTAGTTTTCAGGTTCCATGGCAACCAAGTTGATCATGGTGCCTTGGCAACCAAGTAGGAATCATAGCATCTGCTTTATGCAGTAATATGCTAAGAAGTAGGTACACCACTTGCCTATATAAGCAGTGGCTTAAGCATTATCTTGTATCCCAAGTTTTTGCAATTCAATACAACCAAGCGGCCTATGGCCAAGATGTCCTCGGACAGCCAAATTCCTATTGTGTTCTTGTTTACCTGGGCAACAATTGCTATCTACAGCCGGGTTAGGAGAGAGTAGAGGCCATGTCCACCTCCAGCCGCTGTCGTAGCCGCCAACGCTGGTGGAGGAGCGGTGGTCAATCCTGGCGCCGATCGGGCTCAGTGCTTGGCCGCGGCAGAGGCCGCAGGTGATCGAGGCGGCCAGGCAGGCAGCGGCAACAGCCCAGGTAGTGGCCAACACGGCCGCCGCACTACGCGCGGAGTTGGGGAGGCAGCCCAGGGAGCCGTCGCAGAGCCCAGTGCGCCGCCGGATCCCGTCACCATCGCCAGAGCGCCGTCGTGGACGTGGAGGCCGTCGCGGGTCACCTGTGGCCGTCCAGACGGTGTACAAGGACTCTGGCACGGGGACACCACGGCCGATGCTCACCAAGACCAATTACCACGAGTGGAGCCTGCTCATGAAGGTGAAGATGCAGGCGCGCCAGCTCTGGGACGCCATCGATTATGGTGACCTTCCATACCATGACGACCGACATGCGCTCGAGGCCATCATCGCCGGGGTACCACTGGAGATGGGCGCACCGCTCACGGACAAGGTGACAGCCAAGGAGGTGTGGGACTCCATCGCCGCGGCACGCATCGGCGTCGACCGCGTCCGCCGCACCACGCTGTAGCGGCTGCGCAAGGAATGGGAGAACCTCGCCTTCCGTCCCGGTGAGCATATCGAGGATTTCACCCTCTGCCTCTCCGTGCTGAAGCAGCAGATGGCCCACCACGGCGACAAGGACCTCGACGAGGAGCAGGCAGTGGAGAAGCTTCTTCGTGAGGCACTAAAGAAGTACGCCCAGCTGAAGATCGTGATCGAGACCCTCCTCGACCTCCAGGACCTCACCATCGAGGAGGTCACTGGAAGGCTGAAGATGGTGGATGATCTCGAGGAAGAACCTCCATCCGAGCCCATCTCTGTTGGCAGGAAACTGATGTACACTGAGGAGCAATGGCTCGCTCCGCAGAAGGAGAAGAAGAAGGGAGGAGACGGCTCTGGCTCATCCAGCTCGACCAAGGACCACCGTTAGCGACCTCGCGGCGGTAGAAAGCAGAGGCCCAAAGGAGAGCGTGGTGATCATGGCGGCGGCAGGCAAGGAGAGAAGGCTGGTGGCACCAGCGGCGAATGCAAGGCGAACCGCGATGACACTTGCCTCAACTGCCGCCACGCCGGCCACTAGTTCTCAGCCCTCAGCCCCGATGCGAGTGTGGTGGCGCATCGCATCTCGCTGAGGCAGATGATGACAAGGCGGCTCTGTTTCTCGCTCACGGCTTCCTAGAGCTAGAAACAGAGGAGGACATCCTCTGCTCCAAGGCCGGCCTCAACATCAACAAACCCTAGGCTCGTGCGTTCCTCAATACCGGCTCCGACGAGCACAAGATGGATGGCTAGTACCTCGATAGCTGCGCTACCCATCACATGACCGGCCGTCACGAGCTCTTCTGCGACCTTGACACCTCTGTTCGTGACTCGGTGTGGTTCGGCGATGCGTCAAGGGCGGAGATTCAAGGCATCGGCTCGATCATGTTCCAAGCCAAGACCGATGAGCACCGAGTCCTGCACAGCATCTACTTCATCCCAGTGCTGCGCAATTCCATCATGAGCCTCGGCCAGCTCGATGATGGTGGGTCCAAGGTGGAGATCGACAAGGGCTTTCTTCACATCTGGGATCACCGTGGGTGCCTCCTCATCAAGGTGAACCATGGGCCCAACCACCTCTATGTTCTCCATCTTGAGGCCGCGAAGCCACTCTCCCTCGCCGCGAGGAAGGACGACGACGAATGGCGTAGGCACGAGCGGTTCGGCCACTTGGACTTCGAGGTGCTGCACCAACTCGGCAAGCAGGCTATGGTGCATGGTATGCTGATGATCAAGCACGCCGAGCAAGTCTGGGACACCTACGTCACGATGAAGCAGTGCCGATGCCCCTTCCCTCAGTAGGCCCAATACGCGCGCAGGAGCAGTTGGAGCTCATCCACGGCAACCTTTGCGGGCATGTGATGCCGCCAACTCTAGGAGGGCGGCGCTACTTCCTCCTGATGGTGGACGACGCGTCCCGATTCATGTGGGCCGTCCTGCTACCATCCAAGGATGCTGCTGCGGACGCTGTCAAGAAGGTCCAGGCCACGACGGAGAAGGAGAGTGGCCGTAAGCTCTGGGTGCTACTCACCAACAATGGTGGCGAGTTCTCCATCGCAGAGTTCGCCGACTACTGTGTGGGAGAGGGCATCCAGTGCCACTTCTCAGTGCCTCACTCGCCGTAGCAGAACGGCATAGTGGAACGCCGAAACCAGACTGTGGTGCCCATGGCTCGGGCGCTGCTGAAGCAAAGGAGGTGCTGGCCAAGTTCTGGGGGGAGGCGGTGATGACGACAGTCCATCTGCTCAATCACTCACCGACACGGAGCTTGCAGGGCAAGACCCCCTACGAGGCCTGCCACGGGTGCATGCCGACGGTCTTCATCGGGTACGTGGAGGGAGCCAAGGCGTACCGCATCCTAGACCCTACGACGCAGCGTGTCAGGATCAGCTGCGACGTCATCTTCGATGAGAGGCGTGGCTAGGATTGGTCCACCCCGGATGTTGGTAGCTCAGCCGTAGCGGCAAGCGACTTCATCATCAAATTCTGGGAGATTGGAAGAGCCAGGGGAGCACAAGGTGCTTCTCTAGTGGCGGCCAGAGCTACATCGCCGGCGCCATCACACTCTGCACCACGCTCACCGTCACTAGATTCGGAGGAGCCTCGAGGGACATCGGTAGTAGCGGTCGCTCCTCCAGCACCCTAGCCAGCCTCGCTAATGCCACCGCCAGCATCCCTTGTTGTCCCTACTACTCCACCGGCATCACCAGTGGCGATAGCTGTGGCTGGAGACCAAGTGGAGTTTGCCACTCCACTGGTGGACGATGAAGACAGACTCGACGCCTACTACGACGATGAGCCACTGTGGTACCGTACGATGATGAACATCATCGGCGACCATCCTCCGCCTCCACCACCTCAACACCTCTTCGCTGAGCTTCACCTCACACACGCCGGCGAGCCTGCCAACTATGCCAAGGCCAAGGATGATCTGACATGGCGGGCGGCAATGGAGCAAGAGCTCAAGGCGGTGGAGCAGAACTGGACTTGGGAGCTAGTGCCGCTCCCTACTAGTCACTGGCCTATCACCCTGAAATGGGTGTTCAAGCTCAAGAAGGACGAGCTAGGCGCAGTGATCAAGCACAAGGCAAGACTGGTGGCGCATGGCTTCGTCCAGCTGGAGGGGGTGGACTATGATGACGCGTTCGCTCCGGTGGCACACATGGAATCCGTTAGGGTCCTCCTCACGCTGGCGGCTCAAGAGGGCTGGCGCATCCATCACATGGATGTCAAATCAGCTTTCCTCAATGGCGACCTCAAGGAGGAGGTATACGTGCAACAGCTGCCCCGCTTCACCATCATCGGAGAAGAGGGGAAAGTCTACCGCCTCTGTGAGGCCCTCTACGGTCTATGGCAGGCTCCGTGCGCTGTGAACACCAAGCTGGACGCCACGCTTAAGGACATGGGCTTCCAGCAGAGCGCTCATGAGGCGGCGATGTACCGGCGGTGCAGCGGACGCTCTGTCCTACTCGTCGGCGTCTACGTCGATGACCTGATCATCATCGGCGTGGAGGATTGAGAAGTGGAGGCGTTCAAGGCACATATGAAGAAGATCTTCGACATGAGTGACCTCGACTTCCTTAGCTTCTACCTTGGCATTGAGGTGCATCAAGATGCTAATGGCATCACCCTCCGTCAGACACACTATGCCAAGTGGATCCTGGAGCTCGGCGGAATGGCTGGCTACAACCCTGCTCACACTCCAATGGAGGAGTGGCTGAGGCTTGGCAGACACAACATGGCGGCGGAGGTCGACCCCACACACTACCGGCGCCTCATCGGCAGAATGCGCTACCTGGTGCACACTCGTCTCGATTTGGCGTTCGCTGTCGACTTCGTCAGCCGGAGCACCAACAAGCTGTCAAGCGCATTCTCCTCTATGTCACTGGCATGCTCGACTATGGTCTACACTTCACCAAGGTGTCCGGCTCCGCTCGCTTCATCGGCTACTGTGACAGCGACCTTGCCGGCGACATCGACACAAGCAAGAGCACGAGTGGAACACTCTTCTTCCTCGGCAATTGCTTGGTCAGCTGGCAATCAATCAAGCAGAAGGTGGTGGCGCTCTCTAGCTGCAAAGCAGAGTACATTGCCACCTCTACTGCTGCAACCCAGGCTCTGTGGCTCTCCAGGCTGCTAGCAGAGCTCCTCGGCAAACATGTCGAGGTGGTGGAGCTGAAGGTGGACAGCAAATCAGCGCTTGCTCTAGCCAAGAATCTAGTCTTCCATGAGAGGAGCAAGCACATAAGAATCAAGTACCACTTCATCCGCAGCTGCCTAGAAGATGGAAGCATCAAGGCCGATCACATCGCAACTACTGATCAGCTTGCAGACATTCTCACCAAATCTTTGGGCAGGGCCAAATTTGAAGAGATGAGGGGGAGAATTGGCTTGAAGCAGATGATCCCCAAGGCAGAGAAATGAGGGTGTTAGCCTAGTGCTGAACCTCAATGTATCCAGTTACCTACTATATCTATTTACTATTCACTGTCATGTAGTTTTTAGGTTCTTTGGCAACCAAGTTGATCATGGTGCCTTGGCAACCAAGTAGGAATCATATCATCTGCTTTATGCATTTAGAATATGCTAAGGAGTAGGTACATCACTTGCCTATATAAGCAGTGGCTTAAGCATCATCTTGTATCCCAAGTTTTTGCAATTCAATACAACCAAGCGGCCTATGGCCAAGCTGTCCTCAGACAGCCAAGTTCCTGTTGTGTTCTTGTTTACCTGGGCAACACTCGCTGCCTGCGTTTACAGTCGTGAAGTGTGGTTGCGGCTATTGCATTCAGCGGGGCTGCAGCAGCTAGTGCCTGACTCCACTGCAAGATTGGCCGACTGGGGCTTCGACTCAATGATTCTCCTAGTAACCTGGGGGCTCTGGAAGGAACAGAATCGGCAGACATTCCAGGGGGAGCGTGTCTTTGCTAGCGCAGCTTGTTCAGTGCGTGATCGACGAAGCTAATGCCTGGGTGGGGGGCGGCATCAGGCCTATGTTGCCGCTCATGATGCATGGCGCTTAGCTAGCTTCTTTTACTGCTTCTGTCGCAAATTACTTCCTAGTATAATCAGCTTTTGTAATCTGGTCGTCGTCTTGTGCATTGGCAAGTCGCCAGCCTGCGCAAGACGGTTTGTAAAACTCTAATTTTCTCTTAATGAAACACGTGCTAAGCACGTCGTTGAAAAAAAGAATAAGCTCATTGTCTCCATCCAACGCCAACACCATGCAAAATACACTGAGGCCATTCTCATCAGAAGCCGTTTCTCACCTCAATATGCCAAGGCCCACTGCGGTACCTGTCCTCGACCCATGGTCATTGAAGCGAGTTGCAGTGGAGTCTTTGCTTCCTTCTCAGCCCCATGTTTCGTCCCAAATGGACCAATTGGACTCTACACCAGCTAGTATACCTCATAGCTCTGCGTTGGCACCACTTCCTAGAAGAGGATGCTTGGTGGATCAAGATGTGAACTCTGATCCTCAAAATCATCTCTTGTTTGGTGTTAGTATAGATTCACAGTCACTGCTAATGCAAGGAGGCATCCCCGGTCTCCAAAATGGGAATGATTCAACTGCTATACCTTATTCCACCTCCAATTTCCTGAGCCCTTCACAGAATGATTTTCCTTTGGATCATACTCTAAATTCTTCAGGCTGCTTAGATGATTCTGGGTATGTGCCACCATGTTCAGATAATTCTGACCAAGTGAACAGACCACCAGCGACCTTCGTGAAGGTGAGTAATTTTTTTACTGGGAAGGAAACCATGATTCCTCTGTGAATCGAACTTTATTTATGAACAACACATGTGATTGCTAAAATATTTGACTATTTGCTCACAACAATGGAAATTTGTGCACTGCCAATGCTTACTAGTATTAATCATTATATTGACAGAATATAATGGATAATCATGCAATTAAGATTTTAGAGCATTCTAGTAGAAACAATAGTTTACCTTTTCACAAAAAAAAGAAACAATAGTTTACCTGTAAGCACTTGATATAAGAATCTAGTCTATGAAAAGTCCCTCTCTCCCATTTATTATTACAAGCACGTACTGGCACTAATCTACACATTTCCTTGCACTTGAATAACAGGTTTACAAATCTGGAACCTACGGAAGGTCGCTTGATATCACTAGTTTAGGTTTAGTAACTATCATGAGCTCCGTTGGGAACTAGGGCGCCTATTTGGCCTTGAGGGCCAGTTGGAAGACCCTTTGAGACCAGGCTGGCAGCTTGTATTCGTCCACCGTGAGGAGGGTAGAGAAGAGCTTTACTTCCGGTGGAGAACCCCCTCTACTCCCGGTTCTCCACCCGGGAGTAAGCATCCGGGACTAAAGGGGGTCCTTTAGTCCCGGGTCAGGAACCGGGACTAAAGGGGGACCTTTAGTCCCGGTGGGTAACACCAACCAGGACTAAAGGGTGCTGGCCTAGTCCCGGTTGGTAATACGAACCGGGACTAAAGGTTTTTTTTTGTTTTCTTTTCAAAATAGGTTTTCGAAGTCGTATTGTACGCTGCTAATTATACATTTATACACGCGTATAGTATGTTTCGGTTCAAGCACAATGAACGTATTAAATCACACAATTCAAGCATAGAAATATATATATATATATATATATATATATATATATATATATATATATGCATGCATGCATCATATATATATTTACATGCATGCATGCATATGTGTATTTTACATTATATTATTTCATGTGCATATATTACAAAAGATTGCATTACAGCTGTTGTGATATAACAAGTTTCCTCTCATCCTCTAGCTTGGCTTCCATGGCAGTGTTGGGTCGAAGTAGAACTCGCCCTTGAAATCGATGACCTGGTCATTAAAAAATCCGGCTATAGACTCTTGAATTGCTTTGATTTGGTCTTGCCGTATGACCTTTTCCTCCAACCATCGAGCCTACAGGTTTGAATTAAAGGAAAATAAATTAATATATGTACATACACACACACAAACACACACACACACACATATATATATATATAAAGACATAGTAACATAATCAATAATAATAATTAAATGAATATATAGTGTATTTTTAACGTACTTTGAGTCTCTCTGTAGGAGTTTTTTGGGAGGCCACCTTGATAAACTTGCAAACATAGTAACCACAGTAGTTCTCCTGTTCCTGCCTCAGACACCACTTTACGAGAAAAAGATTTGTCATCCAATCTGGTGATCCGGTGAAAGCTATATGTTTAATTAATAAAGATGATGCGATTTAGGGGACTTACTTTTAAAGGGATTACATTCAGTGGCGCTTTGCATTTTCCCATGTGTTGCTTCTCAATAAAGGTTTTCCAAACACTGCCCAATAAAAAATTTACCACGTCATCAGATATAGTTAATCATCATGTTTGTGTGTATATATAGTTGCTAGAGATATCGAAATTACCTCTGGATAATATCTATCATATCTTGGTAGTCTTGTTGTGGTTTTCTCATCGAGTCATAGATTATCAAGTGACTTTTCACCAGATCGATGTCCATCAATATCCAGCGATTGCTGCATGTGTTTATAGGATATAACGCATAACACTCATTAATTAACTAGAATCAACATATGAGCCATTAAGGATGATCGATATTATTAACACTCACTTGAAGTTGTAGGGAAAGAGTATATCCTTCTTGTGGCATTGGTTCACTAAGAAGTTCATGAGGTTACTCTCTGACTCAGACTTCCAATTAGGCTTTGGAGTAACTGGGTCTTTGAATACTATATGGGGATCAACAAAACCAATTTCATTGCAGCCTTCCTTTCTGCGCTCTGTCATTGTAAATCTGCATATATATAGTACTTGTTAGGATAATTTATATGCATATACACACATATGATGAGTTTAATAATAGATCGAAAGAATTATTACTTACAGGCAATAGCAGTTAATGATAACTTTGTCCAGAGAGGTCAGGTGGCATAGTTGATGAAATTCTGCAAAGTGAACATACATAACATCATCGCCACGGAACCAATATTCGTCTCTAATTCTGACACCAATGCAGAAGTCTCCACCGGTAGACGCCTGCATGTACCACTTGTTTAGCAGTACATTTGCGTCCCCAGATCACCTAAGGCTTGAGGGTTGTATAGACTCTAGCCTAGTACAAATTTTTTTCTTTCAAATATCAACCTCCGCCGCACTCTCAATGTTTCCATCACCAAACATCTGGTAAAGGTCGAGACCAGTCTCTTCAATAAATTCACCAAGGTGATCCAAATCAACATCCGGAGGTATGTTTGCCTGATGCATTAATCCTAAATTTGAACCATATTCATTACTAACAACTAGCGGGAGGACTGATTGGTGCGATTGTTGTCCAAGTTGTGTAACTCCTTTCCCTGCCCGCTTCTTTTTCTGTGCCGCCTCAATTGACTTGGTGAGAGTGCGGTCATAGTCCGTTAACGTTGCTTTGGACGGCTTACGAGATTTCCGCTGTTGTTGCTGGTAAGAAGCCACCTTTTTTCTTAGAATATCTGGAGCTACGAAGAAGTACGGTATCTCTGGGTTTCTCCTTGCTTCTTGATCCTTTTTAAGTTTGTCATAGAATCTGGACATATCTTTTTTATATGCATCAGTTACTTCTTTCTTCTCTTCAGATATTATTTTGGGAATAGCCCTTGGTTTCACGGTGGCTTTCTTTGCCGGCGGGGACTGGTTCTTCGTTTGCGGGGCTGGCCTCTTGCTAGTAGTACTTGGCTTCTTGGTAGGCGTGGGCGGGGGAGGCGTTGGAGACCTCCTTGGAGGTGGCGGCTGCGGCGTTGGAGACCTCCTTGGAGATGGTGTGGATGCAACCTCACCTTCCAACACATTGTCATCGTACAGAGCACTATGATGATCTGGTGATTGAACAATTGGATTTAGGTTGGGGGAGGATCTGCTACAAAAAAAGGAATGACATATTAGTATGAGCAAATTGTTAATTATTTAAGCCAATATAAATTAATGATGTAGTGTTTTCATCCGCACCTATGGTGAGGTAGTTCAGGAGGAGGTGGTGGCGACATCCCGGGAATGATGATGTAGCGCTTGCGACATAGAATGAATGTCTTCTCTGCTTCTTCTAGAGTCTTCTCGCCATCACCTCCAGGAATGTCAAGAGGCAAATCACTAAAACCTTTTTCAGCTTTATCTACCGAGATGGTAGCATATCCTTCTTGGATTATATTCCCATGAATCCTTGGTGTCTTGGTTCGGTCGATAGGATTAACAAGACCGATAGCCACCTTGATTGTGGAATTCCCCTTCGGAATGTGTAGCTCACACGATGTACAAGGTTCAGTGACGTCATCCACAGGGAAGCGCAGTCCTGTGTCCCCTTGATTTGGTATCTCCGTGGAAGCGCAACTGCTTTTCAACTGAACAGATTGGCTAATGTTGATTCCTGGCTCTGATGCCTGCTTGCTTGCACTCACTGCTATTTGCACTTGCCTTCTGATTTCCTCCTGCATTCTCGCTTCAAGGTTTTTTTCCCGCTCCTGTGCTTCACGCACCGCTTCCTCCAACCTCTGGAGCCGCTGTGCCTCTTCTTCCTTCTTTCTCTGGCGGCTTCTGTAGGAAGGTCTGTCCTGAGGGAATCCATGCTCCCACGAGACACTTCCTTTGCCTCTAGTTCGGCCACCGTGTTCAATAGTCCCGATGGCGTATGTAAGTTCATCCTTCTCTCTGTTGGGCCTGAACGCACCACTAGCAGTAGCTCTCTGAGCATAAAACAATCTTTCTGCTGCTTCTTGCAGTCTTGCACCATAAACACACTTCCCTGTCTCCTGGTCCAGTATTCCCCCATGAGCGAAAAACCAATTCTTTGCACGCTCTCCCCACTCGAGTGATTCTGGTGTGATACCCTTGGCAAGAAGGTCTGCTTCCATTTTGTTCCACTTCTTAATGGCATTCGGGTAGCCACCTAATCCCAAGTTATGGTGGTATGTCTTCTGTTGGGCATTACGTTGGTTCTTTATCACCCGACTCACACCCTCTTTCGACGTCTTGTACTGTACAAACTCATCCCAATAGGGCCTCTGCATTGAGATTGGGCTTGGGACAGTGAAATCTGGTGCTATGTTCTTCTTGACATACGTCGTGTATAGGTGTTTCTTCCAAGTCTGAAACCGGGTGGCCATCTTCTTCATTGCCCAATCCCTAACTCGCTCCTTCAATTCATCTCGTCGCTCGCATTTTCACTTGGGTTTGCCTCTCAAGCGCGTTCCCCTCCGCGAAAGGATTTTCGCGTCCCGGCGTTGCGAAACGGGAGTGGCAGTGCAGGCGTTGAAGCGACATATCAATCGGTTCCGGTTTGCGCGAAACGGGCCCGGTATCCAACCCAAGCAAAGGCTAGAAACACGACGAAAGGCTGAGCTCTCGCCAACAGGTCGTCTGTTCGGTTCATTATGCAAACTCGCGCCGCGCCGTGGCCGGGGACGACCAATGCCGGGACCCACGGGCGGCGCTGTGCCACACCCTAGGATGCCGTCGTCCTGCCAGCGCCTCGCGCGGAGGCGGTGCCGCTGGGGCCTGGCCAGCACGCCGCGATTTTGGGAGAGGGAAAGGGAGAGATGATGATAAGGATTGACTCGCTGAAGGGTATGTGGAGGTGAATTGGATAAAACTAGAATCACTCGGAGATCACTCAATAAGATCAACCTTCACTTGTATGTTGACCTGCAAATGAGAACATTCCTTCACGTCGGGTACTGTGGGTGTGATTGGTTAGAGCAGCCTCCACATTTGCCTTCTGACTACTTGGTTGCAAGTCAACAGTAGAGACATTGATGTCCGCCTCCACCGCATGGTGCACCTGCAAAACAGACCATTTTTTCCTTTGAAAGTGCAAGTCATTCCTCGCCTTCCATAGGTACCAAAGTGTGGTCATTATTCTTTGGAGATCAGCTTCTGAAGTGTTTCTCTTGATGATATTGGAAAGGATATCCTGCACACCATCCTGCTCAAAAGGCAACAGAGAAGTTCGTAGAGGGGTTTTGGAAGAAAACCAAACCGCTCTAGCAAACTGACAGTGAAAGAATAAATGTGCATCATTCTCAAGCAAGTTGCAAGTGGTGCAGTGTTTGCTTATCCTGGTAGACAGATTGCCAGCTCGCACACCGGCCGGTGGCAAGAGCTCTTCTGATGACCCTCCAAACGAAAGTTTTGATGTTCGGAGGAAGGAGTTTGTGGGCCCAAGTTCTTCTCAATATGTCCATTGCTTGGTTGCTGATACTTCTTGAGCCTTGACTAGTGTTCTGAACCTGCACTTGAGAATTAAGAAACCTGAAAGCTTCTTTAGCAGAGCAAACACCTTTCGCAGCAGGTTTCCAGGTGATGATGTCAGGACCATCAGAGGGGACTGTATGGATATTGCAGATAGCAGTGGTTGCTTGACGGTCAAAGATTTGAGAAATGAAGTCATTGTCCCAAAGATGAGTTGCAGGGTTCCAGAGATCAGAGATATTTTGTGGCATGCTGGGAACTGAAATAGGAAGTTTAATGTGATTGTGAATTTGCTGCCAGATGGGGCACCAAGGAGTGGACCAGATACTGGATTGACCATTGTGAATTTGGACAATGCAATTCTCAATCAGAATATTTTTAACTTGGAGAATGGAATACCCGAAAACCGATTTGGTAGTGGTGTTGCTTGCTAACCAGAAGCTTGTGTTATGAAAATATTTAGCTTTGAGTATAGCAGAAAGGAAGGAATTCTTACCCGTAGCAACATTCCAAGCAGCATGGACAATAAGGCTGCGATTAACTGTAAGCAGGTCTCTCACACCTAATCCACCTTCCTTCTTAGGTCTGCAGATATCCTTCCAAGACCTGAAATGAAAAGAGGTGGTGGAGTTGTCCTCCTTCACTCCTGTCCACCAAAAGTTTCTGATAATAGTAGTTATCTTGGAGATGAAGATTTTGGAGAACAGAATGGTGGACATGTAGTAAATAGGGATCGAAGCTAGTACAGAATTAATGTATACAAGGCGGCCAGCATGGTTGTGCTTGTTGGCTTTGATGGTGGTTAATTTCGCCCTGAATTTCTGGAGGATGAACTCATAGGCTTTGGTTCTGTCATTATGGTTGAAAATAAGAGGGTGACCAAGGTAGATAGCATTAGGTGCAAGGTCAGGAACTGGAAAAATAGCTTTGACCTCTCTTTTGCTCAGGTTATCAACACATTTGCTAAAAGTGATGGAGGATTTGGAAAGGTTAGGCGTTTGACCTGAGGCATTACAGAAGGATTGAAGAATTGAATTAATTCGCTTAGCTTCCTCAGCAGTAGCTTGCCCATATATAATCAAGTCATCAGCAAAAAGCAGTGCATGTATGCGAGGACAGTCAGGACCAAGAGTGATACCTTGTATATTGTGATTGCTTGAGTGATGCTGCAGACACATTGAGAGCTCATTGACAGCAATAATAAAAAGACATGGTGAGAGAGGACAGCCTTGTCTAATACCACGTTGAGGATAGAAAGTTGGGGTGGGATCACCATTAATAAGCACAGAAAGACTCGTAGTAGAAATGCAATTGTGAATCAAATCAATAAAATGATCATGGAAGCCATGTCTTTTAAGTGCATTAACAATAAAGTGCCATTCAATTTTGTCAAAAGCTTTTGCTAAGTCGAGTTTGAGGAAAAAAGCTTTTTGTTTCCAACTTTTAAGATTAAAGCTATGAATGATTTCTGGAGCAATTATAATGTTTGAAGCAATGTGCCTACCCTGTACAAAAGCAGCTTGTGAAGGATGAATAATATGGGGTAGGTGGTGTTTAATTCTGTCAGCTAAAGATTTAGCAATGATCTTATAAATCACATTACATAAACTGATGGGTCTAAAATCCTTAGGAGTGACAGGAGCATTAACCTTAGGAATAAGAGCAATGTGAGTACTATTTATTCCAGGGGCCATAGAAGCAGACTGATAAAATGTGGTAACAACATTTGAAACATCTTTACCTATCCAAGCCCACGCCGACTTGTAAAAACCAGCATTTAATCCATCAGGTCCTGGTGCAGCATTGCTTCTCATGTTCTTCACAATATTGTGGAGTTCCTGCAAATCTGGAGTAGAATTGGTGAAAAGGTCCCCCATTTCTTCATTGTTCTGTTCTATTTCTTGCATCCACTCCTGTACTTCGTTTCTTGCATCACTAGAAGTATGAGATCTGAAGATGCTAATAAAGTAACCATTGGCAGTCTGAGCAAGCTGGTCCTGTGTGGTGGAGAAGGAACCATCAGGGTTCTGAAGATGGGTGATAGTGTTCCTTCTAGCTCTTTTGATGATGGATTGGTAGAAGAAACTGGTATTCCTGTCACCATTGACAGACCAATTCTTTTTGTACCGTTGTCTGTGGTAGGCTTCATCTTTAGCCAAAATGATATGATGCTGATACTCAAGGTCTTTTTGAAGTTCAATATTCTGGTGGTGGAGAGGGCGCATTTGCATTTGAAGGATTTGATTCTCAATAGTTTGGAGCTGATCAGAAACTTTAGGTTTGTTCTTGCGCCATCTTAGGAGATCTTTGGCAAGGTAAAAAGTTTTCATGTGGAAAGGCCGGCAAGAGGATTTATACCAACTTTGCTTAGCAGTTCTTTCATAGTCATCCTCTAGGAGCCACCAATTCTCAAATTTGAAAAGATTAGGACAATGGCGCGGACTGGCATTGAGAACAACAAGAATGGGAGCATGATCACTTTTCATCATAGGTAAATTGTAGACCATAGTGTTAGGGAAAACAGAACACCATTCAGAGTTAGCAAGAAATCTATCAAGGCAGGGGCGGATCTAGCAGGGGGGGGGGGGGGGCTCAAGCCCCCCCTACCCATCCCAAAACAGTGCAAATTACTGTAGAGCCCCTATGAATTTTTAGGCAAAGTTCTATAGTGTAGGGGGGGCTGAGACTTAAGATCGAGCAGCAGTGTTGTTCAGACCCCCCTAAAATATTTCCTGGATCCGCCGCTGTATCAAGGCGTTCATAGGTGGGAATCGTGCTAAATCTGTTGTTAGTCCAAGTATACGCAGTGCCATTATAACCAAGATCAAAGAAACCACAATCTTTTACAAGACAACAGAATTCAGAGATAATACGATCATTAGCAGGCCTAGGGCCAAGTTTCTCACTTACATGCACAATGTTATTAGGATCACCCATACAAACAGAAGGCAAGCTCGGATATTGTACAACAAAATTTTGAACTTGCCCCCACATAGTAGTAGTTTGGAGATGATGGGGATCACCATACACACACACTAAACCAAACTTCTTCTGAAGTTGCTTGTGATCACACAAAGCAAAGAAGAAGTAGTGACTAGACTCTAGAACATCTAACTTGACATCACCATTGGACAGAAGCCACAAACCACCGGATTGCCCACGGGCTAGAACAATGTACACATCATGAACGTTAAAGCTATTAGTTAAATCATTTTTAGTAACCCAGGAATTACGTATATATCACACATCACATATATATCATCAACAGCACAGATATCCAACACCACATATATATCACAAACGTCACATATCTCACAATATATCACAAATAAGTTCACAAGTAATCCAAGTGCTCCATCATCTACAACCACAATTGCAAATAGAAGTACCATTAACAACCACAAGTATCATCACCTAGCTTCCTCATCCCACTGCCCACCATCTTTGTTCAATCACCTGTAATTAAAAAGAGTAAACCAATATGCACAGATAAACAAGAAGTACTTAGAAAGAGATGCAAAATAAACAAAACGTAATTACAAAATAACATAGTATTACATGTATTAGAAATAATCTTCATGATCGGGATTAGCTGGATCATAAGTCTCATCATCACTATCAATCATGTCGAAATAATCAACACTATCCGAATGAGCAATGTTGCCATTGTCATTGTCTAAATGTAATCGCTCAAGCATTTGTAAGTCCTTCACATTTTGCACCTCATCTCCAGCGTCCTCTTCAATAACCATTTCATTGTCTACTTCCATTCCGATCGCTTCGGTTAAGTCTATCTCAAACCTCCCTTCTAGTCCCCCTTATTGAAAGAACTCTCCGTCATATGTGTTTGGGTCTAAGTTGTAATCTTCATCGTTTGGGACAGACACTTTACCGTGTGGCGATACCCTGTGCACAATATCCCAACCCTTAAGATGACTTTTGGTTTGACATGCATATGGGAGATAATAAACTTGCGTGGCCTGTTGGGCCACAATATAGACATCATCTCCTGGTAAAACGGAATCCTGTCGAATTTCAACTAGCCCGTGTACATCCACTCATGGTCCTCCATCCTCTAACACATATAGCGGCGAGTAATATAAACATCAATTGCATCTACACGACGTTCCTACTATCTAATAGGTGAGAATAGGTCCTACTCTCATGCGCGGTTGCGTAGGTGGGGTTAGTTTTCATGCTCTACTCCTATCTGAGATAGAATTTTGGCAGCACCTCCCGGCTGTTCTCCAAATACACGTCCTGCCAGGGAGAGTGTGTATCCGGAGAATAACAGGGAGATGATGCCGAAACTCTGTCTCGGATCAGAGCAGACCATGGAAACTAACCCCACCTACGCATCCGTGGGCTGTCCAGAAAACATGGACAATTCAAAACAGATATGGTTTTAGATATGAAAATATCTGCATATTTCCAACCGTATCTCTTTCGAACGGGAGACGCCTAACTGGGTTACGTGATCTACGACCATGATACAGAAAGAGGTGTTATACCTAGGGTGGTGGTGGAGTCAGGCTAGCGGGGCCGTGGTGGGTCAGTGCAGTGGCGAGGCGACGCGATGCAGACAGACCCGCATCGACAAGGAAGGCGATTGGGGTCGCCGAGGTACTCCGGCTCCGCTCCGATGGGCTCTTCTCTGCAAAAAAGAAACATAAAACTATCAATACAAAATTTCGGCAGCACCTCCCCTGCACGGTGAGGTTTTCAAAACCTGCAAGAAAACCAACGGCACGATGGCCGACATGCACATATATATGAACGGCACGATGGTCGACATGCACAAGATTATATCCAACCACATATATATAACAATGTCACAACCACTCCTATGACTCCTACGACTACCACCACTGCTACTCTACCACTACTACTACCGCAACTACTAGTAATACTACGACGACGACGACGGTAGGGCATACCTAGTGGGCGTCGTAGGGTGGCGGTGGTGAAGGGGCCAGGGCGCCGGTGGACAAGGCGACGGTGAGGAAGCCCACTGGGGCGTGGCAACGGCGGCCGGGGTGCCTCCTCCTCCTCCTCCTTCTTCCTCCTTCCTCCTTCCTCCTCCTCCTCCTCCTTCTGCTTCCTCCTTCCTCCTTCCTCCTCCTCCTCTTCCTCCTTCTTCCTCCTTCTTTCTCCTCTCCTCCTCCTCCTCCTCTCTTTCTCCTCCTCCTTCGGTGGCCTTGTGGCCTTGGCCTGGGGCGGCAGCACACTGCAGCTGGCTTGGCGTGCGTGTGTGCGTGTGTGCGGTGTGTGTGGGCCGGCTAGGCCAGGAGGTTAAATCCCCCCTTTGCCGAAAGTGCCCCGATCCGCACTTTTCGGCAAAGTTTTTTAATTTTTAATTCTTTGCCGAGTGCCACAGGCCCGGCACTTTCGGCAAAAGGGTTTTTTTAAAAATCTTTGCCGAAAGTGCCCCTGACCGGCACTTTCGGCAAAGAGGGGTTTTATTTTTTGTGGGAAAATCTTTGCCGAAAGTGCCATACGTCCCGGCACTTTCAGCAAGCGATGATTTGCCGAGTGTCATATTATGACACTCGGCAAACCATATTTTTTTTTCACTTTTGACCTCCAAACTTTTTCTGCAGTTCTCATACAATATCTGGTGCTCCATGTTCCAATGTGGCACATTTTTTGGACTTTTTCTATATTTCTTTAATTTATTTCATTTAATTGAATTTTCTTGGATAATTCAAATTATAACTGTTATTCATTCGAATAATGAAAAGAATGAATGGAAAAATGATATTCATGTTATTTAGTATAATGTGAGGCCGTATCTAGGACCAGACCACCAATTTCGAACATCTTGTTCACGAAACATGACCACAAACTCGCGGTCGAGTTGGTTTTAAATTCTATAAAAAGCAAACGAAGTCCGAAAATCATGAAACGTGTCAAGATTCTTCGGTTTGCAAGCATCGTACGTGACAACTTGCGCGAAACCTTCTCAAATTTTTATCACAGCCTCCACATATGATATCATGACATCTTGACAAGTTTCATGATTTTCGGACTTCATTTGCTTTTTATAGAATTTAAAAACAACTCGGCCGCGAGTTCGTGGTCATGTTTCGTGAATAAGATATTCGAAATTGGTGGTCTAGTCCTGGATACGGCCTCACATTATACTAAATAACATGAATATCATTTTTCCATTCATTTTTTTTCATTATTCGAATGAATAGTAGTTATAATTTGAATTATCCAAGAAAATTCAATTAAATGAAATAAATTAAAGAAATATAGAAAAAGTCCGAGAAATGTGCCACATTGGAACATGGAGCACCAGGTATTGTACGAGGACTGCAGAAAAAGTTTGAGGTCAAAAGTGAAAAAAATATATGGTTTGCCGAGTGTCATAAAATGACATTCGGCAAATCACCGCTTTGCCGAGTGTCAAAAAAATGACAGTCGGCAAATGACCACTTTGCCGAGTGTTAGAAGAAGACACTCGGCAAAAGGGTTAACGGCGGCTGCCGGCCGTTAACGGTGGGGGTCCTTTGCCGAGTGTCAGGAGAATAACACTCGGCAAAGCCAGTTTTGCCGAGTGTTATGGTGTGCCGAGTGCTCGGCACTCGGCAAACCACCTCTTTGCCGAGTGTCAGTTGTTTGCCGAGTGCTTTATCTCTGGCACTCGGTAAACAGCCTCTTTGCCGAGTGCCCGATAAAAAACACTCGGCAAAGTGTGGGACACTCGGCAAAGAAGCCTTCTCCGGTAGTGAATGTATGAAGGATAAATAAGAGCAACATAATTACAATATTTTTTTACAAAACCATCGATATAATGATTATATTATATATTAGAAAAAAAATATTGCACATATATATTAGGAATAGACCCCCAATTTTCACTCGCCCCAGACCACCATAATGCCAGGGCCGACCCTGATTCTATGAAGCACATTTCATCAGACATCAAGTTCTGTGATCAAGGAACAATTCTACTAATCCCAAACAGCCTAACAAGCTTCAATTTACAAGATCAAGTGATTAATCAATAACGCGCACGAGCTGGGCAGGATTGCGCTCGTCGACCAACGGTCATCGTACGTTTGCCGAATCCCACGGAGGCTGCGCTCTCCGGCAGCGGCGGCGGCGCACGACACCACCTACCGAACGACCGCGATGGCCGGAACAGCTGCTTCCTCAGGCGGCTTGCAACGAGATGCCCGCTGCCGCCATGGCCTCTCCGGTGGCCTGGAATGAACGGATCTCTTGAGCGAGATTTTCTTGAACCGCGCGCACTGGATCCTCGCCCTCAGGGTTGGAGACGGCAGCGCCCGTACAACGCTGCTGGAGAAGTCGCCTCGGCCTCGGGCAACGGGACTTCCCCGTCGTCTCACGAGACGACGCCGACCCCGTCTCCTCGTATCGGTGGGGTGCTTTTTGCAAAATATACATCGTAGAGACGGCTTCTGAAGACCCGTTGTACATGCCCTAGGCTTAGAATATGCCCAGTTTAAAGATCGTTCTCACCCTCTTTATAAGATTCATGGAGCCGTTCAGCAGTTACTGCAAGGAGGAGGCATTGTTTTTTCTGCACTGCAAGAAGAATTATGGTGAGGAAGAGGAAGAGAAATTATACACCTTTTGTTTTCTCCACGGACGGAATTCTGAGGGCATGCAACGGCAATGCCTATTCGGCTGCATGGTCTATTTTAATGCAAAGCTACAGCGTCGGTTCATTGGATGGCAGTTCGAGATTTGGCAATAATGTTGCCTGTTTCTGTTACTTGGCACACGGCCAATGCATTCTTGACGTAGGAAGGTGAAGGGACTACCGACTACGCATGGATGAACGGATGTGGCTTGGAGTTAATGATGACGTGGTTGCACCAAAGAAGAGAGAAATCAGAGTTAATGATGTGGGACTTCTGGATGACGTGGCTTCACGAAATCGTAGAGAAATATGTTAGTGGGATTTTGTTTTATAAGAGTATAAGATTCCTTCATGATCAGCACAAGAAGAATGAAGCATAGACTCAAAGAGCACCATGTTCTTAATTTTATATGCTTCACTTGAGAGATCATCTAGTTCTTGGTCATAAACTGGTGGGATGCAATAGCACCATCGCTTGAACGTACTATACGAATCAACAATTCCATGACCACACTGATTGCAACAATCATAATAAAAAAAGTTCTCTCTTTGATGCGGACTATCAACATCATGACTAACAACTTGGAAAGGAGTAGCATAAAAAAGAGCAGGATCATGACGAGCAACAAGGTGACCACAAAAATCACGGGTGGTAGCATCATGACAACCAACCTTTTGATGAAGTCCTTCGTGATCTTCTTGTTCTTCATCATATATTGGTGGAACACAGTAACACCACTTCTTGAACATACCATATGAATCAGTAACTCCAAGACTGCATTGCTTGCAGCAATCATAACCAAAAGGGCTCTCCATCTCTTGATGAAGTGCTTCACGACCAGTAGCTTCAAGACACCCCATGTGTTCTTCAATTTGATGAAGTCCCAGGCCTTCGAGGATCACATCATGGTGATCACGCTCTTGGTTGACATTGTCGCTGCCGAGTTCGCTCGATGACGTTGACGACCAGCCATAACCTTAAGCTCTGATTATCAAATGATAAGGATCGACTCGCAGAAGGGTACATGGAGCTGAATTGGATAAAACTAGAATCACTCGGAGATCACTCAACAAGATCAACTAGCACCGGAGATTACTCTACAGGTTTTTCAAAGAAGAGCCATGCTCAATTCTCATATCATATCAATATCAACTCTATTCAAATGATGGATTACATGGTTTATTTATACTAGGAACATCCCTCCTAGTTGGGTGTGAACATAGCATAAACAAAAGCAAGTGAAAAGTCTTCTTAGTGGAGTATTTGAGGAGTCTTCATTCATTCTCGCGCAGCCACCAACATCCTGTTCAGTCTCCACCAAAACGGCCATAACTCCTGGCTCGGAAGTCCAAAAGATGCACCGTTTGTTGTGTAGAAATCTAGAATCGTATATCTTTCCAACCATGTAGCATATGAATGCTGAAACCGTAAATATTAATACCAGCAAGCCACCAAAATGGTAATTCTGCATGGTTCTCATGGCCTTATCAGAGGAAGGGAGCTGCGGCCGCCCCGGCCGCGCACGGGCCCTCCCGCTGCGCCGCCACATCCATAGTGACAGAGAGAGGAGAGAGGAAGGGATTTTTTTAGCGATGGATGGAGAGATGGGTGGAGAAGAAGATATTTTTGCTGCTGTTGACCATCGGGAGAGGAACACGTGGAGCAACAGTGAATGAACGGTGAGAGGAAATCTAGACAGCAAAACTAAGATCAGATGATGCAAAATTTTTTTACTGTCGTGGCTACGCCGAGCCTCGCTGCCTTAATAAGAAGAAATTATTTGTAATGAAGCTAGAAACACCACAACACCAATGTAAAGACTGTACCTTCACAAAGGAGACTTGGACAATAGTACAGAACAGTTGTGATATCCCCCATAGTTGGAATATAGACCAACGTGGATCACTTTATAATTACCGGCGGAGATGCTGAGCATCCTTTGAACAGCTTCGAAAGAAGGTTTTTGATGGAATTATCATCTATTTCTGGTGGAATTTCGATTGAGCCGGTTTTTCTTTCGGTTGGGAGTTGTTAGTGGTTTCCTTTCTTGCTTTGGTGTTTCATTTGACCCCGACTGAATTTGCTTTTCTCTCTCTCTTTGCTGAGTTGTGCTTGTAACACCTATATTTGCTTTTTACCTGCCTAATAAAAATTACGATAAAACTCTTGCCATCCTTTAACAAAGCCATCTATAGTGTGGATGTGACAACGCCAAAAGCTCTGTGGCGCGATGCTATTTATCACACATACTCCCTCCGGCCCATTTTATCTGGTGCACACGAATATAAAGATTCAAATTTTGAAAACTTTGACCAATAATTAAGCTAATAATTTTTAACTATTATAATACAAAACTTTATATGATTAGATTTATAAGGAATTATACTATCCAATGATTATAAGTTTATAAGCATAAATAATATAATATAAAGCAAATGAATGGTCAAAGTGTAATTTAGGAGACCGTACCATTTTAAATTAAATCGGATAAAATGGACCGGAGGAAATAATAATAATCCTTTCTTTCATCGCAAAGCAAATTCCATTTATGGGTACCAAAGTATTGCTTGCTCCTATATTATAGAAGATCAGTTGCATGCACAAATTATTGGCGAATTGAAGATTGCACCCATCTCGCCTCAACAGCCCTCCCCCAGCGTGGTCTCCCTCTCCCTCGCTGCGGGAAGCCAATGTGAGAGAGAAAGAACATTCCATTCATTGACAGTATGTAGGTACATGAGCCGAATCACGTACTGATGGTCAAGCAATCCTAACCGATGCCTACAAGCCAGGTTCGGGATCAGCTGAAGAATAGCCGCCGTTTGACACTTTTGAGCTGATCCTATGCTATCTATCTGATGCCGTGCCGGTAGAATAGGCCGCTGACAGCCAAGCGCACCAGCAATGGCCAATGGAGAGGTTAACAAGATTTGCAAAGCTGAAAAAGAGGAGCACGTACCACTCGTGGGGTTAAAACCCCGAGAACGCCGCCTGCCTCCTCGGATCGATCGACCCCAGCGGCGGCGGCGGCGGCGGCGGCCGAGGCGCCAGCGCCGGGTCTCGCGGTGACTGACTTGGCGTGGAGGAACTGGGAAAGCAGCTTGGTTTTCGGGAAGGCGCTGTGATTTGGCCTGAAAAGGAGGAATCTTTCCTTCCTCTTCGCCTTCCTTTGCCGGCTCTTATATCATCGCCCTCATCAGATTGGCGGCCTGTGGTTGCTGCTTCTTTGGCATTTGGCGAAGATGAGGCTCTCCTCGTCGTTCGGCAGCGTCCTTCCGGCTCTGCCGGGCTCGCCGGAAGGTAATCTTCTTCGCCTGCTCTGCTGTCTGCGCCGACTTGAGTTCTCGCTGGTGTCTTGTTCATTAATTAATAATGCTCTTTCCGTTCGTTGTTTCCTCTTCCGTATTAGTTTCAGACTGCTATTTGGTTTCTGTTTGTTCCTAATATAAATGCCTCGCTTTAAAGTTTAAACCTGCTCGGTGGCCGTGTGTGTGTGATCCTGCAGCAGCGACCCAGTGCGACGTGTTTGATTATTTGGGTGGGTTATCTGAATTTGTTTTGATTATTTCTTTTGAAGCCGTGTTACTGTCACGAACTGGAACCGTTTTTTCTTTTGAAGCCTGTCTGTTGATTTCCCGAGTGGTTGGTTGTTTTTTCAATTAAGATGTAAAAAAATAGTTCCCTTGCAGTTCCAGTTTAAGGACACCTAGAAGTTAATAGCCCTTCTTGATTCTCAATTTTATCCACTTATTAGAATTTATATTTTGTACCATCCACTTTCTGAAACTTTTTTTGTTGTTGGCATAAGCACAATGCACATGTCACCAGTTGATATTTCGTTGCTGAAGAAACTTGCAGTATTGAAACTTGTTCTCAAAACAAAACAAATACTTCTGCCATTACAGCTGTGGAGGAGCACAAGTGCCTGAACTCAGAGCTGTGGCATGCCTGTGCCGGCCCGCTTGTTTCCTTGCCCGCAGTGGGTAGCCCGGTTGTGTACTTCCCTCAGGGCCACAGCGAGCAGGTTAGTGCACAAACTCACCATGCCCGTGAATCCTATATATGTCCTCTTTCAGTTTGGTTGTCAAACTCAAACCCCCAATTATCCTCTGCCAGTATTTTCAAGACTCGAAAAATTCTCCCTTTTTTACACTAGCTTTTGGTGAATTCCTGCTGCAGGTAGCAGCGTCCACAAACACGGAAATGGAGTCCCAGATCCCCAATTATCCTAATTTGCTGCCACAGCTTATATGCCAACTGCATAATGTGACGATATATGCATGTAAGTTTGGAGCCTTGGAACACTTTCTACTTAAGCTGAGTAAGTTTAGTTTTGTGTTTCATTATCAGTGTAATTCCCTTTCTTTCAGGCTGATGCAGAGACAGATGAGGTATATGCACAGATGACATTGCAACCACTCAACCCGGTAAATTATATCTTTTTCTGCCTATTTGTGTCATATAACATGCAAACTCCTCTTGGTATCTATGAAGAGTAATTTTTGGCTTGTTTTTTATGCAGCAAGAACTGAAGGACCTATATTTACATGCAGAATTAGGTTCGGCCAATAAACAGCCAACAAAATATTTCTGCAAAACATTAACAGCAAGTGACACAAGAAACATTAGTTGTGGGTTCTCTGTTCCCTGTCGAGCAGCTAGGAAAGTGTTTCCTCCACTGGTATGTGCAACTTCTCTCAAGTTCCAAGTTCATTATTTGTGTTGATTTTGTTGCAGAAAGTGAACTTCTCTCGAGTTTCAAGTTCATTATTTATTTATGTTTCCTCCACATATTGATCTAATTTGCCAAATACTGTGTAGGATTTCACCCAGCAACCTCCATGCCAGGAGTTGATGGCAAAAGATCTTCATGGCAATGACAATGAGTGGAAATTCCGTCACATCTTTCGTGGTAAGCAGTTTTTCATTTTTTTCTTTTAACTCTGCTTGCTGTGCCTTCAATGGTTAGGGCTATTGCATAACCTTCTAAATACCATCCTTAATGCAGGTCAGCCAAAGCGGCATCTTCTAACTACAGGTTTGTCTTTGTAAGTGCAAAGAGACTCGTTGCTGGTGACTCTGTCCTTTTTATCTGGTATGTTCATACTTCCGGCATTCCAAACAATCACTTATCCTCTCTTTTTTTTTTTTGTCTCCATCCCATCAGATAGTTTCTTTTTGGTTGATTTTATATCTCATTGCCTTGTCAGGAATGACAATAACCAGCTTCTGCTGGGAATTCGTTGGGCAAATCGGCCACAAACTGTCATGCCGTCTTCTGTCTTATGCATGCATACCGGTCTTCTTGCTGCAGCTGCTCATGCTGCTTCGACAAATAGCTGGTTTACAATTTTCTACAACCCAAGGTAGAACCTCTGTAATCACTTATTTTTTGGGCGTTTCCTGTCAAACGTTTTAACATTTGCTTTTGCAGGGCAAGCCCTTCAGAGTTTGTCATACCGCTTGCAAAGTATGTTAAGGACTTAAGGCTGTGTATCATACCCCCATATCTGTGGGGATGCGCTTCTGGATGCTTTTGAGACAGAAGAGTCTAGCGTTAGGAGGCAAGTTCAAATCTGTTTGCAAGTTCACCTTATAAGTTTTACCTCTTAGTTCATTTGCCATTTCATTTTCTCTTTCCCTATCAGTTTCCTACACATTGCCTTTGTCTAGTTTTGATGATTACTGCATTCGCCAACAAGATCTATGGCATAGGCCACATGTCAATATACCTCTTTCCTTACAATGAATACTGAATTACCATATATGCAGTCATAGGTGGTATTAGCAGTCTAACCAGATCAAATACATTCAATTCCAGATACATGGGGACAATTACGGGAATCGGTGATCTTGATTCTGTTCGGTGGCCAAATTCACACTGGCGTTCTGTTAAGGTATATTTTTGACCTGTGCTTCTCTTGTTGCCTCTGCCTACTACAAGCCCTTGTCAACCATTTGAGTTGCAAACTTCAGTTGAAAAACGATACTACTCCAGTACTCCCTTAAAGTTTGTTCTCTCAGAGATACCTACTTTATGGTTTTGTATGATCACGAAATTTACCTGTGAATGAATATAGGTTGTCTGGGATGACTCAACTGCTGGTGAGAGACAGCCAAGGGTGTCACAATGGGAGATTGAGCCCCTGACAACTTTCCCAATGTATCCATCTCCTTCTCCGCTCAGGCTCAAGCGTCTACGGCCAACAGGCTTGCCTTCTCTGCATGGTATGAGGTGCAGTTATGTTTAGCTAGCCTTTGTAAATATGTTAGCTTATTTTATAATTTTGCAAATTTTGCAAATGCATGCATTCTATCGCCAATAACCTTTCATGTGATGTCTATCCGTAGGTGGGAAGGATGATGACCTGGCTCACTCTCTTGTGGCTTCGAGATACCGCAAACCCTGGTCTTCAGTCGTTAAATTTTGGTGGATTTGGTATGAACCCTTGGATGCAGCCAAGGCTGGATGCTTCATTACTTGGTCTGCAACCTGACATGTATCAGGCGATGGCCACAGCTGCTTTCCAGGATCCAACGAAGCAGGCATTACCCACAATGCTGCAGTTCCAGCAGCAACAGAACATAGTTGGTCGGGCCACGCCACTTCTTTCAAGTCAGATTCAGGGTCAATCTGAGTTCCTCAAACAGCAGATCCAACGCAGCCAGTCATTCAATGAGCAGAAGCCCCAGCTGCAACCTCAGCAAGAACAACAAGAATCACAGCAGCAGCAGCAATCACAGTGTCTGCAAGTTCCTCAACATCCACAAATGCAACAACAGAACATGACCAACTACCAGTCTGTATCTAATGCATTATCAGCGTTTTTTCAGCTATAGTAGAGAACAGACCTTTCATCCGATGCTAAAATGGGCTCTAGTCCCGGTATTTTTTGCGCCCGGGACTAGAGAGACCTTTAGTCCCGGTTGGTGTTTCCAACCGGGACTAAAGGTCCCTGCCCAACGGCTACTGCGCTCGGCACAGTGGCAGAGGACCTTTAGTCCTGGTTGGAGCCACCAACCGGGATTAAAGGTGGACCTTTACTCCCGGTTGGAGCCACCAACCGGGACTAAAAGTCCTCAACCTTTAGTCTCGGTTGGTAACACCAACCGGGACTAAAGGTCCCCCGATGGGTTAGTTCAAAAGGGAAGCATCACATCTATTGTTAGATGTGTTGTGTAGGTGGGGTGGTAAGCTACGCGCGAGGTAATGCATGGGGTCTTGGGTTCGAATCTCACGGGACGCAGCGGTGGGAGGCATTATTTTTTTTAAAGCTGGGAGGACCTTTAGTCCCAGTTGGTAGTCCCCCTTTAGTCCCGGTTCCTGACCTGGGACTAAAGGACCCCCCTTTAGTCCCGGATGCTTACTCCCGGGTGGGGAACCGGGACTAGAGGGGGTTCCCCACCGGGAGTAAAGCTCTGTTTTCTATCAGTGTGTCGTCAGCCTCTCAGCCTTCACCTATGGCACTGCAAACTATATTACCATTCTCACAGGCACAGAGATTTACAGACACAAATGTAAGCTCATTGTGCTCTTCATGGTCGCCTTTGGACAGCATAACGGAGGATGTGCCATGGACTTCAAGTGGAAGCAGCTTGCGCCTTGTGTGATCAGGCAAATGAGACAACCGACCACCTACTCGCTGAGGGTGTTAGCCTAGTGCTGAACCTCAATGTATCCGGTTACCTAGTATAGCTATTTACTATTCACTGTCATGTAGTTTCAGGTTCCTTGGCAACCAAGTTGATCATGGTGCCTTGGCAACCAAGTAGGAATCATAGCATCTGTTTTATGCAGTTAGAATATGCTAAGGAGTAGGAACATCACTTGCCTATATAAGCAGTGGCTTAAGCATCATCTTGTATCCCAAGTTTTTGCAATTCAATACAACCAAGCGGGCTATGGCCAAGCTGTCCTCTGACAGCCAAATTCCTATTGTGTTCTTGTTTACCTGGGCAACACTCGTTGCCTGCGTTTACAGTCGTGAAGTGTGGTTGCGGCTATTGCATTCAGCGGGGCTGTAGCAGCTAGTGCCTGACTCCACTGCGAGACTGGCCGACTGGGGCTTCGACTCAATGATTCTCCTAGTAACCTGGGGGCTCTGAAAGGAACAGAATCGGCGGACATTCCAGGGGGAACGTCTCTTGCCAGCGCAGCTTGTTCAGTGCGTGATCGACAAAGCTAATGCCTGGGTGGGGGCCGGCATCAGGCCTATGTTGACGTTCATGATGCATGGCGCTTAGCTAGCTTCTTTTACTGCTTCTGTCGCAAATTACTTCCTAGTATAATCAGCTTTTGTAATCTGGTCGTCGTCTTGTGCATTGGCAAGTCGCCAGCCTGCGCAAGATGGTTTGTAAAACTCTAATTTCCCCTTAATGAAACACGTGCTAAGCACGTTGTTGAAAAAAAGAATAAGCTCATTGTCTCCATCCAACGCCAACACCATGCAAAGTACACTGAGGCCATTCTCATCAGAAGCCGTTTCTCACCTCAATATGCCAAGGCCCACTGCGGTACCTGTCCTCGACCCATGGTCATTGAAGCGAGTTGCAGTGGAGTCTTTGCTTCCTTCTCAGCCCCATGTTTCGTCCCAAATGGACCAATTGGACTCTACACCAGCTAGTATACCTCATAGCTCTGCGTTGGCACCACTTCCTAGAAGAGGATGCTTGGTGGATCAAGATGTGAACTCTGATCCTCAAAATCATCTCTTGTTTGGTGTTAGTATAGATTCACAGTCACTGCTAATGCAAGGAGGCATCCCCGGTCTCCAAAATGGGAATGATTCAACTGCTATACCTTATTCCACCTCCAATTTCCTGAGCCCTTCACAGAATGATTTTCCTTTGGATCATACTCTAAATTCTTCAGGCTGCTTAGATGATTCTGGGTATGTGCCACCATGTTCAGATAATTCTGACCAAGTGAACAGACCACCAGCGACCTTCGTGAAGGTGAGTAATTTTTTTACTGGGAATGAAACCATGATTCCTCTGTGAATCGAACTTTATTTATGAACAACACATGTGATTGCTAAAATATTTGACTATTTGCTCACAACAATGGAAATTTGTGCACTGCCAATGCTTACTAGTATTAATCATTATATTGACAGAATATAATGGATAATCATGCAATTAAGATTTTAGAGCATTCTAGTAGAAACAATAGTTTACCTTTTCACAAAAAAAAAGAAACAATAGTTTACCTGTAAGCACTTGATATAAGAATCTAGTCTATGAAAAGTCTCTCTCTCCCATTTATTATTACAAGCACGTACTGGCACTAATCTACACATTTCCTTGCACTTGAATAACAGGTTTACAAATCTGGAACCTACGGAAGGTCGCTTGATATCACTAGGTTTAATAACTATCATGAGCTCCGTTGGGAACTAGGGCGCCTATTTGGCCTTGAGGGCCAGTTGGAAGACCCTTTGAGACCAGGCTGGCAACTTGTATTCGTCCACCGCGAGGAGGATGTCCTTCTCATGGACGATGATCCTTGGCAGTAAGTTCTCATGACCGTCCATCTTGGTGATACATCACTACCGGAAAAACGTCCTTTGCCGAGATCCGAGATTTTTGCCGAGGGCAAAAACACGGGCTCTCGGCGAACACCGGCCGTCGGCAGGTGACAGTATTGCCGTGGGCCTGCATCTCGGCAAGCAACAGCTCTCGGCGAAGTGGGCCGTTTTGCCGAGAGCGGCGCTTGGCAAAAAATGCCCATCGGCAAAACGGTCCTCTGCCGTAGGCCGCGCTCTCGGCAAAATCAGGCTCTCAGCAAAACATTGCCGCGGGCCCATAGCCGTGACCCTGACGACATCACCGCTTTGCCGAGAGCCCCTCCGTTACTGCTCTCGGCAAAACTCTTTGCCGAGCGCCGCTCTCGGCAAATATTTGCCGAGAGCCCCTCCCAGGCTCTCGGCAAATGTGGTTTCTATATTTCATGTGCATGTGTTTCTCTTCTCCTAACTCTCTCCAATTAAATTATTTTTTCTTTCATATACTCCAAACTTTTTTCTCTATAGACATACTACAGGTTGTACTCAATATTAAAATTTTGTGTATTTTTGTAATTATTTGCTATATATAATTAATTAATTGCATTTCAAGGAGTTTTTTTAATCGATTAAAATTTGAACAGCGATTGATTTAAACACGGGAAAAAATTAAGTAGAAAATGATATTCATGCTATTTATGCATTATTGAGGGCAAATAACATCTTGTTGACGTTTTTTTTCACCTTTTATTTTACGAATCGAAGACCACGAACATATGTCGCCCAACGATTTAAAAATTCTTAAAAAGGGAAATGAAGTCGGAAAATTGTGATATTTGCAATGAAGTCATGGTATCACACTTGGAGGCTGTGGTAAAAAATTGAAAATGTTTCGCACAAGTGGTTGCGTATGATTCTTACAATCTGAGACATCTCCGAATAAGTTTCATAAAGTTGAGAAGGATCCATTAGGATTTTCAAACAATGTCACGGTCGAATTAGTTTTGGAGTTCTAAACTTTTTGTATAGCCATTAGAGAGCATAAGTTGTAACACGACAAAATTTCGTATTTTTCCAGAGCAGTTTGCTGTTTATTAATTTTTTTTGGATATTATTTGCCGAGAGCTTCAGGGGATTGCTCTTGGCAAAGGCTCTTTGCCGAGAGCAACAAGGCCCGCTCTCGGCGCAGATTTCTTTTTTTTTACCTAGCCTGGATCAATGGTTTGCCGAGAGCTGCTCTCGGAAAAGATTTAATTTTTTTTAGAAATATCATTTTTTGTTCAGTTTGCCGAGAGCTACTATCGGCAAATAATAATTTTTATTTTTTTTTTAATATTTTTTTGTGCAGTTAGCTAGTTAAAAAATTCGAACGAAATTTGAAAAAAAAAATTACTTTACCGAGAGCCGGATCTAGGAGCTCTCGGCAAAGGGGGAAGGTTTGCCGAGAGCCTCCCAGATCTGGCTCTTGGCAAAGTGGCTTCAGACACTTAACCGTTTCGGCGGCTTATCTCTCTCACTCTTCACGCACACACTCACACAGCCGCCGCCGCGAGGAGCGCCGCCCAATGGCATCCTGGGTCTTCTCTACAGGGAACACTTCCCAGGCTTGGTTCGCTACGCCGAAGCTCTGGAGCCAGTCTACACGTACGAGCACTACGTCGCCGCCCCTGATGCGGAGGATGAGACGGGCCGCACGTACGAAAGCGTGGCGGAGCGGGTTATGTGCGAGTTTTGGGTAAGTCTTCCTCCCACTACTTTGCTCAATACATTGCATTCGTTAGAGTTTCTTGAACCAGTGTATTGATACATCTTTTCTATATGCAGGACTTCTTCAAATGCGCCGAGGGCTACGAGGCGAGGGCGGCCAAGGCGTTGGCCAAATCTTTTAGAGGTCGCATCTCAGACATGCATTACGAGGCGCGGCTCCAGGCCATCATCGATTACTGTGCCGTCTACGAGCATCGAAAGGTAAAGAAAGAAGATGCAAGATAAATGCATCGACCAAAGAGCGATACTGAAGGTAAATATACAACATCAATATTGATTTCTTCCGAGATTGGGTAGGCTTGAATTGTTCTTATATCCGCCAATGTACTTGATGTCGTCAGGTGCCTCTGGCTGCGCGCCGCCAATAAAACGCTGAACTGGCGGATGATGGTCGACAGTGGGTGAGTGGCAATTGGGCGGATAACCACACCGTCCTCCGGGAACGACGTTTGTTGATGCCAGTGTATCACACCACCGTGGCAACCTTAACATCCATGAATTCGGGGCTAGATGGAGTACGTGACTTGGTGTAGCTTCATTTATTCTTTTAGACGTTTATTCCTGCATGATTTATAATCGTCTTGTTGTTTTTCTCGCAGTCGGCTGCACATCAAAACCAGCCATGCGGAGAGCTCAAGTCATGGGTTCTGGCCCACAAGGGCAAGGCGACAGACAACATCAATCGGAACCGGGACGACCCGTAAATGAAGTCGTTCACTGCGAGAGCATCCCGGCGCGCATCAGTTAGTACACCGAGGCGGCAAGGGGAGTCCATGGGGCAGACTGGGATCCGCACACTGCGGACATTGATGGCGAGATCGTCATGAGGGTGGGAGGAGGCAATAAACATGGGCGGTACCTCATCGGCAACAACACGCTCGACCCGCACACCACTCCCACTCTCTCACAGGTCCGGACAAGCAGCACGAGCGGTAGCGTGCCCATACGTCCAAGGCAGGACACTTCGATGCATCGTGTGGCAGCACTACAGGTTATTTCTATTTTATTCATCGTTCATTGGTTTTACATTCCTCGAAATTGCTTGTAATAATGCGGTGAAAAATTATAGGCCCAGGTGCATGCGCTCGAGGAGCATAAGGCTAGGGTGGAGGAAGAGCGATAGAGGGAGCGGGAGGCCGAGCGACAGAGGTGGGAGGCCGAGCGGGCGAGGTTTGACGCCTTGGCTCAGTACGTGGCAAGTCTTGGCGTCACGATGGGTAGTCCAGCGCCACTAGAGCTGTTCGCTCTTCCACCGCCTTACCATACCCACCTTACTCATACGTGAGTTCAACTTCTCTAACAAAAGCTCTTTACTGTGCATGTCGGCCATCGTGCCGTTGATATGTGATGGGAGGCCTTCGTGCCGTTGATATATATATGTGCCGGCTATCGTGCCGTTGATATGTGGTGGGCGGCCATCGTGCCGTTGGTTTTCTTGTAGGTTTTGGAAACCCCACCGTGCAGGGGAGGTGCTGCCGAAATTTTGATGTGTCTAGGCTTAGATTACAATTTTATACCTAGTTCTGCAAATTTTGACTTGTCTACGCTTAGATTACAATTATATGCCTTAGTATTACTATAATTACTAAATTTTCTTCTCCTTTGTGCAGAATCAATCGGCGGGTTCGAATGATGTGCCTGAGCTGCCGTCGTCGGGAGGGTCGTGGCACCAACCATATCCACAACTTCCGCCGCATCAGCAGCCCTCGGGAGGGTCAGCGTACCAGCCGTATCCACACCTTCCGCCGCAGCAGCAGCCGCCGTCGGGAGGGTGGGAGCCTTGGGGGTGAGCCTGTTGTTCTTCATCATGTATTAGCACTTTGTGACATGAACTTGTGTGAGATGAACTTAGCACTTTGAGATGGACATGTGTTGTTGGATTTGAGATGTTTAGATGGATTATAATGTGAGACATGTGATGTGGATGACATATTTGTGATATATGTGATGTGGATGATGTGTTATATTTGTGAAATATGTGTTGTTGAAGCTGGAAATATAAACAAAAATAAAAAAAATGCTTTCTGGACTCTTTGCCGAGAGTAGGGCTCTCGGCAAATCTACCTCTTTGCCGAGAGCCTAGCTCTCGGCAAATCTGCCTCTTTGCCGAGAGCTTGGTGGTCGGCTCTCGGCAAACCTATTTTTTTTTTGAAAACCACCTCGGCCGCAAATCTGTTTTTTAACAATTCTTTGCCGACGGTCGCTCTCGGCAAAGAAGCTGTCACACCGTTAGCGGTCGTTTGGCCGTTACTAGGGCGCGCCAGTTTGCCGAGAGCTAGAGTTTGCCGAGAGCCTTGCCATTACTCTCGGTAAATATTTTGCCGAGAGGGGCTCTCGGTAAAGAATCCTTTGCCGGTAGATGTTTTGCCGACGGCTCTTTGCCGAGAGCTGCTCTCGGCAAATAGTTTGCCGAGCGTCAACTCGTCTTTGGGCTCTCGGCAAAGGCCGGGAGTCCGGTAGTGCATGCTGATCAATTTCATTTGGTTTTCCATCCACACTCTTCCTTACATTGCTGCCTGCCCGTTACAACCTGAAGGGAATTCGTGAGTACGGTGTCCTGCATAAAGATACTCTCACCGCAGGAGGTGCAGCAGATGGGCAAGCAGGGCCTAGGGCTCTTGAGCTCGGGCCCGCGAGGAGGTTAGGTAACAGCAGTGACGACTATGTGGACGACTCTATGTTTTGGTTCGTAAGTTAGTCAGAAATTTTAGGTAGCATGTTTAAGTTAGTTAGTATGGGTTAATTGTCTATATTATTATTAATTGTTTAGATTAGAGATGAAGGCAATTGGATATGTTTTCTTACAACAGAGGGAGTCGGATGAGACCGATGATATCACACAAAGGGTTGAGAATCTATGTTAGAATCTGATACCCCTAATTATGCGTAACTGCAGCTAGGCCTGCTAAGGTGCCCAGCACGCACCATCACCGGCCTAGCCAGAATCAATGGTAAATGATTCAGGTGGGGATCTTTCATCCCCAGGTGTCCCCCCAGCCCCCCCAAAAAAAAAAAGGATTCAGAAATGATATTGCGAGTAACTAAGTACAATACAAGCTTGCGCCATATAAGAACAATGCAGATGTACCTCATAGAAAACAACCTTACATGATGGGGCGTTGAGCAACCACAACACAAAGTTGTTTAAAGAACAGCTCCAAAACAATATGAGTGATCTCACAACCATTTAGGACCCAGATTCTTGCCCTATATATATAAGAATATAATGCCCTATAATACATTGTCAAGTCTAATCCTCTCGATTGATCATAAATAAATTATTAATAATAGCTCTTACAAGTCATGGATGAGACCTTGTGTAGGTTTTAATTGTTTGTCCTTGGGTTATTTTAATCCCTATGGCCTCCACACGTTCGAGAAAGGCATGGAAAAGTATGAGCACAGCACATGATGGTGCCAGAATATATAATCGAGACAAAAACATGGCTTTCAATATGAGGGTTTTTTTTATATATAATGGGGAACGCCAGGAGCCGGAATGAACCCACATACGTGGTTAGAGTCACAAAATCTTGTCTGAATCAACAAACATTTTACACTTTATTTTTTCTCGTACAAAACGGCAGGTTGACATTTATCCTCCCTCCGTGTCACAACAGGAAAGGCCTGATTTGCCGGGAGCAAAAAAATTTGCCGGGTGCTTTTTATCGGGCACTCAGCAAAGGAATTCTTTGCCGGGTGCCAGGCCTGGCGGCACCCGGCAAAGAAAGGCCTCCGGCAAAGCAGCCTTTGCCGGGTGCCGGGCACTCGGCAAATTCCAGCCGTCGGCAAATATTGGTCTTTGCCGGGTGCCGGCCACTCGGCAAAATATGTCCGTCGGCAAAGGTGGCCGGCTTGACGGCGGCCAGCGGCCGTCAGCCTTTGCCGGGTGCCACGCTGTTAGGCACCCGGCAAAGAATTTTTTTATTTTTTTTTAAATTTCTTTGCCGGGTGCCCCATGACCTGGCACCCGGCAAAGGCTTCTTTGCCGGGTGCCCTAGGTGGCACCCGGCAAATTATTATTTTTTTTTTGTTTTTTTTACCCCATTTTTTTTGTGGGGACTTGCTACAGTAAATATATCCCTATTTCAAAATTTGGGACAATTATGAGTTTTTTAACTATATTTCCTTAATTTTTTCCTTTTCATTGAATTTTTCCGACTATTCCAAATTTGAACTGCAGGTACATGAAATAATGGAATTTGGTCATTCAAAAAATAGTATTCATGATATTTAGGCTATGTCGAGGCCGTATGCAGGAAGTGGCATGAAATGTCGCGCATCATGTTGTCGTAACATGACGATGTACTCGTGGGGGAAGTTTATTTAAATTATATAAAATCCAAACGATATCCGAAAATCACGAAACTTGTTGATGTGTCTTGTTATCACATGTGGAGGCCCTGGTAAAAAATTGAGAAAGTTTCGAGCAAGTTGTGACGTCGGCTGCCTAAAACCCAGACATCTCCACATGACACATCTCGAAAAAAAATAAAAAACTCTTTGCCGGGTGCCCCCGCGGTGCGACACCCGGCAAAGAAATTATAAAAAAATAAAAAAATCTTTGCCGGGTGCCTCCCCGGCACGGCACCCGGCAAAGAAAGTTTGAAAAAAAAATTAAAAAAATCTTTGCCGGGTGCCTCTGACATGGCACCCGGCAAAGCAAGGGATGACGAAGCCGGTGCCGTAACGACCACTTTTCTTTGTCGGGTGCCAGATTTGCACTCGGCAAAGTCTTTGCCGGGTGCCCGATAAAAAGCACCCGGCAAAGAAATCTTTGCTGATTAATTTTTTGCCGGAGGCTCTTTGCCGAGTGCTGCACCCGGCAAAGGTTTTGCCGAGTGCAAAGTAGCCTTTGCCGGGTGCATTCGGCACCCGGCAAAGCGCCTGAATCCAGTGATGTGCTGAAAGCTAGAACAATCTATCCCGCGTATCTTTCTTGCGTAGTATACTGCTGTACAATATTCAACTTTTGACTAGAAAGCTTATCCTCTAGTAATTAACTCCTTGCGATGGCTAGCTTTTTCAACTTATACAAGCATAGGCACAGCACATTCTTGACCGAAACTATATCTAGCTAGGCGGCGTTCAACGCGAGGGTTTTACAACACAATGGTCTTTAATTTCTGTGTGCGCCATGAGCTCATTCCGTACGTGTGCCGAAAGAAATCGTTCCTGTTGCTAGCAGCTGCAATTACATACATAATTGACTATAACACACGTTCGATTACGTTACGTTTAGAGCCAACAAGTCGTTTCCGATTCAAAGTCATGCACCGAACCATGGAAGGGAAAAGGGTGTATATATAGCTCATTGGCTCATGAGATCACGTTTCAATGTAAGATGTAGTGTCCAACTCAAACTCGATCTAGCTACTACTGCCTGACACATAAACGTCTCTGCATGCATGCAGAAAAACACTCCGACTCCGAGACATATGACTTTCTTGATATTTTTTTCTAGTGGCCATTGGCCAACAGTCTTAATAGCTTTTAGCATTGCTATAGAGTGGTTGATTGTATTTCTAAGTATAATTTTATACTTTCTCCATTTCAAATTATAGGTCATTTTGTACTGTGCGTTGTTCTATGTATCTAAACATAGCGTATATCTAAAAGCATAGTAAAAAACCAAAATGACCTATAATTTGGAACGGAGGGAGTACTTCACAACAATTCTACATTTCTACTCCTACCAAATAGCCAATAAACTCACTGCCCCGGTAATGTTTTGCACCTGTTTGTCCAATACAGTATAAATTATTTGGCACTTGCACAGAAGCATTTAAGAAAATTTATTACGTACTCTTGTGCAAACAACTTTAAAATAAGCATTTAGGCCTTGTTTGGATGCATGTGTATTCACTTCAACCCGCATGTGTTGGAGTGGAATGAAATGGGACTTAGTTTAATTCCGCTCCAATCCACTTCAACATATATGGATTGAGACGAATACATGCACATCAAACAAGACCTAAGATGTTTCTTTGTTTGAGGCTAGATGTTTTAATTTTCTTAGCAAATGTCCAGAATTTCTCTATTTTCTTGGTGTAACGTATCAGAGGCCTACACTACCGGAAACAGTATATATGCCGAGTGCCTGGTGGTTTGCCGAGTGCATTCCTTCGGGCACTCAGGAAACAGTATCTTTACCGAGTGCCTACAGGTAAAAACTCGGTAAAATAAACGCACTCGGCAAAAAACTTATTTGCCGAGAGACACTCGGCAAAGAATAGACGCTTGGCAAAAGACCGCCACGTGTGACGGCCGTCAACTAGGGTGCCGGCCATTAGAACTTTGCCGAGTGTCGGTTAGTGACAATCGGCAAAGATAATCTTTGCCGAGTGTTTTTATCTGGCACTCGGCAAATAGGTTCTTTTGCCGAGTGTTTTATTTTGGCACTCGGCAAATTAAAAAGTTTTTTTCCTCCCCTGACCTTGAAACTTTTTCTACACTCCACATACCACATGTGGTACTTCACGTTAAGATTTGGTATATTTCTAGATCTGTTTGCTATATTTAATTAATTTATTGCCTTTAAAGTAATTTTTTTGGTATAAGTCAAATTTGAACCGCAAGTGATTCAAATAATATAATAAAATGAGTAGAAAAATAATATTCATGTTATTGAGTCCCGTGTGAGGCCTTATCTGGGAAATGATTGGAAATTTTGAACATCTTGTTCACGAAACCCGACCACGAACGTGTGGCCGAATGGTTTTTAAATTCTAAAAAAGCAAACGAAGTCTGAAAATCATGAGATTTGTCAAGATCTTGTGATATCATACGTGGAGGCCATGGTACAAAATTGAGAAGGTTTCGGATAATCTGTCACGTATGATGTTTACAAACCGAAGTACCTCGGAAGAAGAATCGTAGAGAACATAGATTTCGGATTCGGTAAGATTTAGAGTCAAAGTGACGGTCGAATTGGGGTTTGGCTTCAAAACTTTTTGTATAGGAAATAGAGAACATAGATTGTTTCATGTGTAATTTTGGTAAATTTTTGGATCCGTAAGATAATTTTAATTTGTTAAGTGCAATTATAGAATTTTAATTGATATAAATTGAATTTGAGCTATAACTCCATGAAATAATAAGTTTTTTTTCTCTTCTGACCTTAAAACTTTTTGTACTCTCCACATATAACATGTGGTACTCCGTGTTAAGATTTGGTATATTTCTAGATCCGTTCGCTATATTTAATTAATTTATTGCCTTTAAAGAAATTTTTTGGTATAACTCAAATTTGAAGTGCAAGTGATTCAAATAATATAATAAAATGAGTAGAAAAATGATATTCATGTTATTGAGTCCTGTGTGAGGCCTTATCTAGGAAATGAAAGGAAATTTTGAACATCATGTTCACAAAACCCGACCACGAACGTTTGGCCGAATGGTTTTTAAATTCTTAAAAAAGCAAACGAAGTCTGAAAATCATGAGATTTGTCAAGATCTCATGATATCATATGTGGAGGCCGTGCTAAAAAATTGAGAAGGTTTCGCAGAATCTGTCACGTACGATGTTTACAAACCGAAGTATCTCAAAAGAAGAATCGTAGCGTTGAGAATGAATCGGTAAGATTTGGAGTCAAAGTGACGGTCGAATTGGGGTTTGACTTTAAAACTGTTTGTATAGAAAATAGAGTACATAGATTGTTTCATGTGTAATTTTGGTAAATTTTTGGATCCGTTTGATAATTTTAATTTATTAAGTGCAATTATAGAATTTTAATTGATATAAATTGAATTTGTGACACAACTGCATGAAATAATAAGCTTTTTTTTCTCTACGGCCTTGAAACATTTTGTACTCTCCACATACAACACGTGGTACTCCGTGTTAAGATTTGGTACATTTCTGGATCCGTTTTGCTATATTTAATTCATTTATTGCATTTAATGGAATTTTTTGGTATAAGTCAAATTTGAACCGCAAGTGATTCAAATAATATAATAAAATGTGTACAAAATCAATAAGTTTGTGAACTTTGTGGAGTGTCCTTGAGATGACACTGGGCAAATCTACAGTTTGCCGAGTGTCATAACTGGTACACTCAGCAAACAGCTTCACGGGCACCACACACGCGCAATAGTTTAGGATTTGGTAATGGAAAAAATAAAATAAAACGGGTTTGGCGAGTGTCCTCCATATAGCACTTGGCAAACCTGTAGTTTGCCGAGTGTCAGAACTGGGACACTCGGCAAACAGCTTTACAGGCCCCACACACGCGCAGTAGTTTAGGTTTTGAAAATGAAAAAAAAACAAAATGGAGGTTTGTCGAGTGCTAGATTACGGGCACTCAGCAAACCTCCCTCGTAACCACCCCAAATCCCGCACCGGCCACACACACACACACGCACACACTCAAACACTTTGCCACTCCCAAACCAGACCACGCCGCCGTCCCCGCTGCCGGCCCCGCACCCGCCGCCACTCACCAAGCAATCTGGTAGCTTCAGCGCCACCTTTGGCCCCAAGACTTGCGATCTTTGGCTTGGCGCACCACGCCCGCCTTCCCGCGCCCGATGATTTAGGGCTCCGGCGCCAGCGCCCCCCCTAAGCCCCTCCACCAACCGGTGCCGCCCACAGACCAACGACGCAGGCTCCCGGCGCTCCACGCCCGGCCCCTGGTGTCCCGCACCCGGCGCCCGCACCCACGTGCCGACAACGCAAGCTCTGGCGCCCGGCCTCCCGCGTAGTACCTAGGTAATCCCTTGGTCATCTCTTTCCTGTTCCCTTTGTCTGATTTAGTGATTTCACAGTTTGGTTCGCAGTTGTTTGGCAGTGGAATTTCTATCAGTCTGTAGTACTTGGTTGCTTCAAATAGATAAGTTTCTAAGGGATACACTACCCCAGCCGACTTTTTCCATGACGGCTAGAACCATCACGGAAAGTGGTAGAAACCGTCAGGGATAGTTTTCACTGATGGAAACCGTCAGGGATACACCGTCGGGGACATACTGACAGGAAAGGTGAAGTTTCCCTGACGGAAAACCGTTAGGGATTATTTTCTGACGGTTAAAACCGTCAGGGAAGATCTAACGTGACGGTTCATACCCATTCCGTCAGGAAGTATTCCTGTCAGGTACTAAACCGTCAGGGTTGGTTCAAGCTTCACCTGTTGGTCACAAGCCCGTCTGGAAATGTTTGAACTTTCTCTGCTGGGTAGCAAACCGCCAGGGTAAGTTTTTTCTTCCCTGTCGGTTATCAACCGTCATGGTTGATGCTACTCCTGACGGTATAGCTTTGACAGGAATTAATTTTCCCATTGGCTTGCAGATCCAAAATATAGCTTATTAGAGCCATTAAAAATACTTTTAACAGCAAATAATTGCAACAACAACAAAGTCATTGAACCATTCATCCGTACTCAAGTAATACAAACATTACATTCGATGGTCTTTGAATATCATTCAAGTTGTTCATAACAAATACAACTCAATCCAAAGCTAAATTACAGTTACTGCCTCCTACTTAGCCTTCTAGTTAGGTACAGCTAGCATAACTTGAAGTACAGGATCAGCCACATGCTCAAATGGCAGTTTCATAACAGGAACCTATGAAGGCAATATATACCTCTATTACTTTAAGATGACATGCCTTGACCCTTGAGGAGGCAAAATCTGCTAGTAGGTAGCTGCTATCTCACAACCAACATACCTCTGTTGCACAACACGTCCTTCAAACAGCATGTTGGTTGTTGCCTTGACCCTTGAGAAGGAATCTGCTGGTAGCTAGTTGCTCTCTCAACCAAAAACTGCAGCTTTGATGGCAATGTGCAGCTGTTTCTGCGCAAGCCTGCATGCTGTGAATAGACATTATGTAGCTGCTACTTCACAACTTGCACCCATGCCTTGAATAGCAACAGAATCTGCTTTTGTTGCATGACGACCAAAATACCTCTCTTGCATAGCAAATGCCCTTCAAACTTGCTGGTTGTTGCACAAACCTGTAGTCCAATGAACAAAAGACTACGGCACCAAAAAATACTTCCTACCATCACACAAATCAATGGCCATCGCTGTTGTCCAGGTTGGCTGAAGCATGAGAGGATCCATCCATGGCCCCTCCCTACATCCAAAACGAAATAAATTGGACCGTTCATGAGAACATGTATACCAGATAAATTCTAAAAATGATTAACTATGAAAGGAGCATACAGATAACAAAAAAACATGTATTTAAAGTATGACAATGTGATAACTTAATATGTATCAACACTTAACATTTAATCTCACCATCTCATTTTCTTCTTCCTGCAGCAGTTCAGGTGGTATCTCTATCTGTACTTTGCTAACAATGAGCTGCAAGTGAAGAATTACCAACATGATCAATATTTTTTGACCTTCCATTGCAGACAGATAGTGTACCAGAATAGAATTGTACCTCAAGTAGACGACCATTACGCTTCACATCTCGAGTCAATGCAGCATTTTGTTGAGCCAAGGCCACTCCTCATATCTTGCCCCAACAGATTCTGAAAAGCCCTAGAGGTTGCTGGCCTTGTCCCACTTGCCTTAGCAACATCAATTATCGTAGCCTTCTTCACAGCACCATCTCCGATTGCAAGACGACCATGGGCCAAGCCACCACCAATCTTGTATGCAATTTGACCATCAAAGGGTTGCTCTTGCCAGTTATCTAGGTATTTTTCTTGTAATGACTCATTGTAGGCATCCTAAAAATAACATAAGCTATTAGCCAGAAATTAAGAATGGAAAAGCACAGAAGTAGATAGAAATTCTGCTACATACAACAAGTTTCTTTGCATGTTGGGGAATTGGGCCAGCATTCCCATTGGCATCACAATTTTTAACACCAGCTTTCATGCAGCAGTAAGTGTTTGTTATTGTGGCTTTCGAAGGTCCATACTTTGCTGCCTTCAAGGCATAAAAAGAAGTGATCAATGTAAATGCCTAATAAATAATCAAAATCATTCAGAAAGAATTTGATTTTGATAAAGTAGATTACCATAATTTGTTGAGTCTCAACTAATGGCCTAGAACCACCCCTGTTTTGAGCGCCATCAGGATTTTTTTTTCGAGAATCTTGCCGAAGCTGCCTTTTCTTCAAGTATTCAGTAGAGCACCAATACTTGCAAAGGGACTCCCAGGATTCATCAGTGAACTATTCAGGCTTGCATTGCATGAACTCTTCAAAAGTAAGTAACTTAGCACACGCAAATGCATCAGACTTTGGGCTTTTAATGATTTCCCGATAGTAGAACTTGATAGCATCTGGACGAGCTTGGTACACCATATTCTTGCATTGATTGTGTGCATATTTCTCAAATACACGGTCTGCTTCATCTTCAAGTTCTTCAGGAACTGAATATATGCTCTGCATAAGAAACAACCATCAAGCATTACTGCGGTGGACAGAACTTAATTCTTGTGCAACATGAACAAAATGCAATGGCAAAACTTAATTCTCACCCAAAACTCTTGCTTCACACGATCAGCTGGTGTTTGACCATCATCCCTTACAGTGTGCGAATAGTGGGACCATTTGCTTGCATGATATTTGAAGTGACAACCATCTCTAGTAGTCCCTTCAATGATCGGAGGATATTCTTGCTTTAAAAGCACTCCAAGGATGGGGCCTTTCTTCATTTTATCATCAATTGAGTAGTTAGCATAGCGGAATTGGCTGCCTCAACCAGAAAAGTGAATTAAGGGAAAAAAGGATTAGCAAGTTGTGACAGTAGCATTGTCCACACTAAGGAGGAAAAAAATTAGTGGCCACATACTTGTCACCCTCAGGTATTAAGGCTATCTGACCATTGTGAGGCTTATGCGGTTTATTGCGGCCCCTTATCTTCTTTGCTTCGGGGGGCTGACTGTCGACGTCATTTGTGACATCACTTGACCGTGGTCGCCTATCTGTCCGATGATTGAAGGACTGCATCTCATGCCACAAAAAAATGTTACAAAAGAATGTTAGTACAAGCAGCAGAAAAACAAAAACTGCACACATAAGATACATAGCAGCACACATAAGGTGCACATAAAAAAACTAAAACCATCACATTCTCATACAATTTACATAGCAGCACACATATCAGAAACATAGCAGGTACATCAGTCCAAATTTGGATAGAAATAAGACTTAAACATTAGTACAATAATTTTAGAAATACAAGAATCATTTTTAGAAATCCTCTTCTTCGTAGCAGTCTTCATCAGAGGATTCAGCACCATCTTCGTCGCCTTCTTCATCACTTTCTAATATCTCTTCCTGCTGTGGAGCAACAGTTTGCTTCTCCAGCTGTTCCAATTCTTTTGGATCAGTTATTTCATCTAAGGCTGATGTGTCAATCAATTCAATGTTACCTAGATCGATCACAAATGTGCCTTCCAATCCATCCTCTTGGAAAAATGAGATGCCATCTGTTGGCCCTTCAGTTTCAATGGAATCATTGTTGATGTCGATTGGAGGCAAACGATCTTTTGGTGCCACATGGTACACTACCCACCAGTCTATCAAACTAGGGTTATCACTAGCATATGACAGATAATAAACCTGTGTAACTTGACTTGCCAACACAAATGGTTCAAAATTTTTAAGCCTGGAGCTATGCTTCACTTCCACCAAACCAAGATTTTCAGTTCGCCTAACACCCTTAGAGGTCGGATCAAACTAGAGGCAGTAAAATAAAACCAGATCAAGTTGTTCCCTGCCTTCCCAAGAAATTTTAATGATGTCTTCAATAACACCAAAGTACTCAAGAGCATTTCCATTGGCATCAGTACACGTCACACAAACACCACTATTGGTTGTAGCCAATCCTGCCTGCTTACTCTCATACTTCTCGGACCGAAATCTATATCCATTCACATCATAGCAACCATAGGAGGACACCCTTTTGCGAAACCCATATGAAATTTGACGCAACACATTGTGAACACTTGATCTGATTGCACACTGCAAACAGTTGCATTTCATTTATTAGTGTTTATTACGATTTAAATAGGAAAAAAACTTGCTGAAATTGAGTTATGACATTACTATGTTTTTGAACCAATCAAAGAAACTGGGGCCTCTATTTCTGCCACGTGTGCCTTTCCAACCATTTAATCTTAAGTTACTAATATCCCGTGCACTTGGCTGTGAGCGACCCTTCCATTGTTCATTATCAAATTCTCTACAAGGGCATATTTGACATTGTTATAGTACAATTATCAATCAAAAAATAACTTTGAACCATATAAGTAGAAGGCATACTTGAAGAAATCATCCATTTTAGGGATGATAGTTAATATGTATAGGGCTGCTGCCTTTGACTGTTCTGTTGTGAGGTCACGAAAACCCAGTGAGATGAAGCATCTACCAGTGTGCTCAAACAGTTCAATGCCACAATCCCTTACAGAAGTTGAGCCAGCATCATCATATCTAGGTGTTTTATTTCTAACAGAATGTACATTAGATCTAAAATACAGAGAAAGGAAGTTTGTAGCATCTTCAACAAGGTAAGCCTCAACAATGGAGCCCTCAACTCGAGCCTTATTTCAGACTTTGTTTTTAATGCCCAGAATATACCTACATGTTAAATTCCATTTAGTAAATCCAATAGGTACCATACTAAATAGATGAACGGCAAAGTTTTTGGTACACCTCTCAAATGGATACATCCATCGATACTGGACAGGGCCTCCTAAAAATGCCTCATCAGCAAGATGAATTATTAAATGTTGCATTGGATTGAAGAAACCTGGGGGGAATATTTTCTCTAGCTTGCAAATATGCACTGCTATGTTCTCTTTCAATGATAATATTGACTCTTTGCTGATTTGTTTAGCACACAACTGCCTATAAAAATAACTCAACTCTGCCAAAGAAGTCCAAATACCTTCAGGTAGAAACCACAGAAATGCAACAGGCAGTACACGCTCAATAAAGATATGAAAGTCATGACTTTTCAAACCAAAAATCTTCTTTTGCAACAGATTAACCCCACGCCTAATATTAGCAGCATACCCATCTGGAAACTTAAGTTCTTGGAACCAATTTAGAATTTTGATCTTATCATCCTTATCTATACAGTATGGGGCCCTTGGTCTCTGCCACTTCCCATTCCTTTTATACAGATGAAGAGATGGACGGTCACAAAGCAGCTCTATGTCTTGTCTAGCTTTCACGTTATCTTTAGTCTTATCTTTAATATCAAAACATGTGTTCCAAATAGCTTCAGCCACATTTTTTTCATTATGCATCACATCTATATTGTGACGAAGCAGTAATTTAGTAAAGTAAGGAAGCTGCCAAAGGCCACTTATATATGTCCAGTTGTGTTCTTTGCCATATTTGTCTCTATCATCGACCAGTCTGTATAGCTGATCCTTAACCTCCACTCCGGTTAAATTCCTAGGGGGTCCTTCTCGTACTACCTTGCCCTTGCGAAACACATTTTCTTCGTTTCGAAAGGGATGATCTATAGGAAGAAACCGCCTATGGCAGTCAAACCATGTAGCCTTAAGGCCTTTCTTTAATCGATATGCATTAGCCTCACACATGCATTGTGGACATGCAAAAATCCCATGAGTGCTCCATCCAGCAAACATGCCATATGCTGGAAAATCATGTATTGACCATAAGTATGATGCTCTCATTGTAAAGTGTCGCTTCACCGAAGCATCATATGTATCTACCCCAGCCCACAGATTTAGCAATTCATCTACTAAAGGTTGCAGCAATACACTTAGGTTCTTTCCAGGATGTTCTGGTCCAGGGATGACCATAGCAAGGAATATATACTCAGGCTTCATACAAACACCAGGTGGAAGATTATAGGGAACCCAAAAAACTGGCCAACAAGAGTAAGAAGCTGCATTCAATTTATATGGTGTGAACCCATCAGTTGCAAACCCAAGTCTTACATTCCTAGCATCTTCTGCAAAATCTGGGAAATCATCATCAAATTGTTGCCATGCCTTGCCATGACATGGATGCAACATTTTTGTAGACCTTGCAACATGACTTTCTTTGTGCGAACGCATTAGTTTTGCTGTTCCCTCATGTGCATATAATCTTTGTAACCTATCAGTAATGGGCAGGTAGCGCAACACTTTACATGGAACCTTGTTTGATCCATTCTTATAGCGGGAGGTACCGCATATGTCACACTTATCCTTATCCTTGTTATCTTTGTAGTATAGCATGCAATTTTTTTCACAAACATCAATTTTATGGTATGGCATACCAAGGCCCTCTAGCAATTTTTTGGAACGATAGAAATTTTGGGGGATCCTAGAATTAGGAGGAAGGAGTTCATGCACAAGGCCCACAAAATCATCATAACATGCTACTGATAGATTGTGCTGTGATTTAATGGCCAATAGACGAGCAACAACAGAGAGATTAGAGTGCAAGGTTTGGTCATGTACTCGCTCATCTGCACTAGCAACCATTCTATAGAAAGCTTGGGCAAAACTAGTTGGTGTTTCCTCAACTAATGGTGGGTGCCCACCAGCTAAGTTAACTAGCATAGCATCCATCTGATCTGTCTCACCAAATCCCTCATTTTCTACCTCTGAACCAATCACAAGGTCATGGTTTCCCCGCCTCTCTCCATGTGATGTCCAAGTTTGGTAATTTTCTTTGAACCCATTTTGGCACAAATGCAACTCTATCCTAGGCCTTTTATGCTTGAAATAATTCCGACACATGGCACAAGGGCACTTAATCGTATCAGACTCAACTAATTCAGGGATTGAGTAGGCACGATCCAAAAACTCATTTGTTTTCTCAACCCATTCGTTTGTTGGCCTACCACGTTTCCAACCACTATACATCCACCCACGATCTGCCATATCTTATCTGCCAACTTATGAGAAGTTTAGAACAACTAACCAGCTGCAAATCAAATTCTGTGCATACAATTCTGGAAGCAGTTGCGAAATGGCAGCAAGAACAACCAATGAGATCAGCAGTGAGACACCTGTTACACATCGAATGAAAATGTCAGTCATTGCTGAACAAAAAATGTACAACAAAAATCAGTTTTTTGAATACTAATACAGTGCAGAATCAAGAACGTGCTTTAACCCATTTTAAGAGATGGCTACATAGAATGACAAGGTAATTAAGGAGGGAAGAACTAACCAACCATTTCAACCAAACCAGAGATATAATAAATAAAGCAAAATCTGATCACAAGTCCTATCACAACCACCATACAAAGAACGGAATCAATCAGATTAATTGACAATACAATTCTATTACCCATGCCAATAAGAAAGTAGTAGAAATGAACATAGGATAGTATACTAAAACGAAAACTATACTCCAAATTTTTTAACAATGCCAAAAAAAAATCAGCTAATTTATAATACTTTTGAGATTATGGAAGGTTCATTGCAGGAAATGCTTACCACTAAATGGTAACTCCCAGTTCTGTAGCCAGAAGCGAAATGGCAACAGCGATAGCCTCGAGTCAACTTACCTGTTACAAATTTACAACTGATGTCAGACAAAACCAAAGAAGAAATAATGTATAGCATGAATCAATAAAAATCTGAGAGGAAGAACTAACCAACTAGATCTTCACTGGACAATCACTAGCACAAATCTCAGGTCGTCAATGAATGCTTAAGAAAATATCTCTCAGGCCATGATTCACCTCTCCCACTTCTGTACTTGCACAACACAATTTGCTTCAGGCCTAAAAAGAAAAGGAAGAAATCTCCACAAGCAGTTGGGGTAACACAATTGTCATGAGTACCTGGAATCACAGATCAAGGAGATGAACTTGGATTGTTGATGCAACCTATCTCAGATCTGTGAGGTTGAAGGCAGCCACCTTTTCCACCGAACACATACAAGCAAGAACGAATTTGCTTCAGTTAAAAAAAAGGAAATTTCCACATACAACATAAGAACAGAGTTGGTGGTACCTGGGTGGCAACGGAAGATTAGGATTGGTGGCTGGATGTGTAGAAAGCGATGGAGGTGGATCTGTATGCTGCTTCTGCACTTCGTGGAGAACAGCGGTGGCGCTGGGGTTTGGGGGCATCGGGGCTAGGGTATAGGGGCGGGGGCGACGAGTCCAGTGGCTGAGGGCATGGCGGCGGTCGGCCGGCCGGTGGCGCTAGGGTTTGGAGGCGCCGGGGCTAGGGTCTAGAGGAAGGGGTGACGGTTCTGGTGGCTGAGGGCGGCCGACGGCGGGCGGGCGGTGGCGGGCTGCCGGCGGCGGCGCTGGATGTGGCGTATGCCCGCGGTGCGGAGCGACAGGCAGCATCGCTCGGTGCGGCAGGCTGGATGGCGCGGGGAGGACGGCAGTTAGGAAGCAGAGGAAAAGGATTTAGGGGAAATAGATGGAGCTGTCACGCGGGCGTCGGCGCGGACTGAAGGCGCGAAGCGGAAAGTTTTCCATCCCGCGCGCTCGTTTCGCTTGTCCCTCTGTTTGGTGGGCCAACAATCCTGGTAGGGCGTGAAGGCCATCTTATTGGCTGGGACGAGCACCCGTGACAGCAGTGAACCGAAGGGAGAGAACTTCCTGGACGGTACACAGGTCACGTAGGGGATGAGTCTGCACCTCTAACGGGAGACGCGCAGCCGAGGGGAGTGGGCTTGGCTGACAGGAGAAAACGCGTCTCCGGTAGTGATAGTGCAATGTATAACTGAATTTTTTTCTGCACAGAATACCTAAAGAGCTAAAATCCGTTATGTTAGCAGATTGGAGATAAGTAACAGTGACTGTTCTCTAGCTTATCAGTTTTCAAGAATACTTGACTGCACAACACACTGCAGATGTTCAGCAGAGTCAAATTAGGAAGTGTGCTTGCATGCTTGTATTAGGTGTTTGCATCAGTTCATATTCAAGGGAAATAAACCTTGCTTATGGCTACAGTATATGTTATGTTTTAGTAATAACGCAATTTGATATCACAAAAGGGCAACTACACTACACTTATCAAGTAGTCAAATTTGGCAATCGACGTCTCAGTGACATACTTTGGACATGTGTTCATTTCCTCCCTTTAGTTTCCGGTCATTGATTCCCACCTCTTTTTTTTTAATCTTTGGACCTCTGCTAGACAATTCTATACATGGCAGTTTTTAGGTTCTTTTCTTTACGATCTCAGTGTGTCATATATAAATGTCTCAGTTTGAACTGTACCATGATGGTCCTATGTTGACTTATTGGGATCATATATCTATTCTGATTGGTGTTTGAATTCTGAGGCCCTGTTCGATTACTTTTTCATATTTGCCGAGCCCTGTTAAGCTTATTGATTTTGTTCTGTAGTCGATTTCAATTGGCACTAGAAAAATCGGCGCGCACATCCTGGCCGTGATCCAATACCACGCGGAAATTCTTAGAGAGAGGATCCTTAAAAGGGCGGCAAGAACCATGAGCCTGACCCCGGAACAATACCTGAAGGTAAATATAGAACATTAATACTTATTTTTTCTAAGATTAATTACGCTTAATTTTATCTTCTTATATATCATATACTTGATTACATAGGTGCCTCCATGGTCACTAGTAAAAAAAGGGCTTCTATTCCCGGCTGCCAACCCTCTTTATTCCCAGTTACGCAGCCGGGAATAGGAGTTCGGGAATAAAGGGTTAGTAGCCGGGAATAGAAGTGGACCTTTAGTCCCGGTTTGTGATACCAACCGGGACTAAAAAGGTAGCCACGCCAGCGCCTGGGCTGGCCCGTTTATTCCCGGTTGGTATTACCAACCGGGACTAAAGGGTCTTTTTTCTTTTCCTGCTTATTTTAATTGATGATTCTTTTTTGTTTTAATTTGGTTTTCGAATACGCATTATTCGCTGCAAAGTAATATACATATACGCGCTCGTACTATAAAGTTTTCGCTCGATCAATGCACGCAAGCAACACAAGTAAAAGTAAACTAAAACATAATATTACATTTCATCGTCACATGTAAAGTTTGCATTAATTGTACATTTCATCATCACATGTTCTTTGGATCAATATGAAATTTGGCTTTCATCATCACATATTTGGGTCATAGTAAAACTCGCCGCCGGGAGTTAATACCTGATCATTCAGAAATCCACCTATTGTCTCTTGGATTGCTTTGAGATGGTGTGTCCAGGGTTTTTTTTCTTCAACCAACGAGTCTTCAATTTGAGATATGAGATAAAGAAAAAGTATATTAGTATATATATATATGTGTATCAAGAATAATGATAAATAAATTGTATCTATCACGAATATATATATATATATAAATATATGTATGAAGAATATATATATATATGTGTACACTTACCCTTTTTTCCTCTAGACTAGTTCTTTTTTAGCACACTCTCATGAACTCGCAAACATAGTATCCACAGAGATTGGTCCCCTAGGGCTGCCGCAGAACCCACTTTACGAGAAAAAGATTCGTCATCATCCGAGCATAGGGAAATTGAACAAAGGTAGGTATATAGTACTTACTTTGTATAGCACTACTTTCAGTGGCACTTTGCGTTTCATATGGTATTCTTGACAGACCTTTTCCCAACAACTACCAAATAACATAAAAAATATTTGGACCATTAATTTGCATGCAGAGAGACTGGAATAGTTTTGCTAGTGAGACTGCAATTACCTCTGAATAATATCTATCATCTCTTGGAACTCTTTTTGCTCTTTTCTCATCGAGTCCCAGATGCCTAGATGACCTTTCTCCAGATCGAGTTCCATCAATATCCAATGTTCACTGCCATGGCCATTACCACTTATTAATTAGCTAACAGGTACAGTGAACATATATATATGGATACACGATCGTCGACATTATGAACACTTACCTAAAGTTGTAGGGGAAGACTATACATTTCTTGTCACGTTGCTTCTCTAAGAACATCTTGATATTGGCCTCCGTTTCTGCTTTCCATGTTGGTTGGGGTTTAGGGTTTTTGAATACGATATGTGGATCAATGAAACCAATATCAGTATACCCTCTCTTTTTGCACTCTCCCATCTCAAACCTGCATCACATATATAGAGTGAGGATAATAAACACAGACATGTACGTACGTAGCTACTTATTATTAATTAGTAGAAAGAATCACTTACAGACAATAGCAGCTGATGAGAGTCTTGTCGAGAGAGTTCCGGTGGACTAGTTGGTGTAATTCAGCTAACTCAATGTACATAATGTCATCGCCACAGAACCAATGGTCGTTTTTTATTCTGACAGAAATATAGAACTCTTTCCGATGACATGCGTCGAGGTACAAGGTGTTTAGCTTGAACAATTGTGTACCCAGTTCATTGATGGTCTTAGGATTCCATAGACTCCTGCCATGCTCATATTTCTGCCATTCATCCGCTACCGGTGCACTTTCGAAGAGGAAATCGCCAAGGTCGATACCTCTCATAGCATAAAAGTTAGCAAGTTCCGCCATATCCACTTCTTTATCAGCAGGTATTTCCATCATATCCAGCATATCTATGTTTGAACCATATTCATTAGCAATAACTAGAGGAGGGACTGATTGTAATTCTTGTTCTCCGAGTTGTGCAACAGTTTTCCTGCTTTAGCAGCTTTCTTGATTATCTTGCTAAGAGTGCGGTCAAAGTCTGATGGTGGCGAGGGCTTACGAGCTTGCCGCCTCTTTTTCTGCTCAGCTTCCACCATCCGCCTTAGTTTAGCTGGAGGTAGGTGGAAGTGCTTCTGCTCCTGCTGCTTCCTCTTCCCTGTGCCTGAGAAGAATGCTTCGACGGTTTTTTTAACCGCATCATCTAACTCCTCTTTACTCATTTCATCAGGCAATTTCTGTGGAATTGGCCTTGGTTTCACGAGGGCCTTCTTGGTCGTCTTCGCCGGCGGGGCAGATGGCTTATTTGTTTGCAGTCGTCTTCCCTGGTTCATGGGAGGAGGTGGGGGAACAGGCGTTGGAGACCTTTGAGGTGGTGTTGGGGAATGCCTTGGAGGCGGTGGCGGCGGCGGTGGAGACCGTCTTGGAGATGGTGGGGATGCAGCCGTGTCTTCTACCCCATCGTAACCGCCGCCCGAAGCACTATGCTGGTCTGGTGATTGTACTATTGGACTTAGGTTGGGGGAGGCCCTGCTGAGTGCGTATAGAAGACAATGAGTCAATTGTTATTTAAGAGGCAATATAAAATTAATAAAAAAATTGTTTTGTTCACTTTCATCCGTACTTATTGTGCGGCAACGGTTTCCCGGGAATATTGATGTAGCGCTTGCGCCATGCAATGAATGACTTCTCTGCTTCTCCCACGGTCTTCTCCCCATCACCTCCATGAATGTCAAGAGGCACATCGCTAAAACCTTCAATAGCTTTATCCACCGAGACGGTAGCATATCCAGCTGGTACTACTGCCCCATGGATTCTTGGTGTCTTGGTACGGTCGATAGGGTTTACAACACCAATAGCCACCTTCACTGTGCCATTATCTTTTGGAATGTGCAGCTCACATGATGTAAAAGGTTCAGTGACGTCATCCACGGGGAAGCGCAGCTCTGCATCTTTTATGGCATCAGGCAGCTCCGTAGAAGCACAACTGCTTCTCAACTGATCGGAGCTAATGTTGATTCCCGGAGCTGTTGTAATCCCGTGGGCACTCAATTGTATTTGCACTTGCCTTGCGACTTCCTCTTGCATTTCTTTTTCTCGCCTTTGTGATTCAAGCACCGCTTCCCATGACTCAATAACATATTGCTGGAAGATGCGGATCCTCTCTGCCTCCTCATCCTTCCATCTCTGGCGGCTTCTGTACGAATCGATCCATTCAGGGAAACCTTGCACCCACGGAACGCCCTTTGCCTCTAGTTCGTCCACAATGCTCAGCAGTCCCGATGGAATATGTCAGTTCATCTTTCTCTCTATTGGGCCAGAATAGTCCACTATCTCTAGCTTTTAGAATTTGAATCAACCTTTCTGTTGCTCTTTCGAGTTTTGTGCCATGGACGAGCTTCCTAGTGACTGGGTCCAATCCTCCCCCATGACCTAAAAACCAACGCTTTGTGCGTTCAGGCCACGGTGCTGATTCAGGTACGACCCCCTTGGCAATAAGGTCTGCTTCCATTTTTTGCCACTTGGGAACGGAAGTCGCGTAGCCACCTGATCCCATGTTATGGTGGTATTGCTTTTGTCTGGAATTCTCTTGGTTCCTTCGTGCCCATTCCGCACCCTCTTATGATGTCTTGTACTGTACAAATTCCTCCCAGTAGGGCCTTGCCTTCGCGATTGTGCCCTTATCGTTCCAATTTGGAGTCTTGTTCTTGACGTATGATTTGTACAGCTTCTTCTTCCAAGATTGGAATTGGGTGGCCATCTTCTTCATTGTCCAGTGCCTAACTCGCTCCGTCAACCTTTCGTGGGTGATGTCTTCATGATAATCATCTGTTTGGAGCGTGAAATGTGCAAGAACATCTTGCCAAATCAGCTCCTTGTCCTTATCAGAGACATAACTAATATGAGGAGCATTGTTATTTTTTTTCCATTCACGGGCATTGATCGGGAGCTTGTCCCTTACAAGGTACCTACAGTGGTACACGAATTTCTATGCATATTGTCCTAGTGGTTCGCCTGTAGCCACGTTGAATTCTGAGATGATGTAGCGGCCTTCCAATGGCTTTTTGGCCCCTCGAACATTCTTTGTGTTCCCCGTTGTCGTCATCGATCCAGACGGCTATGTACGCATAGAAACACAAAAAGTATTATAAAACGAAGGTCGATCCAGTGGGCTACATGTATGCATAATAAATAAATGAGAGCTAGATATTGTGAAATATATACCTCGCCGGAATTATCTTCATGAACAACTTCCTCAACAATATGATCGAGATTCAAGTATCGACTCCCGTCGTCTTCCTGCTGGTCATTATCAACATCGGCACAATGTTCAGTGCCGGCGTTGATAATATCCATCATTTCCGCCTCCAGGTCATCGTCTCTCGGGTCGGCCATAGAGAGCCTAAACAATTAAAAAACAATAATTATGCAATTAGGGTTTCATAGATATTTCATACACATTTCGGGGCGGTGGTGCCTGCGCGGGGCGGCCGGCCGGCGTCGGTGGCCGGGGAGGGTTTAGGGTGGTTTATGGTTTAGGGTATAGGCCACATGGTATCAGAATATAACACAATTGATTTTTTTTCCTAAGGAAAAATTATACATGTATACATTAATTGATATATATATATATACACAAATTAATTTCATACATATATACATTAATTGATATATATACACATTTCATACATACATAATTTCATACATATATACATTAATTGATATATATACACATTTCATACATATATAATTTCATACATATATACATTAATACACATTTCGTTAATATAATTCATAAATATAATATATATATATACCGGCGGTTTAGAATTAATGGAGTGTTGGCGATGGGCGGTGGTGGACAGCGGCGCTGGATCGAGGCACGGGGGCTCCTGGCCGGGCGCAGCGTCATCGGGGCTACTTCGGCGAGGTGTGGGTGGGCGTCGGGATGCCCTCCGGTGAGGAAGAAGGCGCGGTGGCGTGGCGGCGGCGTGGCGTGGCGCACGCGCGGCGTCGGGGGCAGCCAGGGGCTCCTCCTTGAGGGGCGTGGCGTCGGGGCTACTCCGACGAGGTGGGCGGGCGTCGGGGTGCCCTCCTGTGAGGAAGGCGGCGTTAGGGGTGGCCGGGAAGGCGAAATCGGCGACGACGTGGTGCGCGCGCGGCGTCGGGGGCTCCTCGGTGAGGGGCGCGGCGTCGGGGCTACTTTGGCGAGGTGGGCGAGCCTCGGGGTGCCCTCCGGTGAGGAAGCAGGCGACGTCGGGGGTGGCCGGGGAGGTGAATCGGCGGCGGCAGAGCTCTGGGGACGCGCTGAAGACGAAGACGATCGATGAGGAGGAAGAGAGAAGGGAGGCGGCGGTATATAGGAGAGGGACCTTTAGTCCCGGCTCCATGCACCGCCCGAGACTAAAGCACCTTTAGTCCCAGCTCCTACCACCAGCCGAGACTAAAGGGGGGGCCTTTAGTCCCGGCTGTTGGAAGGAGCCGGGACTAAAGGATTTATTGGTGGGCCGCCAAATGCAGCCCACCTTTAGTCCTAGCCGGTGGCAGGAGTCGGGACTAAAGGTGGGCTACATTTTCATTTTCCGCCAACTTTTAAGCAGATCAGTTTATTTTATATATGTTTTGTATTTAAATGTTTAAGTCTTATTATTTGCGCAGTAAATTCAATACTAGGCATAAATTTTTTTAGAAAAAGTAATAAACTTTATTTTCATTTACTGCACAAAAAAAATGTGACCTAAACTATTGTGCTTTTTATTATAAATGTTGAACATAATGCAACTAATACTCACTATTTTCGTTAATGCAAAAATGTAGACTTTAATTGAAATTATTAAATTTATTGGTTTTCGACAGGAAATTAGTTTTCATATAATTGTAACGTAAATCTTTAGGTTCTTTATTAATCATTGTATAATTAATCGGTGAGTTCGGGCGGAAATTCAATTAAAGTTAAAAAAGTACCAAACCACCTCAGAAAAATCTCAAACTTGGTGGTGGCTACACACAGGGCATTTGTAGTCTTGAGAAAAAGTTTGAGACCAATCCGGCACTGGAAAGCAAATGGACTTCAGAGTCCCAGAGAACCTAGGTGTATAGATAGGGTTCGACGAAAGATTCTATATACCTCTGTGAAGCACGTCGACTCCGCCTATGTCAAAATGGCTTGAAATTTTTTGGCTGTCATTTACACCCAAAATATGACCCCACACAAGATCTTAGATTTTTCTGATAATTATTTTTATTATTACATTTTTCTTTGTGCCTCGTGAGACGAAATACGGTGAATTACATATTGAAAATAATATAATTTTGCATTAACCTCCACAAATATTTGTCTCCTAGGGCACAAGAGACCATTTGGCAAAGTTTGGCACCATTCCGGATCTTTTCGGGGGTGGACTCAATTCAACGTATAATTAATTGGTGAAGTCGCGTGGAAATTCAATTAAAGTGAAAAATTTACCAAACCAATTCAGAAAAATCTCGAACTTGGTGGTGGCTTCACACTGGGCATTTGAAACCCTGATAAAAATTATGAGATCAATCAGGCACTAGAAAGCACATGGACTAGAAAATTCAAAGTATAGTTAACAAAAGAATATAATCAATTAAAGGGTATTTTCTCTTATTAAATAAATATTTGGGTGCTTTCTTGTCGATAAAGTGACTTAGTTCCCATGGCTAGCTAGTGCGCTGTGGTTTGGACCTTGGCTATGAGGTCGTGGGTTCAATGCCTGGCTGCCCCATTTTTTTGTCCAACGCGACTATAATATTTTATCAAGAAAGATTTTATCCCGGTTATAGCCTAGAGCCGGGACTAAAGGTCATCCTTTAGTCCCGGCTGGAGCCTCAAGCCGGGAGTAAAGATTTATTCCCGGTTGGAGGGTCTAGCCGGGACTAAAGGATAACCTTTAGTCCCGGCTCTGGGATATAACCGGGACTAATTGTTGCCTGTCGTCGCCACACACTTAGGGCAGGAACTTTGTATCCTTGTTTGAGGATACAACCGGGACTAATAGTCCCTTTAGTCCCGAACATAAAAATACCGGGACTAAAGACAAAAATAGAGGTGGGATGAAAGATCTGTTTTCTAGTAGTGGGTGGTGCGCCTACGATCTGCAGTGCTAGGCCCAGATGGTGGACAGGTGGTGCGACCTCACATGGGAGGAGAATCACAACGCTTGTCGGGAGCGGCATTTGTTGATGCCGGGTGCACCACACCATCAAGGCAACCTCAATCTCTCAGAATACGCGGCTAGATGGGTACGTGAATTCATTTCTTTATTCTAACGCTCAACTCTGCATAATTTCTAATCATATTGCTTTTTTTGCAGTCGGCGGCACATGGTGGTGAGCCTTGCTCCCAGTTCATGGCATATGCTTTGGCCCACAAGGGGAAGGCGACGTCCGACGTCGCCTACAACCTGGAGGACCCACCCTCAGCGTACAACAACGAGTCCGTCCACAGCCGCCTCGATGGATACACATCGATGGCAAGGGTGGTCCATGGCCCAGAGTACGGTCCGAGCGCCCTTGACCTTGAGGGAGAAGTGGTCATGAGGGCGGGAGGAGGCAAGAAGCATGGCCGGTTCTGGATTGGCGACGGCACAATCAACACGACCAGTACTCTCACTCTCTCCCAGATTTGAGCACGGAGCATGGGTTCCAGTCCGGCGATACGCCCACGGCCGGACTCTACACGGTTCCAGATGAACGCACTCCAGGTTATTTCTGTTTTATTCATCGTTCATTGATTTTTATATACTTTTGCATTACATTGTAACATTGGGATGAAATATTGTAGGCTCAGTTGGAACAAGAAACGAGGCACCGGGAGGAGCTAGAGGCGAAGATGGAGGCAGAGCGGCAGAGGATCGAGGCAGAGCGGCAGAGGATGGAGCTGTAGATGTTTGAATGTATGAGGGGTGTTTATGCTACAATCGGTCATCCTCCGCCACCGATGCCAGTCCCTCCTCCTCAACCTGCTCCAAACACTATTTCAGGCACTGTGAGTCGATTTACAACCTTATAATCACCGTTTCTAGTTTATGCGGAATTAATCTTACAAAGATGCCCTGACACTAGAAACTTAGTGACTAATGATATATGTTTGTTACCAACTAGTACTTAAGCAATCATACTAGAGCACAATGCAACTGAGAAGATATTGCTGATAGTTGCAAGGGTTATACTAGTTAGGCAGTAGAGAGACCATACGTGTTGTTTAATCTTGGCTCACACATGCAATCTCTTCTCCTTTGTGCAGCATCAATTGGTGGCATCGAATGAGCCTCATGACCAAGCGTTGTCGCAATGGAACTCGTGGCCTAAGTGACTACTTGTGATTTTATTTGCATTTGCATTTGTGGGTTACCTGTGACTACTTGTGACTATTTGTGGTTGTGAATGAACCTACTAGTGATTCTGAAGTTTATTTGCATTAATGTGTTGTCGATATATCTATATGAACTGCCTGTGATGCCTATTGTGAACTATCTGTGATTGATGTGATGTTTATTTGAATATAATACGTGGCTATGACCGAACCATATAAACTGATTATATGTGGCAGCTTTGCTGAGTGTTACACTCGGCAAAAGCCCTATTTGCCGAGTGCCATGAAAGTACACTCGGCAAAGGAGGACACGTGGCAGAAATCTGTGCTTTCTGGGACTAAAATGGCTTCTTTGCCGAGTGTCTACGCTGTGACACTCGGCAAAGAAGCCAACATTTATGCGTTTTAGGCCGGTCTTTGCCGAGTGTCAGGTATTTGACACTCGGCAAAGAAGACAGGTTCGCCGAGTGTCCCAGAGTTGACACTCGGCAAAGGAGGCAGCTTTGCCGAGTGTCTGGAATTTGACACACGGCAAAAGGAGGAAGCTTTGCCAAATGTCTGGGAGTTGACACTCGGCAAAGGAGGCATGTTTGTGTAGGTTTTAATTGTTTGTCCTTGGGTTATTTTAATCCCTATGGCCTCCACACGTTCGAGAAAGGCATGGAAAAGTATGAGCACAGCACATGATGGTGCCAGAATATATAATCGAGACAAAAACATGGCTTTCAATATGAGGGTTTTTTTTTATATATAATGGGGAACGCCAGGAGCCGGAATGAACCCACGTACGTGGTTAGAGTCACAAAATCTTGTCTGAATCAACAAACATTTTACACTTTATTTTTTCTCGTACAAAACGGCAGGTTGACATTTATCCTCCCTCCGTATGCTGAAAGCTAGAACAATCTATCGCGCGTATCTTTCTTGCGTAGTATACTGCTGTACAATATTCAACTTTTGACTAGAAAGCTTATCCTCTAATAATTAACTCCTTGCGATGGCTAGCTTTTTCAACTTATACAAGCATAGGCACAGCACATTCTTGACCGAAACTATATCTAGCTAGGCGGCGTTCAACGCGAGGGTTTTACAACACAACAGTGAGGAGGGACCCTAGCACCTGGAATGGGTCCACATGGTCTTTAATTTCTGTGTGCGCCATGAGCTCATTCCGTACGTGTGCCGAAAGAAATCGTTCGTGTTGCTAGCAGCAGCAATTACATACATAATTGACTATAACACACGTTCGATTACGTTACGTTTAGAGCCAACAAGTCGTTTCCGATTCAAAGTCATGCACCGAACCATGGAAGGGTAAAGGGTGTATATATAGCTCATTGGCTCATGAGATCACGTTTCAATGTAAGATGTAGTGTCCAACTCAAACTCGATCTAGCTACTACTGCCTGACACGTAAACGTCTCTGCATGCATGCAGAAAAACACTCCGACTCCGAGACATATGACTTTCTTGATATTTTTTTCTAGTGGCCATTGGCCAACAGTCTTAATAGCTTTTAGCATTGCTATAGAGTGGTTGATTGCATTTCTAAGTATAATTTTATACTTTCTCCATTTCAAATTATAGGTCATTTTGTACTGTGCGTTGTTCTATGTATCTAAACATAGCGTATATCTAAATGCATAGTAAACATTATTATATATGTAGCTGGAAAAACCAAAATGACCTATAATTTGGAACGGAGGGAGTACTTCACAACAATTCTACATTTCTACTCCTACCAAATAGCCAATAAACTCATTACCCCGGTAATGTTTTGCACCTGTTTGTCCAATACAGTATAAATTATTTGGCACTTGCACAGAAGCATTTAAGAAAATTTATTACGTACTCTTGTGCAAACAACTTTAAAATAAGCATTTAGGCCTTGTTTGGATGTATGTGTATTCACTTCAATCCACATGTGTTGGAGTGTAATGAAATGGGACTTAGTTTAATTCCACTCCAATCCACTTCAACATATATGGATTGAGACGAATACATGCACATCCAAACAAGACCTAAGATGTTTCTTTGTTTGAGGCTAGACGTTTTAATTTTCTTAGCAAATGTCCAGAATTTCTCTATTTTCTTGGTGTAACGTATCGAAGGCCTGGTTATAAAATGATATATAGGGCAATGTAAGGTAAGAGAAACTAATTATCAAAGTTAACTTTGAGACCAAACTGATTCAAAGCAAGTGTACTAGAGATTGTTCAGAGTTCATTTTGTCATGGTAAGTCCCTCCACCCCAGAATATAATAACTAGCTAGTTTGAGACTTTCTTAGGCAACTTAAGGAGAGCGAGTAAAAGTCTGTATTGACTTTCTTAGTCAGGTGAAGGAGAGCGGTTAAAGGTCCAAATTGCACCAACTCCCCCAATATGTTAGTTGGATCGGGGAATAATGACCATACTGGAGATGCTTTTACCAGTAATTTCCTGTCAAATCTCACTAATCATCCAGGTAATAAAACTACTCCCTCCGTTCTATTTTATCTGGCGCAAGTTAGAATGTACGGTCTCCTAGATTACACTTTAACCATTCATTTGCTTTATATTATATTATTTATACTTACAAACTTATAATTATTGGATAGTATAATTCCTTACAAATCTATTCATATAAAATTTGTATTATAATAGTTGAAAATTATTAGCCTAATTATTGGTCAAAGTTTTTAAAGTTTGAATCTTGATATGCGTGTGCGCCGGATAAAATGGAACGGAGGTAGTATCATTTAATTCAAATTTAATCATGTGACTTGCGCTAATCATCATAGTAATTTCTGGTCGAATCTCATTAATCATCCAGGTAATAAACTATCATTTAATTCAAATTCTAGGTAAACAGCCATTTAATCATGTGACTTGCGCTAATCATCATAAGTTCATGTGACTTGAGCTAATATATCACCATAGTAATTTCCCGTCAAATCTCATTAATCATCCAGGTAACCTATCATTTAATTAAAATTCTAGGTAAACAGCCATTTAATCATGTGACTTGCGCTAATCATCATAAGAAGAGAGCCGCAAATGAAGTTCAACACGACTGTTGCCTATAAATACATCTCCTTCGCTCCGAGCCTCCAACACACACAGTTGCCACGTACTTACGCGTCAATCGTCATGGCAAGAACACCAACAATAATCTTGCACCTTCTCGTAACCCTTATTGTTTGCATCCTCTCCAGCGCAAGAACATCCTCCTCTTCAGCTTCCAGCAGCGATGTCGATGGATTCCTCAGCTGCCTCTCCGCGGACATTCCGCCTTCCCTCATCTACACCCCAGCAAACAACAACTTCTCTTCGGTCCTTGTGTCCTCTGTCCGGAACCTCCGCTACTACGTCACGCCAGACACCACCATGAGCCGGCCGCTGGTGATCGTTGCGGCCACCGAGCCCGCCCATGTCCAGACCACCGTGGTCTGTGGCCGCCGCCACAGCGTCCACATCCGCACGCGCAGCGGCGGCCACGACTACGAGGGCCTCTCCTACGCCTCTGTGGACCCCCACCGGCATTTCGCCGTGCTCGACCTCGCTGCGCTCCACGCGATCCACGTCGACGCCTCGAGAGCCGAGGCCTGGGTCGGGTCAGGCGCCACGCTCGGCGAGCTCTACTACGCCGCCGCCGCCGCCAACTCCACGTTCGGGTTCCCCGCCGGCAACTGCCCCACCGTGGGCGTCGGCGGCCACCTGAGCGGCGGTGGGTTCGGCGCGCTGTCGCGCAAGTACGGCCTCTCCGCCGACAACGTCCTCGACGCCGTGGTGGTGGACGCCGAGGGGAGGCTGCTGAACAGGAGCACCATGGGGAAGGACCTGTTCTGGGCCATCCGAGGCGGCGGCGGCGAGAGCTTCGGCGTCGTCGTTTCCTGGAAGGTGCGGCTGGTGCCCGTGACGGAGACCGTCACCGTGTTCAGCATCCGCCGGCTGAGGAACGAGTCCGCCGTCGACCTCATCACCAAATGGCAAGCGATCGCGCCGGCGCTCCCCAGGGACCTGTACCTCCGCGTGCTCGTGCAGAACCAGCAGGCCAACTTCGTCGCCCTGTTCCTCGGCCGGTGCGGAAGCCTCGTCGACACCATGAGAGGTCACTTCCCGGACCTAGGAATGACGGAGCGGGACTGCCAGGAGATGAGCTGGGTGAAATCCACCGTCTTCTTCAACTACGGCAGGGCCGACTTGCCGGCGGAGGTGCTCCTCAACAGGAGCAGCAATCCATACTACTACCTCAAGGTGAAGTCCGACCACGTGCAGGAGGCCATGCCAGGGCACGCGTGGGAGAGCATCTGGTCCAACTGGTTCGAGAAGCCCGAGGCGGCGCTGCTCATGCTCGACCCCTACGGCGGCCGGATGGGCAGCATCTCGCCGTCGGCAACGCCGTTCCCGCACCGGAACTACCTCTACCAGCTCCAGTTCTACTCGGTCTGGTACGAGAACGGGACGGCGGCGCTGGAGAAGCGGATGAGCTGGGTCAGGGGAGTGTACGAGGATCTGACGCCATACGTGTCCAAGAACCCAAGAGCTGTGTACGTGAACTACAGGGACCTGGACCTGGGGACGAACGAGCTGGAGGAGGGTGGTAACGTCACCAGCTACGCCAAGGCTAGGGTTTGGGGGGAGAAGTATTTCAAAGCTAATTTCAAGAGACTGGCGGCCGTGAAGAGCAAGGTGGATCCTCATGACTTCTTCAGGAATGAGCAGAGCATCCCTCCTCTTCCTGCTGCTGCAAAATGAATGGTAGGGTTCGGAGCTCCATTTGCATTGGTGGATGGATGGAGGCCGTACTTCTTGGAACGTCCAGTGCTGGTATCGTCAATCCGTACGTGCCAAGGAATTTCGCCTCCGATCCGTACGTGGCAGGCTCCTAGTTACTACTACATCTATCTATCTATCGTTTTACGATTTATTTCTTAATTGGGTGGAATAATTTGTCTTTGTGAAGTGGCGTACGTGTGCCTAGCTAGTTCGCTTGTTCAAAATAATATATTATCCTTTGTATTTGTTCAATTCAAACATGAGATCTAAAGTCTCTGAGAGCCCCATTTCCTACCTCCTACAGTTACGCACGCCTCCAACAGCTGTCTGGTGACCAATGTTAACTAAATAGCAGGCTATGATCTATAGCGGCTAGCTCTTTTAAAAGCTAAAAAGGCTATAGGGCGCTAAGCCATTTAGCGGCTAAACAAAAGATATGTCAAGCATCAGTGGATTCTATCCATATATAAAAATAAAATATAAACCACACATATATATTACAAATACCAATTAACAAGTGATAGCCTTACAAATACTATTATAAACAAATGAGTTCAAAGCGGATTAACTTTGCACAACTGGTTCGACAGCCCTGTTCAGTTTCTCCCTATGCTTAGCGGGCTAAATGGGGTGCTATATTTAGCTGGCGGCAGAAAGTGTGTTTAGAGCTAAAAGTGGATTAGCTTTGCCTTCGGCCTTCCCAGAGGCTAAATCCAGCTATAGCGAGCTATTTGAGACATTGCCGGCACTACCGGAAACCGGCACTTTGCCGAGTGCCGAAGGCTTTGCCGAGTGTATTTTATCGGGCACTCGGCAAAGACGGTCTTTGCCGAGTGCCAAATAAAATACACTCGGTAAAAAAAAACACTCGACAAAATGCGTCTTTGCCGAGTGCATTTTTTTGGGCACTCGACAAAGATGTATTTTGCCGAGTGCTATTTTTCGGCACACGGCAAAATACGTCTTTGCCGAGTGCCTTTTTTCTGGCACTCGGCAAAGATGTATTTTGCCGAGTGCTATTTTTCGGCACACGGCAAAATGCGTCTTTGCCGAGTGTCTTTGTTTTGGCACTCGGCAAAGAGGCATTTTGCCGTGTGTATTTTTTTGGACCTCGGCAAATCAGTTTTTCGAAGAAATTTTTGAGGCCCTAAATGAATTCAAATGAAAAACTTTTCAACTACAAAGTTGTATAACTTCTCAAGATCTACAAAGTTTATTTTGGTCATTTCTTCATTTGACAAAGCGACAATAATGTTGTTCATAAAATCTACATCTCTCATATCTCTCATATTAGTTTCATGAAAGTAGAAGAGAGATATATAAGATTTGTGAACAATGTTACTACCACTATGTCGGATGAACAAATGACCAAAATAAACTTTGTAGATCTTGAGAAGTTATGAAATTTTGTAGTTGGCAATATTTTGATTTGAAATCATCTTGTCATGCAAAAATGACGTTTGAATTTGAAAATTTTAAAATTTGAATTTTTGAAAAGACCTCGGATGGAAAAACTTCCTAAATGAAAATTGTAGATCTTCAAAAGTTATGAAACTATGTAGTTGACAACTTTTTGATTTGAAATAATCTTATCATGCAAAACTACGTTTGAATCTCTCAAATTTAAAATTCGAATTTCTCAAATGACCTCGTATGGAAAAACTTCCTAAATGAAAATTATTGTGTAGTGCAGTGGTAGATAACGGAATCTAGACACAAGTGATAGTGTAGTGTAGTGGTAGAGCAGTAGACACGCGAGGGATAGGTTGTGAGTTCGAATCCCGCCGACCGCGTTAGCCGTGAATTTAGCGCAAAAATTGCAGCGACTTCGATGGAGACGGGTGGGCGCTGGCCGGTGGCGGCCTCCCCCGAATTTTTTTTTTAAAAAATTTTTACTATTATTTTTGGGTTTTTTTCGTATTTTTATTTTGCCGAGTGCCGTCGTGGCACTCGGAAAATCCTTTGCCGAGTGCCCGACATGCGGCACTCGGCAAACAAGCCTTTGCCGTGAAGGGATATGCCGACAGCTCTTTGCCGAGTGCAGCACTCAGCAAAGGCTTTGTCGAGTGCAAAGCTTTCTTTGCCGAGTGCAATTGCACTCGGCAAAGCACGAGTCTCCCGTAGTGCGGTAACCCAAGGGACCTTGTGCGGCTTGGCCTTTTATCTTCCGTGATTCATTATATATGCAATTTGCCAATGCCCGCATGACGCACTCGCAGGTGGTCCACTATGGCCTCCACATCGCAGATGATAAGAACAAGGAAAGCAAAGATAGAGAGGACAAGAAGCCTGGTCAATCTCCTCAGTGCGTGCTTTGTGTTTCGATCTAAAACGGCGCTACGCACCTGCGTCGACGACTTGGAGGATGAGGACGGTCTGGAAGGTGCAAACGATGGTGATGCCGGCCGGGGCAGAGATCCGTGATGGAGTAGTCGGTCGCGAGCCGCCGGAGGACGGCCTTGACGGAGTCGCCGGCCACCGTTCGGTGGACTGGGACTTCTTTGCCTGTTACCCAGCTTGCGACACCCGACTGCCGGTGCATTCGGTGTCGGGTTGTACATGGTTGTTAGTGAGGTTTCATTTGATCCTTCCTACCGTGAGCACTTTTTTCAGAACATGATGGATATGAAAATTATTGTAATGTAGCACGTACACAAATTCTTATTTCCAAGTCAATTATGACATAATGTCTATAGGTCAGCTGATATCAATAATAAAAATTGCCAACTATATAGTATTATTGCTATTGTGCATACTATATATAGTGTTTTTCATCTCTCTTACCCAAAAATATCCTTATATAGTTTTAATATGTACATGATTAATGTGTTTGCTATTCAAAAGATACCACTTTTTAAATTCTCGCAGCAAAGTGTGGGGTAGTCTCCTAGTATTTCTCTACATGCATGACATGAACATTGAACACTACGTGGAGAAAATGGCGCGGCGACTCTTTCCATCACGGGGTTCCAGCTGTCAAGGATTGTACATGGGCTAAAAATTCCAACACCAACCAGTCCAGCAGGAGATCCCGAAAGGATTTGAAAATGTGTTGATTAAACAGCATCCCTCATTCTTAAGTAAAATGGTTCCGCACCCTGGATCGTGTGATGCGTACCAGAGCCACACTTAATTGCTGTGGTGACCCAAGAGACCTTCTTCACTAATTAATCATGGCGGGCTTTCTTATTTGGGCAGGTCCAGCTCGACAAAAGTACATACGTGCAGTGCACGAACTTCCTAGATAGAAATATATTGTGATCTCATTTGACATTGAACAGATGGAAGCATCTCGAGTCCATGCAAAGTCAACAACAGATGGCAAATTCAAAACTCACCAAATCTAGATGCAATCAGCAGAATCTCCTCCCACCGCCTCAAAATGCTCTCATTAACACATAGTATTCCGAAAGTGCATTTCAAATATATATACTACTCCGTTCTTAAATATATGACACTATTAATTTTTTCATCCATTTAACTGTTCGTCTTTCTACAAATATTTATGCAAATAGATGAATCCACAAATTAAATCCAAAGTGCTTTTCATAATAGACGTAATGATTTTACTCTTATTTAACTAGCTAATTAATCAAATATTATTAGTCAAAGTTTAAGTAAAAAGTTTTTTTTTCTCCAACACGCAAAAGGCTTGCGCGTCTTTGTATTAAGGTAGAGAGAGTTGCTTATAACGCGTCTTAGCGGTGCTTTAGGGGGTAGTACAATGGACTATGGATGGACGTTTATCTATATTACGGTTTTTTTCCTAGTGATGAGAAGCCACAATATTCCTCCAATATTACTCTTTTTTTCTATATGCGTACGTGATATGAACACGACGTACGTTGAGAAAATTGCCGAGGTGTGTCTTTCCATCACGAGTAACGTACCCAAAACGGTTTCCAGCCGTTGAGGATTATCAATATCTGTGCTAAAAAGTCCAACACCAACCACCAAGAATTAATTTGGATGTGGTAGCACGTACTACGCGGCCAACCTGGACCGGAGCCGGACGCATATCAAGTTAAATTACACGTGCGGGCAAGTGCCAACGCCGTCCACCGCGCGGTACGTACATCGTCATCTCCGGCCACCTCACGCTGAGATGACCGGCCGATCACGTCCCTCTTGGCTCTTGCCGACGAACGAGCGAGGTGGCGGGGACGAACGACCAGTGGCCGAACGGGGGCAGACAGGCAAATATAGGTAGTGTGACCATATTTTAATATACATGTATATATAATATAACTCCACAGCGACCGGAGGGGGGAAAAAACTCTTTCGTCTGCTCCACATCCAAAGCACAGGTCTGTGATCAGTTCATCTCACGAAACTGAGGTGCCGCTGTGTAAGGGTGGGGCAGAGGTTCGGAGGTTTTATCGATCTGCGTAAGAAGATTTTCTTAAGCCGGAAACCCGGGGCTGCCTAGCCACCGCGGATCAAATTTTTTTATATATAATATAACTATTCATATAATCCTAATTTTTTTATTGTGACAACACACAAAAGTATCTCTTTTAGAAAAGAGGACAAGAGAACTTTTTTTTTTCATTTGAGACACTTTGCACATCTTCCTAGCAAAGAAATCATCTATAATGGCATTCCATAGTCAATTGTACTGTAAGTTCTTTGTTAATATAGAAACCATTAGTTCCTACTTGAATTAGCGTACAAACCGAATTAAAAATCTGCAAGATTATCAAAGAAAAATAGCAATTAAAAAATAGGAATCGTTTGTACCTGAGGACTTGCTCCTGCAAGGCTGCTCCTGTGGTTGTCTTGTTGATAGTCCTACGGCGGTACAGCGACCAGCCAAGTTCGGCAGTTTCGCACCAGCTATGCGAGCCGCGACACAGCGACGGCGCGACGGCTTGAGCCCTCGATCCTCGTCTCGTCCACCTTCATCACCTCCGTCCTCCGTGCTGAGAACTGGAGAAGCCACCTGTACGGTCGCAGATGCGACGCAAATCACGCGAGGCAGCGAGGGAGTCTAAAGACGTTTCCTCTCCGCGACGCAATCCGCTTATCCGCGACCAAAATTTTGGACGATTGGGGGGCGGCTCCTGCTGGCCACCCCAGTTCCGCCACTGCGAACGACGACCAACGGAGATCCTACCGGCACGGGCGATGTGGGTATCATATATCAGACTGATACAAGTATAATGCACGCATACTTGTATCAGTGGTGAGAAGAAGAATATCAATGTGGATCTTGTTGCATAGGACCTGTTTGATCCCTTCCTCTGAATTTAGAGCCCTAGAAGCTTTAGAGCACTTTCGCTCACTTTTGAGCTCTAAAGCTTTAGTGTAAGATGGGTTAAAGCTTAGTGCTAACTTTAGACCATCTGTTTGGAAATTTTATCTCTAAAGTTTAGAGCAGCGGATCTAAACAGGCCCTTAAATGTCATTGTAAGAAATATAGTGGTGCAAAATGAATTGAAGCTAGCACTCCATATATAAGAAAATCTGTCACAACTAAAAGGAGATGAAACAAATTGGATGTACTACATATACTAGTACAAAGCACAGACCTAATTACCTTACATGGGCCACAAAAAGGGCACAGATGGCCGGCCTCTTATTAGGCCGGTACAACAACAAAGGACCACACGCACGGGGTCGCTTGCCTCTCTCTCGCCTAATAAGGGCTACTTTGGCAACTCAGGGCCGATTTGCCCAGTGCACGGAACCCCTACGGGGAAATAAATTGATGATCGTTCCCTGGGAGCCATTCCCCCGTTCTTCCCCCAATTCATGTCGCTGTTTGGAAGCAGGGTGCAGGTAGGCCGGGGTGCAGAATTGCAGGTTTGAGTTTGACAAGATAGCTTGTGGCTGGCCTGCCGTAAGCCATAACGTTAATCAATGTATAGAACTTGCATGTTTATTATGGCCATTGACTATATATGAGCTTGCTTATTCTAAGCCTGTAGTGTAAATTGCGCAATGTTTTGAACTCTAAATAAACACTCAAACACAGTTCACATAAATATTCTGAAGACAAAAATAAAGAAACATAAAATGTTATTACTTTAAAATATATTTCCTTAATCAAACTTCATACATTCTGTAAGGCACAAACGTGCATAACAATTAAATAGCTCCCCAATGAACTCATGAGTGACACTTCAGCTGAATTTATGCACCTTAGTTCCTAAGTTAGTACTAATGAACTTAATAATGAATCACAAACTTTAGTAATTTCTAAACAAATTTACACGTTATTTTCAATAATTCCATGGGTCTTTCTTTAGCTTTCATGTTGACCTCTAGTTTCAAATACAAGTTGTTGCTGGCCCATGCTGCCAGTTGCAAACTAAGAAATTATACTTTTCAGCCTAGCTTATCAGCCATGGTATAGTGTTTTTCTCTCACAATAAATAAGCGAACAGTACTTTTCAGCCTGGCTTTTCAGTGAAACGAACGGGACTTAGTAAAAGTCAGACAAAATGACATGCTAAAAGTCTGAACATTTTGTGCGACCTCAAAACTTAATTAGCCTAGAAAGGATAGACTTGTGTATCAACAACAAACTCACCTGCAACGTGAGGATGTCATGGATCATCGTGAATACGTCTTATATTGCAGTTTCCAATTGCATGAGTGGCTATATATCTGGTATATGAGAGCAATCAAATCAGTGAGAGGAGCATGAACAAGAAATGTGCACCAGCATTTACACTTTCAATTCCAGTTAAGTTGGTAACACAAGTATCTTTTACTGAATGATCAAATGACAATTGTAAACATTCAGGAAGCAAAGAAACCAGAGAACATCCAATTGTCTTAGTTTTTTTTTTCTTTTTTCCGGTCCTCTGCTGGCCGTGGTTCTGATGCTGATGCTGCTGCATCATAGCGAGCTGACGGTTCCCATCCATCATGTTCTGCATGACATATTGCAATGTCAATTGTAGTTTGATCTCACCGTGGGGGATATACTAACGGTACCCACAAGACAAGACATGTGCCGCGTCCCAAAGGTGGCCCAGCCCAAAAGATCAAGGCGTGCACCACAAAGCTACAAGAAGATATAATTTATTGTATAATACCAAATAGGTTATTTTCCTTATAACCCTACCCCTCCAGAGTATATAAGGAGAGGCAGGGGTCCCCTAGTGGGCATCAACACATATCTCAATGCAATACATCGGAATACAGAATGTAGGTATTACGTCATACTGACGGCCGAATCTGTCTAAATCTTGTGTCTCGGAACTTATGTTACCTTCTAGTTTGTATCTCGCGAACCTCCATCAGTTCATCTACTACCATGGGCATACCCCTTGGTAGACTGTCGGTCGTATTTTATCGATAGTGGCGTGCCAAGTAGTGGGTGTGCGTGATGATTCTATGGCGAATCAGATGGGAATCTTTTCTTCAACCAACGTCGCCGGCAACTCGATGCTGGCACGCAGCAGATTGCTTTCCTCGGCGAGTGGCCGCACGTGCTGGAGTCCGATGCCTTGCGATGCGCCTCCAACAGACGCAACACGCGACAACAAGATCGGAGTCAAGCAATCTAAGAAAGCTAAGTCAAGTCACTTCCTAATTAAATATTGTTATTATACTTTCAGATATATCCATATATCTGCATGATTTCAGTTGAGAGACCCCTAATCGCATCTTGTTGTTGCTCGTAATTTCTGATCGGATACACAAGTTCGTTTCCACGGATCACGACAACCAGCAATCAGGAAAGGTGGCCGGCGATAACGCGATGTGGAGCAGTGTTTCCACCAAAGATGCTGGTTGCCCATTCAAGCTAATTGCAGTAGTTGAAGAGATATACAAGCACATATGTATCTAGATCTACGCTACCATGCAAGCAACCTCACGTATCTAAGGCATGCAAGGAAGATCTCGGACTACGCCCTCGCCTCGGTCGGACACGCTCAAGGGCTTCACCTCCTCACGCGTATTGACTCCGTTAGGCTCCGATTACGCCTGTTCGTCTACGACTCCGTGTATCCGTCCGAGCTGTCAAGCGAGCCGTTCGAGCTGCCAAGCGAGCCGTCCCAACTGTCAAGTGAGCCATCCAAATCACACCCATCTACTCAGACATCATGACTTGCCGACTCCTCTACTCCACTTGGCATCAATCAAGCTAAGTCATGCTTTAATATTCTTCTTAATATTCTCTACTCTTCATACGTCTTCGATGTCTCTCCATGCAATTTTCTCCATAATCATTCTCCAAACGACTTTTTTCTCCGCGTATACCATCTTAAAGATGACACACGCTTTCGACTCAATAAATCCTCATACAGTCATGTTGACGCTCGGATGTCCCCGGAGACGGCCCTGTCTCTAGTTTCTCCCTACACATGCACGAGCATCTGCCATCTGCGTTATGGGTGGTCGGCAGTGGCTCTTTGACGACGCTTTGTTCTTCTTATACCCATACGGGCTCTGTGCTCCACGTTATGGTTAACAGGCTAGTCAGGGCTGGAGACTCAGCTACAAACTAACTGTTTGGATGGTTTATATTAAATATAAACACTTCATCCAAAAATGAACACAATGTTCATCTACATCTGATCATCAAGTTACATATGCTATTTTTTATTTTCCCTCCGGATTTCATATATTTTATTTTTACATCATGAACAGCCCGTGCTACATATTTTTATTTCAGGGGCCTAGTTTAGTCAACGAGCTTACGCTCGGGGACTAGATCCGTCAGGAAGTACAAGAGGATCATCGTCTGGGTGGTCACGCCACCTAGCACTCGGACTTCACCACCGACCAACTGGTCGGACCGCTCGGCTCATGGATTTCATCACCAACCAGTTGGTCAGACTGTTCGACACTCACTTCCACTCAGGCATTCACTTTACCGCCGACCAGTTGGTTAGACTGCTCGGCGCTCATCACCAACCCATAGGTCATATTGCTCGTCGCTTCGGCTTCATCGACAGCTACGCTGAGGACTTGCCAGCTATGCTGGGGACTCCTCGGCCCTTGGATTCTTTGTGCAAGAGTCGCCAGCTAAGCTAGGGACTCCCTTAGCATTTGGATTTCCCTATGTCTCATCGCTGTGCTTTCAAGTTGCTCCATGTTGTTTGGATCAGGGTGCTGATCTTAGACAGCACGTCTAGGTCTTAATAAGTACATGACAAATGATGTTGGTAAGCTTTCAGATTTATTTCCTGTGACCCAGCTCAAGATTTATTTCTTCATCTTCCGGTAGGCTCGAGGACTAAGCGGCTACACTTCACCTGACAGTGAATGTAGTGCTTTTTTCTGATTTACCCTTCTTATTGACTAAAGTGTCTAAGTGGCTACACTTCATCTAAGATTAAGAATTTTTAATTTTTATGTTGAGCTCCCTACATCCTTCTGGCAAACTTTACTCGAGTAAGTCTGGGCCTAGCTCCTAGTTGAACTGCTTGGACATCTGCTTCAACTACTCGGACGCCGTTTTCAACTGCTCGGACGCCTGGTTAACGGCTCGGATGCTTGTTTCAACAGCTTGGCTCCCAGTTAAACTGGTTAGAAGCATGTCTCTAGTGATCAGCAGCAAGTTGGACAACTCGGATAAGTTCAAGACGGCATTGCTCAAATGAAAAGGCGCTCGGAGACTAGCTATGGGGGATATACCCCAGGTACCCACAAGACAAGACATGGGCCACACCCCAAAGGTGGCCCAGCCCACAAGATCAAGGCGTGCACCGCAAGGCTATAAGAAGATGTGATTTATTGTATAATACCAAATAGAATATTTTTCTTGTAACCCTACCCCTCCAGAGTATATAAGGAGAGGCAGGAGTCCTCTAGTGGGCATCTACACATATCTCAATGCAATACATCGGAACATATGATGTAGGGTATTACGTCATACTGATGGCCGAAACTATCTAAATCTTATGTCTCGGTGCTTGTATTACCATCTAGTTCATATCTCGCGCACCTCTACCGATTCATCTAGTACTATGGACATACCGCTTGGTAGACTGTCGGCCGTATTTCGTCGACACTCACCAACCATATATATGCAGCAGAAAGTGCTTCACGCCTTCATCCACCACACCAACCATACTTTTCTCAATTTAGTCTCAGTCTTAGGTGTGAGTGACGACTTAGCTACTACTGAAATTTCGTGCACTAATTATAATACCCAGCCTAATTTCATGCTACTACTGGCCATGAATTGGTTCTAAAAGAAAAGAGATTACTAAATGATAATGACAATGACAATGACAATGGTGCTTTTTTAGCGGCACATGCTAGGTAACCATTGTTAATTGTCTACTAGCAATGCTCAAGGCAATGACGACTATGCTGTTTTTTCAGCAACCTTCTTTTTTTCATTTGATTTTTCTACTAATATTATTCCATTATAATATACCAAATCTTAACATGGAGTACCACATGTTGTATGTGGATAGCAGAAAAAATTTCAAGGCCAGAAGTGAAAAAAAACTTATTATTTAATGCAGTTGTAGCTCAAATTCAATGTATATCAATTAAGATTCTATAATTGCACTTAATAAATTAAAATTATCAAACGGATCCAAAATATTACCAAAATTACACATGAATCAATCTATGTTTTATATTGCCTATACAAAAAGTTTTGAAGTCAAACACCAATTCGTCCGTCACTTTGACTCAAAATCTTACCGAATACTTCTCAACGCTACGATTCTTTTTTGTGAGATACTTCGGTTTGTAAACATCGTACGTGACAGATTGTGCAAAACCTTCTCAATTTTTTCCATGGCCTCCGCGTATGATATCATGAGATCTTGACAAATCTCATGATTTTCAGACTTCGTTTGCTTTTTTTAGAATTTAAAAACCATTTAGCCACACGTTCATGGTCGTGTTTCCTGAACAAGATGTTCGAAATTTCTTGTCATGTCTTGGGTAAGGCCTCACACCAGACTCAATAACATGAATATCATTTTACTACTTATTTTATTCTATTATTTGAATCACTTGCAGTTTAAATTTTACTTATACCAAAAAATTCATTGAAATGCAATAAATTAATTAAATATAGCAAACGGATCCAGAAATATACCAAATCTTAACATGGAGTACCACATGTTGTATGTAGAGAGCAGAAAAGTTTAAAGGCCAGAAGTGAAAAAAACTTATTATTTCATGCAGTTTGTCGCTCAAATTCAATGTATATCAATTAAAATTCTATAATTGCACTTAATAAATTAAAATTATCAAATGGATCAAAAAATGACCAAAATTACACATGAATCAATCTATGTTCTCTATTGCCTATACAAAAAGTTTTAAAGTCAAACCCCAATTTGACCGTCGCTTTGACTCCAAATCTTATCGAATCTTTCTCAATGCTACGATTCTTCTTCTGAGATACTTCGGTTTATAGACATCGTACATGATAGATTATGCGAAACATTCTCAATTTTTTACCATGACATCCACATATGATATCACGAGATCTTGACAAATGTCATGATTTTTAGACCCCGTTTGCTTTTTTTATAATGTAAATGCCATTCGGCCACACGTTCGTAGTCGTGTTTCCTAAACAAGATGTTCGAAATTTCTTTTTATTTCCCGAGTAAGGCTTTACACTAGACTCAATAACATGAATATCATTTTTCTACTCATTTTATTCTATTATTTGAATCACTTGCAGTTGAAATTTGACTTATACCAAAAAATTCCTTGAAATGCAATAAACTAATTAAATATATCAAATGGATCCAAAAATATACCAAATCTTAACATGGAGTACCACATGTTGTATGTAGAGAGTAGAAAAAGTTTCAAGGGCAGAAGTGAAAAAAAAGTTATTATTTCTTGCAGTTTGTCGCTCAAATTCAATGTATATCAATTAAAATTCTATAATTGCACTTAATAAATTAAAATTATCAAACGGATCCAAAATATTACCAAAATTACACATGAATCAATCTATGTTCTATATTGCCTATACAAAAAGTTTTGAAGTCAAACCCCAATTCGTTCGTCACTTTGACGCAGAATCTTACCGAATACTTCTCAACGCTACGATTCTTTTTTGTGAGATACTTCGGTTTGTAAACATCGTACATGACAGATTGTGCAAAACCTTCTCAATTTTTTACCATGGCCTCTGCGTATGATATCATGAGATCTTAACAAATCTCATGATTTTCTGATTTCGTTTGCTTTTTTTAAAATTTAAAAACCATTTGGCCACATGTTCATGGTCGTGTTTCCTGAACAAGATGTTCGAAATTTCTTGTCATGTCTTGGGTAAGGCCTCACACCGGACTCAATAACATGAATATCATTTTACTACTCATTTTATTGTATTATTTTAATCACTTGCAATTTAAATTTTACTTATACCAAAAAATTCATAGAAATGCAATAAATTAATTAAATATAGCAAACGGATCCAGAAATATACCAAATCTTAACATGGAGTACCACATGTTGTATGTGGATAGTAGAAAAAGTTTCAAGGCCAGAAGTGAAAAAAAACTTATTATTTCATGCAGTTGTAGCTCAAATTCAATGTATATCAATTAAAATTTTATAATTGCACTTAATAAATTAAAATTATCAAACGGATCCAAAATATTACCAAAATTACACATGAATCAATCTATGTTCTATATTGCCTATACAAAAAGTTTTGAAGTCAAACCCCAATTCGACCGTCACTTTGACTCCAAATCTTACCGAATCCTTCTCAACGCTACGCTTCTTCAACTGAGATACTTCGGTTTGTAAACATCGTACGTGACAGATTGTGCGAAACGTTCTCAATTTTTTACCATGGCATCCATGTATGATATCATGAGATCTTGACAAATCTCATGATTTTCAGACTTCGTTTGCTTTTTTTAGAATTTAAAAACCATTCGGCCACATGTTCGTGGTCGTGTTTCCTGAACAAGATGTTCGAAATTTCTTTTCATTTCCCTGGTAAGGCCTCACACTGGACTCAATAACATGAATATCATTTTTCTACTCATTTTATTCTATTATTTGAATCACTTACGGATCAAATTTGACTTATACCAAAAAATTCCTTGAAATGCAAGAAATTAATTAAATATATCAAACGGATACAAAAATATACCAAATCTTGATATGGAGTACCACATGTTGTATGTAGAGAGTACAAAATGTTTTGAGGGCAGTCGAGGGAAAAAAGTTTAGGCTTTGCCGAGAGCCAACAAAAAACACTCAGCAAAATGATTACTCTGCCGAGTGCCATAACGAATCACTCGGCAAATAATGTCTTTGCCGAGTGTCACTAACGGACACTCGGCAAAGTGCTAACGGCAGGGTGCTCCAGCTGGTGGCCGTTGCACGGCCGACACACGTGCTGGTATTTTGCCGAGTGCCTGATATTTGGCGAGTGTTTCGTTATTATTTGTCGAGTGTTTACTTTAAGGCACTCGACAAAGAGGGGTTTTGCAGAGTGCAATATGTTTGCCGAATGTTTCCACGGCGGCACTCGGCACACAACAGGTTTGCCGAGTGCCCGATGGAATAAACTCGGCAAACCCTCAGGCACTAGGCATACCTACTATTTCTGGTAGTGAAATCCAGAGGAACCTGGAACCTCTACAACTACACCTCTCTAATGTGTTCACTCAACTAGATCACATGAGCAAAAAATATTATTCTTATGTGACCCAACTAATCACTAATCTCTAACACCACTATCTCCTGACAGTACAGTAAGAAGACAACAATTAAACTGATCGATCTAGGGATACATCGGAAGTACCAAAGACAGGTAGGAAGATGAGAATCGAAATAAACTTACCTGCAGCCTGCAGGGCACCTGTCGATGTTCGTGGCTGCAGAACAAGCGGACGACGCTCGTCACAGGAGGCGCAGGCGAATCATGTGGGAGGAGACGCAGGGGAGGAGAAGGAGGATTGCTATAATATCTATGTAATTGGAGCTCAAGAAGCTGAATATTGCAGATTGCTGAGATTTCCATATGCACAAAAGGCATTAATCTGACAAACCCATATGCACTTCCATATGGTTGTTAAAGCTGAACTCCATGCTTGAATCACCAACAGGGACTCCATGAGTGAGCCTTGAATTGGTCTCAACAAGGCAAAAAAAGAATTTGGATTTAGAGACATTAACAATTCAAGTAGGACAGCCTTAGCTGGATGAGAAATGTTAATCCCATGTAAACTAATAGGTGCACAGATGCATAGGTAAAATAACAGATGAATAGACGCACATCTAAACTACCCAGGACTGTATACAGTTTCAATATAGTTAAACCGTCAGAAATTGAAGTGATTATTATCAGAATGGAAAATTATAGTTAAACAACATATGAACTACCAGGGAATTAGTCACCATTTTAGAAAATTGCAGAAATGAACCATTATGGTCTATAGATAATGTCCAAAAACTTCAGGTTAAAGAAGCAGCTTGACACAATATCAGTATATCACAGAACTTCTAGTGGACTACTGAATTAAGCAAATTAACATGAATTTTCATTTGATTCGACAAATCAAAATAGCAGACACACCAAAGCATCTAGATCGCTTGTTCACATTTCCGAAACAATATCTCAAGTCCTAATTCTTTTACTATTGCCATCTTGCACATAGAGAAGATAAAGGCATTATCTACTGCCAATTTTCATTCCTTGACCTACTGACCTCTTGTGCAGCTAGCCACAGGGCGACTCTTGTGCAGCTAGCCACAGGGCGAGTAGGACTGTAGAAGGGGTGGGCGTCCGGTGTCTGGAGACCAGCTAAGGCATGTAGATGTGGACTCGTGGTCACGGAGAGAACCGGTCTCGCCATCGCCGTCTTGCAGGGAATCTTGGGCGGCCTCGGATCTTCTTCACCAAGATCTACAAGGATCAGTAAGGGGAGCAGAGATAAGAAATCCTAGCAGAGGTAGGGAGGTGCGGGATACAACATGCGGAGGCTGGGGTGTTGTCACGCAACGGAGGCAAGGACAGAGGGGGCCATCCATGGGTGGCGACGGTGGAAGGGGCGGTCTCACTCGAGGCGGAGCCGGGGAGGAAGAGATGCGCGATGCGTCCGTCGGGGAAGGGAAACACTCCTGGCCAGATGACTCGTGGCTTCCTGCCCAGCCCCGTGGAAAACAACAGGATGCGGGCAGTAATCCCGCGTCTAGGGTGGATCCGCTGAGCACGAGCTCAAAGGGCAGCCTGGAGGAAGGGAGGGTCGAGTGCAAGGGGAGGCATGCGGCGGGAGACGGTGAGGTCCGCACGAGCGCACCACCCATGGCGGACAGCCACTACTACACAGGGATCTGTAGAGGCGGCTCCTCATGATTCGTTGGGGGCAGTTTTGCCAACAGTCCGATAGCTGATTTGTAGGAGCGGCTCCGTTTCAAAAAACTTTACAAATCTAGGCAAAAAAAACAATTTTTTTTAAATCCAGGGAGGTCCTCATCAGTCAGCCACACGTACTGTATATGCTGGCTGGGTTCGAACCCACGACCTCGGGGTTGCGCGTTCTCTTCTCTGACCACTCCACCATCACTCACTTGTATCTATAACTGATTTTCTTTCCCCACATATTATGCTAAATCGAGTTTAAATTGATTGTTTGAGGCTCTAAATGAATTCAAATAAAAAAGTTGTTAACTATAAAATTTTATAACTTTTTGAGATCTACAACTTTCATTTTGCTAGTTTCTCCATCAGAGGTCGTTTATAAAATTTGAATTTTAAATTTAAGAAATTCAAACATAGTTTTCCTTAACAAGATGACTTCAAATCAAAAAGTTGTCAACTATAAAGTTTCATAACTTTTCGAGATCTACAACTTTCATTTTTGTTGTTTGTCCATCCGATGTCGTTTAAAAAATTCAAATTTTAAATTTTTGAAAATTCAAACGTAGTTTTCCTTGACAAGATGATTTCAAATTAAAAAGTTGTCAACTACAAAGTTGTATAACTTTTTGGGATCTACAGCTTTTATTTTGGTTGTTTCTCTATCCGAGGTCGTTTGAAAATTTTGAAATCCAAATTTGAGAAATTCAAATGTTGTTTTTCTTGACAAAATTAACTCAAATAAAAAAGTTGTCAACTACAAAGTTCTATAACTTCCTGAGATCTACAACTTTTGTTTTGGTCATTCGACATAGTGGTTGTAACGTTGTTCATAAATTTTACATATCCCTCTTATAGTTTATGGAAATATAAGAGATATATATAAATTTTGTGAACAATGTTACTACCACTTTGTCGGATGAAGTGACCAAAAGAAAAGTTATAGATCTTGATGAGTTCTACATCTTTTACGTTCATGACTTTTTCAGCTGAAATCATTTAATGTTTCAAAATAACGTTTGAAGTTGTCATTTTTTTTAAATTCAAAATTGATAAAACACAGTCACATGAAAAAGATGGACAAAATTTGAAGTTAGTATGAGAGAGAAATACTAGTTACAAGTTTTAGCCAGAAATTAAAAAGAGAAATCAATGTTGTTCAACAATTTCAAGATTAAGTTTTAAATAGAATTTTGAAGCAGTAAATGATTTAAAATAAAAAAGTTATAAACATCAAAGTTTCATAACTTTTCAAGATCTACAACTTTTATTTTTGTCATTTCTCCATCCGAGGTCGTTTGAATAAATTTAAATTTTAATGCTTAATTTTTACTATTTGGCATCTATTCGTAGAAGACTCAATATAGGGCCACCCCTACAAATCAAGCCATTTGTAGGGGCGGTTGATAACACCAGCAACCCCTATAATGGATTTGTAGGGGTGGCTCGTTTGGACACCATTTGTAGGGAAGGCTCAAAGAGAGGCCCCTAAAAAAAGGGGCATTGCTACAAATCCTTTTGTAGTAGTGAGCAAGCGGCACGCAAGGGAGGTGGATGCACCAGCGACAGATGGCGACCATGGTGAGAGAGAAGGGGACAGAAGAAAGATGGAGAAGAAAGAGTTAGGGAAAATAAGAGGTAAGGCTAACTTTATAAATCTTTACGGTGGGGACGAAGCCTCCACGGGAAAAAGAGGAATAAGAAGGGTACAAAAAAGGTGGTACAAGAATCTCAGCACCCAGAGGACACTCCATTAGGCAACGATGCAAAGCAGAGAAGAATTCCTGCCTTGGTAATGTGGTACCTGCCAGTGACCGACCGCTTGAGACGTATGTTCCTAAACCCTAAAGAAGCTGCACTCATGACATGGTGGGATGATGAGCGCAAGGTGGATGATGATAAGATTGCACATCCGGTTGATTGTAGTCAGTGGCAAAGGTTCGATGAGAAGCACAAAAAATTCAGCGATGACCAAAGGAATATACGGTTTGGCTTGAGCACCGATGGAATGAATCCCTTCAATGAGAGGATGAGCGACCACAACACTTGGCCAGTGATCTTGACCATGTACAATATCCCAACATGGTTGTGTTAGAAGAGAAAGTACCTTCTCCTCACTATTCTTATTTCTGGCCCTAAACAACTAGGCATTGATATAGACGTGTTCCTTGAGCCTTTGATGCAAGCAATGGAGAGGCTATGGAGGCATGGGGAGCCAATGTACGATGCGTTTCGAAAGGAGGACTTCATATGAAGAGCAATAATATTTGTTACTACCAATAATTACCCCGCACTGTTTGCTTTGTCTAGACAGATCAAAGGGAAGATGGATGCTTGGTTTGTTTGGATGGTACTATATGGGTGTACCTGGATGCATCCAAGAATATAGTTTACCTAAGGAACCGACGCTTCTTAATGACAAGTCACAAGTACCGCAGCAAATTATTCTTTAGATTTTAAGACAACACCCCAGAGATTGAACCCCTCCGGAGAGACGTCATAACGGAGAACATGTGTACAGAATGGTGAAAAACATACGCGTCGTCTATGAAAAGAAGAATCCAAATGGGACGAACAGAGATAGAAGCTGTCGAGGATCTAATACTGGGATACCCAATGAGGTAGAGTTGATAAGCACCAATGACATTCCCAATCGAACAAGAGCGCAACAACGCCTCTCGCCCGGTCCCCGAGGGCGAGACGACGCCTCTCGCACCGGCCCCTGAGAGCTAAACTCCGCCTCATCCGACCCCCAAGGGCCAGACTCCACCTCGTCCGACCCCAGGGGCCAGACTCTGCCTCGTCCGGCCCCCAAAGGCCAGACTCCGCCTCGTCTGACCCCCGAGGGCCGGACTCCACTTCGTCTGACCCCCAAGGGCCGGACTCTGCCTCGTCCGACCCCCGAGGGCCAGACTCCGCATCGTCCGGCCCTCGAAGGCCAGACTCCGCCTCGTTCGACCCCCGAGGGCCGGACTCCGCCTCGTCCGACCCCCGAGGGCCAGACTCCGCCTCGTCCGACCCCCGAGGGCCAGACTCCGCCTCGTCCGGCCCCCGAGGGCCAGACTCCGCCTCGTCCGGCCCCTGAGGGCCACACTCCGCCTTGTCCGACCAACAAGGGCTGAACATTGCCTCACGTGACGCCCTCACCCTGCCCCTCCATGATGGCAGGAACAGGGTAAGACATGACGTTAGAGTCAAACCATGGAAGCAAGGACCATGCCCTGCTCTACTGACCAGTGCCATCAAAGTACGATGGGACTGGCGCTTTAGGCCCTACCGGACATGAGAGAGCCTGAGTAGTACTGTGGGCGTCGGGTTTTACGGCCTACAGTATTGTGGGCGCCGCCTTCAAACCTCGGGCATGGAGTCTGACATGAACACTGCAATAGGACTCATGTCCCCGATGCTAACAAGCGTGCAGGTGCCGTACCGTTCACCCCCCATAGTATCGTAGGCCGGTACTCCTGCCCGACACACCGCCCGTAGAGGCGGGATGGGACGTGACCACTTGCAGAACGCAACATCATCTGCACACAAGTACCCGGCGAATGTGCCAACCTTTGACATCAGCTGGTCGTGTCTGAGGCTAGCTTGGAGGAAAAGGAAGACTCGAGCCCTTCAAAGGACCATCTTTGTAACCCCTGCTCCCCCCTTCGTCTATAAAAGGGAGGACAGGGCTCCCTAGTGAAGAGGGACAAAAGAAATCGACTTTTAACGAACAACTCACATACAGACGAGCTCATAGAGCATTCAGTTCCACACACACACAGCCAAGTCACCGCCAGGCCCTTGGTATCCTTTTGACCCCTCCATCAGAGACCTGGGACCCGTCCCTCTCTCGACCGTTTGTACCCCCTACTACGAACCACATTCGATGCTAATAATACAAACAGCAGCAGCAGTAGACTGGACGTAAGGACATTCGTCCTGAACCAGTATAAACCTTGTGTCCTTTAGCACACCATGCGGGCCTAACGTTTATCAATTATAAATTCACTCGCCGGTGTTTGTTCGAAACACCGATAGTTGGCGTGCCAGGTAGGGGCCTTTACGCGTTCCAAACCAGGCCACGGATGGCTAACCACGACGTCAGCTAGGTCCCAGGCGCACATGTGCGCTTTGGGAGTCTAGATTTTGTCATTACGGTGGGGGGAGAGTTGGTATGGGTGAACACCACCATCCATTCTCTCCCCTCCATCGTCCTCGACCACAAGCGGCTGGGACGCCAGCTCGGCATCTCCCTCGGACCCCAGCAGTCCAGGGAGAACCAGCGTCGCCTCACCCTTTCCAACGACAATGACGTGGCATGACCTTCTGGAAAGAGCCACCTCTCTCCGGAGCACCACGTGCGGAGCGCCCCGACAGCGTTTCCGTTCGGTCTCCGCAACGCCGCGGCAACCGCTTGCCACCTCCTAGCACTGCGCATGGTTCAAACTCCCACGGACAGCGAGTTCATTGGGGTAATTGAACATGACACGAAGTCCCTCCACAAACTCCTCGCCAAGGAGCCAGAATCATCCTCCAGCTCTGGCTCTAGCAGAGGGAGCCATGACCCTTCCCTGGAATGCTTCATGGCAGAAACCTCCGAGGAACATGTCGAAAGCATCTCTGAGGGGGAGGCTACCCCAATAGACAACCCTAACGTCATAATTGGAGGGGAGGCGGTGGCCCCGTCCGACGTAAAGATGGAGCAGCTGAGAGCACGAAAGCTGGAGATCGATGACGTCGGACAACAGCTTGTTCGGGAGTACCAGAAGATCGATGAGGAAATCAAGCACCGCGGAGACGGTGGGCATGCACGCGCCACTGCTCGTGATTTATACCAGAGGATCCTCACCAACGACGGAACCCTCCCTCACTTCGCTCAGGCAAGCCAGAACATCACCGCTGCAACAGCCTTGTTTCACGGCCTTCTAGACGCCACGACGTCCGAAGATCGCCAGGCCCGCCGAGAAATCCGCACGTTGCTCGAGCGTGCAGCGGCACAGCAGGCGGAAAGCTCATTGTCTCAACAACATGAGCTCGACGCCAGCCAGCGCACGCCCTCGGTGCATCCCGCCAAGGACGCGTCGATACACCAGTCACCGCCAGGCGGCAGGCAGCGCACCCCTATTCCGGTGCACCAACGTCCCAGCCACAACCGCGATGCACGCAACACCATCGACGCCCGTAGACACGCCCACCACGACTCAGGAGAAGGAGCCAGACGCGGCTACCACCCTCGACGCAGCGAACGCTATGATAGCGGCGAGGACCAGAGCCCGAGCCCCAGCCTACCGGGCCCCCAGGCCTTCGGCCGGCACATCCTCAACGTTGCTTTCCCGCCAAGGTACCGACCGCCTACCAACATCCCTACATATTCTGGAGAAACAAACCCCGGGCTTTGGCTCGAAGACTATCGGCTTGCCTGTCAAGCCGGTGGCGCGAATGATGATGATTTTATCATTCGCAATCGCCCACTATTCTTGGCCGATTCGGCGCGAGCATGGTTGGAGCACCTACCGTCCAACGCCATCCAGAGTTGGGTGGACTTGAGGGAAATCTTTGTGGGAAACTTCCAGGGCACGTACAAGCGCCCTGGGAACCCATGGGACCTCAAGAACTGCCACTAGAAGGCCAATGAAACCTTCCGCGGGTACATCCGGCGCTTCTCCCGGCAGTGTAACGAGCTCCCTAACGTCGCCAACGCCGACGTAATAGGAGCCTTCCTATCGGGGACCACCTGTGAGTCTTTGGTTCACAAGCTGGGACGCAAGGGCCCACAGACCACCAAGGAGCTCCTGGATATTGCCACTAGCCATGCCTCACGAGAGGAGGCAGTCAGGGTGATCTTCAACCATTCCGATGGCAAGGCAAGGTGGGACAACGGCGCCGGCGAAGGTGGCTCCAACCGTCCTGCCAAATGAAAAAAATAAGAAGCAACGGCGCGATGACTCACTCGTGGCCGCTACCGACCGTAAGGGTGGCTGGAAGCCCGCGGAGGGCACTCCGAACCACTTCGAAAAAATGCTCGAGGGACCGTGCCTGAACCATGCCTTCTCGGCCAAACATCTATACAAGGATTGTGGCCTCATGCGCAAGTACATGTTTGGAGGCCTCAACAAGGGGGAGCAGGGGAAGGAACCGGTCCCCACCACAGACGACGCCAAGGAGAAGGATGATGCCTTCCCAACACTGAACGACGCCCTTATGATCTTTAGAGGATCAACGGCATGTGGCTCCAAGCGCCACTAGAAGGTCGCATGCCGCGAGGTCTATACTACCGCGCCGGCCACACCTGCCTTCCTCCGGTGGTCGAAATCCACTATAACCTTCGACCGAGCCGACCATTCGGTCGCTGTCCCACACCCGGGAAAGTATCCGCTGGTAGTCGACCCAATCGTCGGCCCAAAGCGACTCACAAAAGTACTGATGGATGGAGGCAGCGGCCTCAACATCATGTACGCCAAGACACTCGACGAGATGGGCGTCGACCGGTCGAACCTCCACCCGATCCGAGCACCTTTCCACGGCGTCATGCCTGGTAAACAGGCCATGCCACTAGGGTAGATCCATCTGCCCATCACCTTCGGGGATCAGCTCAACTACAGGACTGAGACCCTCATCTTTGACGTGGTGGGGTTCCCCCCAACTTTCCACGCCATCCTGGGACATCCATGTTACGCGAAGTTCATGGCCGTTCCAAACTATACCTACCTCAAGTTAAAGATGCCAGGCCCCTGTGGGGTCATCACCGTCAGCACCTCCTTCCAGCATGCCTATGAGTGCGAGGTCGAATGCTGCGGCCACGCCACAGCAATCGTTGCCTCTGAAGAACTCACCGCCCTCCAGGAAGAGGTGACCGGAGAAGCACCCGATGCCAAGAAATTGGCCGGGTCATTTGAATCGATAGAGGGCTCCAAAGAGGTCCTCATAGATCCCAGCAACTCCGAGGGTAAAACGGTATGCATCGGAACCACGCTCTCCTCCGGATAGGAAAGCGCGCTCATCGACTTCCTCCGCGACAACAAAGACGTTTTTGCATGGAAACCCTCGGATATGCCAGGCATCCCAAGGGAGGTCGCCGAGCACACCTTGAACATCCACCCGGGCTCTAAGCCAGTAAGGCAATGCCTACGCTGCTTCGACGAGAAGAAACGCAGGACCATCGGCGAAGAGATAGCAAAGCTATCGGCCACCGGGTTCATCAAGGAAGTATACCACCCAGAGAGGTTAGATAATCACGTCCTTGTGTGAAAGAAGAGCGGGAAATGGAGGATGTGTGTCGATTACACAGGTCTCAACAAAGCATGTCCAAAGGATCCGTTTCCTTTGCCACGTATAGACCAAATAGTCGACTCTACCTTGGGGTGCGAAACCCTCTGCTTGCTTGACGCATACTCTGGATACCATCAAATCGTGATGAAAGAATCCGACCAGCTCGCGATGTCTTTCATCACCCCCTTCGGATCATACTGCTACGTCACAATGCCATTCGGTCTAAAGAACGCTGGGGCTACGTACCAGCGATGTATGCTCAAATGTTTTGGAGACCGCATCGGGCGAACCGTTGAGGCCTACGTCGATGACATCGTGGTCAAGACCAAACAGGTCGACCGCCTGGTTGCCGATCTTGAGCAAATCTTTGTGAAACTCTGGGCGAACGACATCAAACTCAATCTCGAAAAATGTGTTTTCGGGGTCCTAAGGGGCATGTTGCTCGGCTTCATCATCTTTGAGCGCGGCATTGAGGCCAACCCGGAGAAAATCTCGGCCATCGCAAGAATGGGCCCGATTCAGAACATAAAAGGGGTTCAACAAATCACTGGGTGCCTCACCGCACTCAGTCGATTCGTCTCACGCCTCGGCGAACGGGGTCTCCCCCTTTACCAGCTTCTAAAGAAAGCCGATCGCTTTGTATGGACGTTCGAGGCTCAGGAGGCCCTTGACGGGGTAAAACAACTTCTGATGAAGCCCCCGATCCTGGTTCCTCCGAGTGACGACGAACCCCTCTTACTATACATAGCGGCCACCACTCAGGTGGTCAGTGCTGCCCTGGTAGTAGAGCGGGAGGAAGAGGGACACTCCCTTTAGGACCAGCGTCCAGTATACTTCGTCAGCGAGATACTGTCTGACTCCAAGACCCGTTACTCTCAGATCCAAAAACTCCTATACGCCATCCTCATCACCAAGAGGAAGCTACGCCATTACTTCGGGTCACACCCAGTGACCGTCGTAACATTGTTCCCCCTCGGCGAAGTCATCCATAGCTAGGAAGCCACAGGAAGAACCACGAAGTGGGCGCTTGAACTAATGGATCAAGGCATCACATATACCGCCCGAACGGCGATTAAGTCCTAGGTGCTAGCTGACTTCATCGCGGAATGGACTGAGGTCCAGACGCCACCAGCCGTCGTCGATCAAGAGTACTGGACAATGTACTTCAATGGATCACTAATGAAGAAGGGCGCCGGCACATGGCTGGTCTTCGTGTGACCCCTTGGGTCCGCATGAGGTACATGGTTCGTCTCTATTTTCCCTCATAAAATAATGTGGCCGAATATGAGGCACTCATCAACGGCCTACACATCGCCATCGAGTTGGGCATCCGACGCCTCGACATCCGAGGTGACTCCCAGCTGATCGTCAACCAAGTGATGAAGGAGTCAAGCTGCCATGATGCCAGAATGGCTGCATATTGCTAGGAGGTCTGACGGTTGGAGGACAAGTTCAACGGTCTCGAGCTCAACCACATCCCAAGGCGCCTCAACGAGGCGTCCGACGCACTTGCGAAAGCCGTGTCTGGCCGAGAGCCGGTGCCGATGGGTGTGTTCGCTAGCGATCAACACAACCCCTCGGTGCGCTACGAAAGGTCAGAGTCGGCCGACGATGGCCCTTCAGAGCAGACCCCAGGGGCCAACCTACCAATGGCTCTATCCGACCCCGAGGTCATGGAGCTTGAAGTGGATCCAACAATGGAGCATGACCCTCCAGATGACTAGAGAACACTCTACATCAACTACCTCCTCCACGATGTGTTACCAGCAATCAAGACGGAAGCTCGACGGCTCGCACGTCGCGCCAAGTCCTTTGTTCTTGTAGAGGGCGAACTCTACAAACGAAGCCACACCGGGATTCTCTAGCTTTGCATCCCTAGCGAACAGGGAAAACTACTGCTGAGCGACATCCATGGTGGGGTCTGCGGTCACCACGCCGCGCCGAGGACCTTGGTTGGAAACGCATTCCGACAGGGCTTCTATTGTACCTCCGCGGTATCCGACGCCGAGCAAATCGTACGCACCTGTGAAGGGTGTCAGTACTATGCTCGACAAACTCACATCCTAGCCCAGACACTCCAGATGATTCCCATCACGTGGCCCTTCGCGGTCTGGGGGCTTGACCTAGTTGGGCCATTCAAAAAGGCGCCCGGAGGCTTCACCCACCTACTTGTCACCATAGACAAGTTTACAAAATGGATCGAAGCTCGACCAATCTCTACAATCAAATCCGAGCAGGCTATGCTGTTCTTCCTCAACATCATCCATCATTTTAGAGTACCAAACTCCATCATCACAGACAACGGCACGCAGTTCACTGGTAGGAAATTCATCCAATTCTATGATGAACAACACATCCAGATCGATTGGGCGGCCATCGCGCACCCCCGGATGAACGGGCAGGTCGAGCGCGCAAACAGCATGCTCCTACAGGGCCTCAAGCCTAGGATCTTCAACTGGTTGAACAAGTACGGTGCACGCTGGGTCGCCGATCTCCCCGCAGTACTCTGGAGCCTGAGAACAACTCCCAGTCGAGCAACCGGCTAGACTCCTTTCTTCATGATCTACGGCGCCGAGGCCATCCTTCCAATGGACCTCGACTACGGAGCGCCAAGGATCAGGGCATATGACGAACAGGGAGCCGAAGCATCACACCAAGATGCCATGGACCAACTAGACGAAGCTCGTGACATCGTCCTCCTCCGTTTGGCCAAGTACCAGCAGGCTCTACGGCGATACCACAGCCGACGGGTGCGGGACCGAGCCTTCAACGTTGGGGACCTCGTTCTCCACCTTGTGCGGAGCAACAAGGACGGCCACAAGCTCTCCCCGCCATGGGAAGGACCATATGTCGTCGCGGAGGTACTCCATCCAGGTGCCTACAAGCTGAAAACCATCGACGACAAGGTCTTCACCAACGCCTGGAACATCGAACAGCTACGCCGTTTTTACCCTTAAATAAACGCTTACTCTTTCTTATCAGTTTGTGTCTTTACAAAAACCCAACCTTTAGTGACGATCGACCCCTGCAAAAATCACAAAGGGTCGGACCTCACTCAGGGGCTGATATAAGTAATACAAGTACGTTTACCCTGCAAGAACTTCCTATGTTACATTTGCAAACATTCTCTAAATGTTTTCCGGTCTCCTCATAACCAAGTTCTAAGGACCAAGATTTCGAGAACAAATTCTGACAACAACTAGGTAGGACTGCGAGAGACCCACGCCCCAGTGGCTGCAACCTCTTTGCTCACCAGCGTAGTCAGAATTAATTCACCCGCACTCCTGGTTCCTTACGGTTTGATCCATGGGAAGGATCAGAGGGCACTGAAGCCTCTTCTGCAGGAAGAGGAAGTTGAAAAGCTGTTTGCCACAACAAAGGATGAAAATTTGTTCATTCTTCGCACAAATTCACCACTTACAAAGTGATTCCATCACAAAAAGGACCAATGTACTCGTAAATTGAGAAGACTGTTTACTCGGGGGCTCCCCCATGAAACTCACCCAATTACAGTTTTCCCTAGTTTTATTACAAGTACTACGACGGCCACCACGCCAAGCTCTCCATCGGCAACGACCTGGCAGTACACAGGCCAGTTCGTCTACGGAGACCACCGTGCCACTCTCTCCATCGGTGATGTCCCACCGATCCGTAGGACCCCCGAGGGCGCCATCATCTGCAATGACGAGCACCACGCCGGTGATTGTGGTACCCCTTCGCCGAGGCACCCAGGGACTACGCCATCGTCATCAGCCACAACCCTGACAATGGCGTCTGGATGGGGGACGCCCGCCACCGAAGGAAAGCCACCAAGAATGATGGTGAGGTCGACAACGCTCGGCACCTTCCGGTGTCCCTCCTCCTTCGATGATGGCGACCCCTTCTCGGCAAAGACAACCCGCACCATCTCATCTACGTTGAATGACCTCCAACTTGACATCACACTCCGGATTCACGAACGAATCAGTGAGTTTCTCTCTCTCTGGCATTACCCTTCCTCACTCAGGAACCGCCGCGACGGACAAACACGTCCGTTGGAGAGAAAGAAGAAGAGGTAGCGGCTCAGAGGCATGTTAAAAGAGATGGGATGAGAGCTCCCCTCTGCTCCCTATTTAAAGAGGAGGCGCTGCGGCTAAGGAAAGACGAAAGGTTGGGACAAAAAACTCTCTCCCTTCCTCTACTTAATGCAGATATGAAATCGACGCTGACGGAAAGCCGAGGGGACGCGCCTAGATTGACAGGACGCGCTCCTATCAAACAAGACGTTGCATGGATAGGGCCCACCACTACCGCGTGCCGGACGCGGCAATTAAAGCGCGCACACGCAGGCAAACCCCCGCTTCCCCAGGCAGGACAACAGAATGATCTGACGATGGAACCCTTGCCCAGGGGGCCCAACAAGCCGCCTGGGCCAATCGAATGGCCCAGGCAAAACGACGAGCCAACGGCTGATGAAAGATAAGCATCTCTGGTTTCTCGCTTTCATGTTAAAATTCACTTCCGAGCTCCCGACCCCAGCATCAGCAGGGATACGGATATCGCTCGGGGGCTGCTGAGGTTGTCTACCAGTCTAGACATCCTTTGCACCCGACCCCTCTGTACATTTAAGGCCGAGGGCACGGTATGCGGGCATAGAACTTTGAGTAAAACTGGGCAAGCCAGCAGACCCTACGCCCCGATGGCTATGGTGTTTTTGTTCGCTTGAGAAAATCGAACTCATAGTCCCCCGCTTCCCCAACCTCGGCATCCACCTTCTCGAGAAGGGCTTGGAGGGGCCCACCTATAGAATCCACCCAGGGAGAAGCTATCAGGTCGCCCAAGTCAATCGAACGACCCGGATCGCCACCAAGATATAGAATCGAAAAATACTCTTGCCGGTCGCACCGGCCCCATCATGAGATATCGGGCTCGAACCCCGCGCGAACACGTTTGGTAGGAGCTTTTCATCGCTCATACCACCAAGGTAACATTACCGACCCCACCTTCATTTCGATTAAAATTGCACATTCAAAACATTGTATATACGAATCACTGCATCCCAACACTTTGTGTCACATCACGAAACGACAGTCACCTCATTCAATATGAGCCGCAACAGACTAAGGTTCGAAGGCCGGCCTACAAAGGGCTCGAGGCCGCATCGTGTCAAACAGAGCCAGGGAGAAACAACTAAGACGAGCCCCAGCGGCCCTGCCCGACCTCGTTCAAAAGCAGACTGGGACATCTCGACCTTTTCTCATTCGATTCTAACCCCAAGACAAACCCACAGAATCTCCACCGAGGAGAGGCCAGCAGGCCACTTGAGCCTATCGAACGGCTCAGGCATCAGTCGGGAGGCGGGTTAAGAAGTTGTGGAGGGCCAGCTGAGGGCTCTGCCGACCCCGTCAGCAAATGATGGACCCGGATTCCACATGAACGTATCCGCTAGTGAGCTCATTGAGCGTAACACTTGGCCATCGAGGCAAGTGTCGTCTGCTCAGCCCCTCCGATTGCGAAAGTCGAGGACGGGGTAACACGCGAAATACGGCCAACCCCTATCAGACCCTAATAGGGCTTGGGGGCTCGAGCCGCTTGATCCAGAGACAGAGGTTCAAAGGGGTACGGGCTAATACAAGCGCGAGATTGCTTCTCTCGCTCAGATCTCCAGTAAGACCCGAGCCCCGCAACTACATGGGGACGGATCTCACTCGGGGGCTGGTAAAGGTACGGCTACCTCCCTTCGCCCTTTTTTCGAAAACAAACATTACATCAGACAAAGGGAAGGGTCAGATCGAATAAACACTCTTTGTGACTGCGGAAAGGGAAGAAGGTGAGATCAAATAGAAACAAAATTACGAAGCAACACCACAAAACTACTTCCAAACATGAAAGTACCGACACTTGTTCGCATATTACATATAAAGTGTTTATCAAATTTATTCGACTAACTTCTTCCGCGGAGGAAGAACCAGTTCTTTCAGACTGTCCGCCAGGTTTTTCGCAAGAGGAGCCACCGTCTTCTCAATTGCGTCTAGCTCAGCATCCTCATAAGTAGGCGGGAAGCCTTCGCTCATCACCGACAGGTTGATCTCCTTCTCGTAATGAGAATGGGCAATGGTGAAGGCTTGGGTAATCCAGACATGAAAAGCACTCTCCTCAAGCTGGCCCACCCGAGCCGTGATACCAGCGGCATGGGCCATAAGGGAGCTGGTCCCCGCCTCTTGCACCACCTGCAGGTTGTCGCAGACCACCAGAACGGTGGAAGATAGGTGATCATACTCATCACCTTCGGCTTGGAGAAGCCCCCGCGCATCGGCAAGGTCAGCATGTAGCCTGACAGCAGTTTCCTCGACCTCCAGCCTGCGGGCCACCGCGGTTCCAAGTTCCGTCCGGAGGGACTCAGCCTCCTGACGCGCTTTGTCGTGCTCTCGGATGGCCCGGTCGCACTCCTCGAGGGAAGTGCTGCGCTCCGATAGAAGTCGTTCTTTGGCCCGGCGTGCCTCTTCCCGCTCCCTGCATAGCCGATCAATCAGCACAGCATCCTGGTCCGCCCTCCGCTGAAGGTCCGAGGACCTATTCTCAGCCTCCCGCCTGAGATCCCGCTCTGTCTCTAGCTCGCTCAGGAGCTCGGCGGCTCGCTTACTGGCCTCGACATTCGTCCGGACAAGCTCGTCCCGCTCCTTTTTGATCTGGGCGGCCTCCTCCTCATCCAGCTTCACCCTCGCCACCAAGTCCTCGAACCTCCCGTGGGTCTCCTCCGTGTCCCGGTGCGCCTGGGCCTCCCGCTACTGGGCGACAGCAAGCTGCGCGCCCACGTCTCCACGTAGTCGGGCCTCCTTGATAAGGCGATCCCACTCCGCCTTCTGCTCGTAGAGGAACTGGGATTTGTTCCGACTACGAGAAACAAGGATCTGGAAAGAAGACCGGCATTAAGAAATACGAAAACATAAAGGCACTTGAAGAAAGAGGAAAACAAGGGAGAACGAATGGATACCTAGCTAGTAAGAACGAAGATTTCACGCAGGACCCCTCTGCCCTAGTCCAGGGCATTCATCATGGTCGAAAGCCTGATGTCAAGACTCTCTCGTTCCAAGCTCTCGGCATGATTGTCGAGCGTGAAAAGGGCCGACGTCGGGTCCTGAGCAGCCATCCACTGAAGCGGCAGCTCGCCCCGCGTGGGGGAACGGCTGCCTCCCAACAAGGGGGCCAGGGCGACTCCCTCCTGGTCCTCCGCACCGCCGCCACGATGCCTGAAGACCCTCCGACTGGGTCCTCCTCCATCTAGGCCACCTCAAGCGCCACGGGTGGATCCACCAACGGTGCTGATCCTGTCACCCTCTCGGACACCACCATGGCGACACCTAGCCCCACCGGGCTTGTCGTGGCCGCGGTTGTCTCCACCTAGGCCTCCGATGGCATGGACACCATGGCGGTGTACGGCTGCTCCTGGCACGATGCGGTCACATCCACCTCCACCGGGGCCTCTAGTGGCGCAGACCGCACTACGCTCTTGGGCACCACCGTGGCTACGCCCGGCTGATCCTGGCTCGGCGCGGTCACGACCATGACCACCGGCGATACAGGACCCTCAGCCGGTGGTACCGCACCCGCCACAGACGTTCTCGCCTGCTCGGTGGCCACCAAAAGCGCGGGCGCCACGATGACCGCCGTCGAGCCGGCCAGCACGGCCGTGGCATCATCACCACTCCTACCTAAAGCAGGAGTAACATCGGCCGATGCCGCCCATCCCGCCTGGCGGGCAAGGCTCTTCTTGGGCGTTGGTCCCAGACGGCGGCCCGTCCGCAAGAATCTGCATAGTGGAACAAGCATAAAAGTCAAGACAGAAAAATGAAACGGAAGAGAAACAGGGGAGTCAGTGGCTTACCCTGACGCCTTCGGCCGGCAGGGTCGCTTTGGGGATGAACCTCCAGACCCCTGCCCCGACTCGTCGGGGTGAGACCGCTTCGAAGCTGCCTCCCGCTCCTAGGCAGGGAAGTTCAGCTCCCTCATCACCGAGGGCGCAGCAGTAGGGCCACCCCTCCCGGTCAACACCTCAGGTGGGGCACTAGAACCGCCCCCCTCTGTGAGCTCAAGGGGCATGGCGTCGGAGCCACCCCCCTCCATCAGCATCTCGGGAACCTCCTCGGATCTGGCCACCCACCGATCCTCTGCCGGCACCCCACACGAAGCGGCGGACTCTTCGGCTCCAACCTCCGCCGACCTTGCGGACTCGCTTCCCTCTGCGCGGGACATGAGGGGTTCCTACATGGACGGAGGGGCGCTAGTCAGCGTGCGCTCATCATCCAGGATGCCCCAATCCACACCGGCGGCAACCTCATTGTCATCATCATCATCATCGTCATCATCGTCGTCATCACTGCTTACATCCTCTCCTCGATTCCGTGCTTCCTGCTTCCGTTGCTTCTCCTGTTTCTTCTGCTCCCTTGCCTGCTTGTCCCACTCAGCCACGATGCGATTCGCCATCGCCACGACATGATCCTTCGATAATGGGACTGGGCAGTCCTTGAAGATTAGTCTCCTCGGCTGGTCTGGCCATCCCAAAAGTTGGTATCAAAAGGTCGGAAACTCAAACGACAAGAGAAGCACGGGGAAGAAAAACTTACGAATTCCAAAAACCCTGGTTCCGACTGCATTGGGGGATGCCCCAGCACTGGATACATGTGTCCGAGGGGGGAGCTGGTGGTGTCCTTCGAAAGCTCCATCACCTCCTTGATACGCTGCGCCACCTCGGAGGGAGCAAGCACCTCATCAACAAGCACCATTCCCTCGAACGACTCTCTAGGAACCATCCGGTACAGGGGAAGCGCGCGCGCCATCAGTGGCGCCACCCTCCTCGCATGGTAGGCACCAATAATCCCCAACCCCTTCATGCCCTGGACCTTCAGAGTATGAATGGCGGCGAGAAGGTCGGCAAGGTGTTTCTTCGCCGGAGTCGGGCAGCCCCACAGCCACGACTTTGGGGCCTGGTCGATAAGACGCCCAGAGTACTTCGGCAAGGTGGCACTCACGTCATCCTTGATGTAAAACCACTGCAAATGCCACCCCTTATTTGAGGTCGATAGACGCATCAGCGGGTAGTCCCTTGACCGAGTGGGGCGCAGATGAATACTGGCACAACCCATCGGCATGTTCACATCCTTCCCCCCAATCTTCCTCTTCGACAAACTGACGGTGAATAAGTGCCACCACAAATCGAAGTGGGGATTGATCCCCAAGAAACCCTCACACAGGGCAACAAATGCCACCATGTGCTAAACATCGTTGGGGGTAAGATGTTGCAACTCCACCCGGTAATAATCCAACAACCCCCGAAGAAATCTATGCACAAGTACGGCAAATCCCCACTCATGAAAGATGGCAAAGGACACGACATACCCTTTGAGCGGCGCCGGCTCACTCTCATCACCGGGCAGCACCCACTCCCCGATGATGAACAGCGGGCGGAGGAGGCCACAGGGGACGAGGCCCTCCAAACATCGTGGAGTAACAACGGATCTGCCCCACAGCTCCATCGAAACACTAGGGGGAGGATGGGTGCAAGCTCAACGGGGCAGCGGTGCGAATGCGAGCTCGACGGCGGTAGCGAATGAGGACGCGGACCCAACGGCGACAGCAGTACTGGCATGGGAAGCTAGGGCAATTGGCGGTGAAGGGTGTGGATGCGAAGACAAGGGGCCGGAGTATAGAACCTTAGGGGCGAACCAAGCGGTTTTATAGTGGTGACAGATGCGAGAAGGGCAACCATCTGCCTCGATCTCCAGACCTGCCACGCGCACCGCCGCGTCATGTCGTGGGACACGCGCCTGCAATCCCTATCCGCTCCCACCAAAATCACGCCAGACGGTTCACCTCCCCGGGCGACCGGACTCTTCTCCAAACAGAAGGGACGTGGGCGAGAAAAATTTCCTTCTCTGGTCCATCTAGGTCTAGAAAGACCGGGGTCGGCCCAACCATCTCGACGAACGTCTCAAGCAAAGGACGGGCCCACGAAGGACTGAGACTTCGGCACGCGAGCGCCAACGGGACTTCAACTTCTTAGGACAAAACCCCGACCAAGCTAAGCCCGGGCGACATCCTCGCAAACGGGACCCCAGGGTTCCCTCAAAGGCTATCTAGCTGAGAAAAGCGGAATCTCACTGTCCTACCCGCGAACGGTCCAAAAACACCCCCCGAGCGATTCCACCCGAATCACCTAGGGGCTCGGGGGCTACTGTCGGGGATCTAATACTGGGATACCCAATGAGGTAGAGTTGATAAGCACCAACGACATTCCCAATCGAACAAGAGTGCAACAATGCCTCTCGCCCAGTCCTCGAGGGCCAGACGACACCTCTCGCACCGGCCCCCGAGGGCCAGACTCCGCCTCGCTCGGCCCCTGAGGGCCAGACTCCGCCTCGTTCGACCCCCAAGGGCCGGACTCCACCTCGTCCGACCCTCGAGGGAAAGACTCTGCCTCATCCGGCCCCCGAAGGCCAGACTCCGCCTCGTCTGACACCCGAGGGCCAAACTCCGCCTCGTCCGACCCCAAGGGCCAGACTCCACCTCATCCGACCCCCGAAGGCTAGACTTGGCCTCGTCCAACCCCCGAGGGCCGGACTCCACCTCGTCCGGCCCCCGAGAACCAGACTCCGCCTCGTCCGACCAACAAGGGCTAAACACCGCCTCACCTGATGCCCTCACCCTGCCCCTCCATGATGGCAGGAATAGGGTAAGACAGGACGTTAGAGTCAAACCACGGAAGCAAGGACCATGCCCTGCTCTACTGACCAGTACCATCAAAGTACGACAAGATGGGCGCTTTAGGCCCTGCCGAACATGACAGAGCCTGAGTAGTACTGTGGGCGCCGGGTTTGACGACCTACAGTATTGTGGGCGTCGCCTTCAAACCTCGAGCACAGAGTCTGACATGAACACCGCAATAGGACTCACATCCCCGATGCTAACAAGCATGCGGGTGCCACACCATTCGCCCCCCACAGTATCGTAGGCCGGCACTCCTGCCCGACACGCCGCCCATAGAGGCAGGATGGGACATGACCACTTGCAGAATGTAGCATCATCAACACACAAGTACCCAGCGAACCTGCCAACCTCTGACATCAGCTGGCCGTGTCTGAGGCTTGCTTGGAGGAAAAGGAAGACTAGAGCCCTTCGAAGGACCTTCTCTGTAACCCCTGCTCCCCCCTTCATCTATAAAAGGAAGGACAGGGCTCCCTAGTGAAGAGGGACAAAAGAAATTGACTTTCAACGGACAACTCACATACAGACGAGCTCATAGAGCATTCAGTTCCACACACACACAGCCAAGTCGCCGCCAGGCCCTTGGTATCCTTTCGACCCCTCCATCAGAGACCTGGGACCTGTCCCTCTCTCGACCATTTATACCCCCTACTACAAACCACATTCGGTGCTAATAATACAAGCAGCAGCAGCAACAGACTGGACGTAGGGACATTCATCCAAAACCAGTATAAACCTTGTGTCCTTTAGCACACCATCTGGGCCTAACGTGCATCAATTATAAATTCACTCACCGGTGTTTGTTCGAAACACCGACAGAAGCACACCCCCTGTTGAAGGCGTACCTTTCAAGAAACAATCGATCTTCTTTTAGTATCTACCTTATTGTCCAGACTTGGAGGTCCCCCATGCCATTGATGCTATGCACATGCAGAAGAATGTCTTTAAGAGTCTCATTGCTACCTTGATGGACTGAAATCATGGAAAGACATGGTGCAACTAAATGTGATGCCACAGCTTCACCCGGTACCTGAGGCTAATAGAAAATACACTCTGCCCGCGACGTGCTTCAACCTAACACCAGACGAGAAGAGAGCTATATGCACTTTCCTGAGGGGGTCAAAGTCTCGATTGGGTTTTCAGCGAATGTGAAGAACCTAGTGTCGATGAAGGACTTGTTAATAACATACTGCAAGACTCACGGTTGTCATGTGATGCTGACAGTGTTTCTACCTATTGCAATCCGGGCTATAAAGCTAGAGTTCTTGAAAATGGCCATCACCCGCATGTGCTACTTCTTTTCGAAGATCTCACAGAAGACGATTGGCCAGCAAGTGCTGAGTGACCTACATGAATTTGTGGTGGAGACACAAAACCAACTAGAGCTGTGTTTACCTCCTACTATTTTTGATATAATGCCACATCTCATGATTCACATGGTTCATCAGATACAGGCGTTGGGCCCTTGATACTTGCATGAAATGTGGTCCTATGAGTGGTTCATGTCGGTTCTAAGTCGATATGTGTATAATCGAGCATACCCAGAGGGCTCCATGATAGAGGGTTATAGTACTGAAGAAGTCGTCGAGTGCTGTTAAGAGTACCTAAAAGTATAGAAAGGGATTGGTAAACCCGATTCTCATCACAAGGGTGGGCTGGCTGGGAAGGGCACCAGTGGTAGAAAAGTGTTCCTCGACCATGATTACAAAGAGGTGAGTCGGGCGCATTATAGTGTCTTGCAGAGTACACAACTATTGCAACCGTACATTAATGAACACTTGGCTATCATAATGGCGAAGAGAAATGGTCGTTCGAATGATTGGGTCGTGAAACAACACAAGCAACGACTAACTACATGGTTGAAGGACCAAAACATACCGCCTAGAGAAACCATAGATTCTATTACCATTAGTAGGTTGGCGGAGGGGCCATCGAGACAAGTGACATCTTGGAATGCTTATGACATCAATGGGTATATGTACTATGCCCACGTAAAGGATAGTAAATATGTGAACCAAAACAACGATGTTCGAATAGAGGCTCTCGATGCATTGGGGTGAAAGATCCAATACTTTGGCATCATTGAAGAGATATGGGAACTTGACTATGGAAGGGATATAACTGTGGCCCTGTTTCGATGCTGCTGGATCAAACAACACCAACTGAACAAGATCGGATTGAGAGTCCTGGACCTCGAGAATCTAGGCTACCAAGATGACCCTTGGGTGCTCGCTTCATGTGTCGCATAAGTTTTCTATATGTCTGACCCACAAAGTAACCTCCCACCCCGAAGAAGAAGACAAAGCACGTGGTTGCCTCCGGGAAACAACACATTATCGGAGTTGATGGAGTGGACGATGTTGAAGCTTACAATAACTACGATGAGATGCCGCTATTCACAGACTTTCCTAAGAAGATCAGTATTGTGGAAAAGAACCTATCCGAAGACATATTGCCATGGGAACGAAAAGTTGTTAAGGGGAAAGTCATTACAGTGGGCTAGCTAGTTGTTGAATGTAGAGTGTTTGTGTAAGTATGTGTTTGTAAGACTTCATTTATGCATGCGTGTCAGACTATATATTTATGTATGTGTGTAAGACTATATATTTTTGTATGTGTGTGAGACTACATTTATGCATATGTGTGAGACTACCCTTTGCAACATCCAGATGAATCTATTTCAACATCCACTCTATTACTACTAAAACTTTATGAAATCACTTAACACTTTATGAAATGAAGAAATGGCCAAAATAAAAGTAGGAGATCTTGACGAGTTATACAACTTTTATATTCATCACCTTTACAGCTGAAATCATTTATTGGTTGAAAATCAGGTTTGAAACTGTCATTTTCTGAAATTCAAAATTTGAATTCTCCAAAATTAGTGACAAAGATAGATGACTAGACTAAAATGATAGAGCATGATTTTAGAAAGTTTTAGGAAAAAAACCCATCACATTTGGAGTTAGTATGAGGGAGAACACACTTGTTCATCATTGATCATCATGAATAGTTGTGATATTTCTTTTTAATCTCTAGGTAAAATTTGTAACTAGTCTTTCTCCCTCATACTAACTCCAAATGAGCTCGACATCCCTAGGCCGCCATGACGCCGTGTGCCCCATCTCCACGGCGGCTAGGGTTTTAGAGCCCCCTGCCGGCCGACCCGCTGCCTCCTCCCCATCTCCGTGCCGTCCACATCCATGACCCGGTCCGCCGCCGCCTCGTTTCCGACGCTAGCGCCTCCTATCCGGACCCTCGGGCCACAGCTCGACATCCCTGGGCCGCCACAACGCCGCGTGCCCTATCTCCACGACGGCTAGGGTTTTAGAGCCCCCGGCCGGCCGACCCGCCGCCTCCTCCCCATCTCTGTGCCGTCCACATCCATGACCTAGTCTACCGCCACCTCATTTCTAACCTTGAGGTGTCGCGGGCCTGCTCCCCACCCTCCCGTGGCCAAGGTGCTCTTGCGCTCCGTTGTCCGTGCTCCCTCCCGCGGCGAGCGACCACGGTGCTCGAGCTCTCCGGCGTTCGCACTCCTTCCCTAGCGTCCACACCTCCAATGGTGGGCGGCCCAGCTGCCCGTGCTCTCCGGCGTCTATGCACCTCCACTAGAGTCCATGCTCCTCCACAGCTTCCCCTACACCTGATAGGTTTGGATCCACCACTGCTGCTTCTCGCTGATTGCTGCTCCATCACCTGCTCCTGATGCTTTACCCAATGTGCATTGCCTTGGTTTGTCAATGCTTGTGTGCCTATTAGCGTAAATGCTCATTGCATGCTTGGCAAATTGGTAAGGTATAGCAATATTTCTCTTTTTGCTATTGCTGCAATCTGAATCAATTTGTTATATAGAATCATAAGTTCCTCAGAAATTAATGCCTACTCACATGTCTTATTGCTTCATGACTAAATTGAAGTCTCACTTACTGTCATTGAACCGCAGTACTTGTTTACACTGAAATTTGGAAGAAGGGTCTCAGCGGCTCGAGAGCTCCCAAAATCATGTCAGCAGGAGATCAATCGTGTGCAGATCGGGAATAGCTGATTCGGATGCAAGGGCTAGAATCGGCTTTCTTCAAATAACGCGAGCAGATAACGACGGAGGCTACGTTCTGCGCCAGGACGAGACATGTTGGACTCTACGAAAAGGGAAAGATGAGAGTCCAAGTTACCTTAGATTAGGAATTCTTTAAGGTTAAAAATTGTGTTGAGTCGTGCTTAGACAGGAGTCATACGCAGGTCCCAGGTATAAATATCAAACCCCGGCCATTGTAAAAAAATAACCAATCAATCAAATACAAGTCAATTACTTTTTTGGCTCCAGCCACCCCTTAGGAGTAGGAGTAGAGTAGATCTCGGCGAGTTCTTCAGCAAGTATGGCTACATTGATCCGGTCGACCTCCACTGCTTGTTGTAAGTATCGTCATAGTTTATACCTCTATTCGTATAGCTGCATCGATCCGGTCGACCCCCACTGTGACTCTCGTATAGGCTAGTTATCGACTCTTAACTAGTTCAAGTATGGCCTGTGTGATTCTGCCTCACACCCCACTGCTTGAACTAGATCAAGGTCAAGTTATCGGCTCTACCTTTGAATGGCAGTCTTTGGTAGATTCATTAAGTTACCGATATTGCTCATTGCTTTCAATTGTTCATCTAATTACAGCAATATCACTCTACCCGATTGAGATTGATCTAGATCGGCCTTCTACCTTATTTAACCCATCCTTTGCTAGTCTAAAACTGACCTAATCTATATCTTAAACGATGAGTTATATTTTTATCGGCTGTTTTATATCAATCTTAATCGTGCATAGTCTGCGGTTAAGGCATGTTCAATCTTGAGTAGATCTATTGGTTAGCGAGAACCGTTCCATGGCCTGTTATCATGGCCTGTGGGATTCTGCCTCTCACCCCACTGTTAGCACCGTGGAGTGGGGATCGTTAGTTGATAGATCCATTCCTGAGAAGGCATGACCTTAACTATGCGCTATGCCTGAATCGGCTATTTAGCCGATATCGAATGCTTTCATGAACAGTTCACATCACGAGATCATTGAAGTAGAGATAAGTTGAAAGATATGTTAGCCCCATGATCTTATTATTGTATTACGGCCTACATGATTCTGCCTCATGCCCCACTGATATTAGTAATGAGTTAGGGTCGTCGAGTCTATTGTTGTTTCTATGGCCTACATGATTCTTCCTCATGCCCCAGTGGTCATAGTGATAGATGAGATCTAACATGTTCATTAGATTTATCTTTATTAAATGGTTAAGTGGTGTTGAATTGTTTCTTTATATAAAAAGGGGTTCGGTTACTTGTAATCATTGGCTCAGTTTAAACCAATCATCATCGACATCTTATTGCCATTGATTAAATTATTGCTCGAATTATATCTATCTTGGATGATAACCGATCCTTCTTACACAACCCAATGAGCTTTAACCGATTTATTCTGATGAATATGCTGGGATCGACTATTTAGTCGATCTCCTCTCATATCGGCTCTCAGAGCCGCACATTCGGGACTGTCCGACAACACTGGCATGTTTCGCCCTTAATTACTGATAAAATTTCTCTCCTTGTCAATTGTAGGGTCAAAATGACTAGCATGTCTTGGGAGGATTGCGCAGGATGGACCACCCTTGCGCTGAAGCTAGGCGGATCTGCTCCATTGAGCGGACCCTTCTGGCTTGCTGCGTGTGTCCTCGGCACAGGACAAAATTCTGGGTCGACACACATTTCTAGCACGCCCAGTGGGACCCCACAATCGTCATGGTGGTTCATAACAACGACAACACCCTTATGGTACATTATGAAGACCTACCTAATGAAGATAAGGATACCATCAATAAAGCTACAGAAGAATTTCAGAAGAAGTGTTTGCTGTCCTACACCAAGACACGTGATAGTACCATTATTCGGAAATTTCCACTACCAAGAGTTCTACTTCACGGACAGACAGATGCAGTCGAAGCTGAAGACATGCGTTTCTTTGCGGAAGCCATAGACAAATCTGTTCGGGATGCTTTATAAAGACGCAATGAAGCTTTCATTAACGCATTTCACAACGCCATGAAAGGGGCGATCCATGGAATTCCAATTGGTCAGGTTGGATCAACTTGTTACAACATTCTAGATCTGTCGACCCAAGGGACTAATCAAGTCGGTACCAGCCATCAAGGAGCAGCACCAGCTAGCAATAATGACGTCCAAGCACTTCAAGGTTCATCTGAACAAACTCAAGATACTACTACAAATCAGACACAGTACAGTACGGGACCATCGATACAGCATGTGCAACAGCCGGTGGGGCAGAATCAGAACTAGATGATTAATTTCGGCACATCAGGCCACATACAATCGTTGGCTCAGAAAATAGCACCATCGATTCAAATGATCCGTAGAGATATAGATCCTCATGTCTACAATCAGAGGCTCTAGGCAGCAAGCCAGCAGAGGATCCAGCAGATTGAGATTCCACAAGGGTATCACTATGGCACGGATTATAACACTCTTCACATGATACCAAATCCAGGATATCAGGGCACACGAGATTTCAATCCATAGATGGGTCAGCAAGTACCAAGAACTCCAAATCCGTAAGCTAACGAGTTGCTGCTGAAGGTAACCGAGATGATGAAGAATCAGTTCGGTCTTAAGCTAAAAGGACTGACCTTTTCGTACAAACGCCCATATCCAGAGTGGTATGATTTGGTCACTCTTCCTACAAATTATAGGCTCCTAGAGTTTGCCAAGTTCACTGGTCAAGACAGTACAAGCACGATAGAGCATGTCAGTCGGTATCTTACACAATTGGGCGAAGCATCAGTTGAGGATGCCCATCGAGTTCGTTTCTTCTCCTTATCCCTATCATGGCCAACTTTTACTTGGTTTTCGTCCCTACCGGTCAACTCCATTGCCAACTGGGCTAACCTAGAGAAGAAGTTTCATATATATTTTTACACTAGGATAGGAGAAAAGAAGATAACCGATTTGACAACCATGAGATAGAGGACTAATGAATCGGGCACTGAGTTTCTTCTGAGATTCCGAGAAACTAGGAACTTGTGTTTCTCATTGAGCTTGGCCGATGATCAGCTAGCTGCTTTAGCCATCCAAGGAATGCTGTCAATGTGGAAAGAAAAGCTGCTAGGACAAGAATTTGACAACTACGTTCAATTGGCTCAATGAGTAACAGCACTCAATAGCCAATTCCAGAGTATACGTAGAGATACCCGATTCTAGAAGAATACCACAGTAGCCGAAGCTTATAATCCATATTCGATTGACGACAACTATGAAGATGAAGAGGAAGAGGTTGCTGTAGCTGAATGGAATTGGGGCAAGAAGACGGTAATGGTGCTGAATCCTTGGGGAAGAGGAGTCAAAGAGAGCTATGACTTCAATGTCACAAAATCAGACAAGCTCTTTGATTTCTTACTTGAGAAGGGCCAGATCAAATTGCCAAACAATCATGTCCTGTTGCCCCCTGAACAATTGAAGAATAAGAAGTTCTGCAAGTTCCATAATGCTACTTCTCATTCCACTAATGAGTGCAGGATTTTCCAGCAACATATACAGAGGGCTATTCAGCAAGGGAGGCTCAAGTTCGATACGCCTCGAAAGTTGAAAGTTGATGATAATCCTTTCCCAGGAGATCAAAATATGGTTGATGTCGGGATATTCAAAGGAAAAACTAAGGTCCTCACATCGGCCAAATCAAGAGAAGCTGGAACAGCTGATCCCAAGATGCAAATATCGGCTGATGAATATAGAGAGATTAGAAAACATCGTGATCAGCAAAAGAGCCGATATGAACAGGGGGAAACGTCAAAGGATGGAGTGACAAGGCCGCGAGTTACATCTCGAATCTTGTTGAATAAATGGCAGCGGTAGAAGGAAAAGAATTATCAGCGATGGTTAGAGGATCAAGAATACCAGCGTCAACTAGAAGAAGAGGGGTATGAAAGGAGACAAGCTGAATTGCACTGGGATTGTCCTTTCTTCAGATACTGCTAGAACGAAGGTTTGAAATTGCCTACAAGACATAATTGCCTAGAATGCAGCAATTAGTATTGGGGATTTAGGTAATCTCAAATCAACCGCCGATCTATCCATGCCTAGGATGCACATCATTATAATAACACAGATCGGCGCTTAAAAAATAAAAGTGTTCATGATCAGCTGGGAGAAGGAGTCGTTGACCAAGACTGGGCCGATCATGAAGAAGAAAGCAACAAGGAGGAATACATTTGGCAGGAAAGCCAGTGGCGCCCTGGAGGATTGATAAGAAGCCAGAAGAGAAGGGTACAATGCCTAAGGAATAGAGAGTTAGGACAGGCTCAAGCATCCGGTAAACCTCAAGTGTGGTGTGCAAGGCAAACAGCCGATAGAGGGCAACCATCGGCTAATATCCAAATGGCTTTTCTGTTGCCATCAGAGTTCAGAGCTCCGGTAAATCAAGAAGTTTATTTGGATTTCGATGAATCGGAGTATGAAGGGATAGTTGCCAAGTTGACAGTCGTGCAGCAAGCGATATTTGATAGACCAATCTTGTTGATGGAAAGTGATAGATGAGATCTAACATGTTCATTAGATTTATCTTTATTAAATGGTTAAGTGGTGTTGAATTGTTTGTTTATATAAAAAGGGGTTCGGTTACTTGTAATCATTGGCTCAGTTTAAACCAATCATCATCGACATCTTATTGCCATTGATTAAATTATTGCTCAAATTATATCTATCTTGGATGATAACCGATCCTTCTTACACAACCCCATGAGCTTTAACCGATTTATTCTGATGAATATGCCGGGATCGACTATTTAGTTGATCTCCTCTCATATCGGCTCTCAGAGCCGCACATTCGGGACTGTCTGGCAACACCGGCATGTTCCGCCCTTAATTACTGATAAAATTTCTCTCCTTGTCAATTGCAGGGTCAAATGGACTGGCACGTCTCGGGAGGATTGCGCGGGATCAACCACCCTTGCGCTGAAGCTAGGCGGATCTGCTCCATCGAGCGGACCCTTCCGGCTTGCTGCGTGTGTCCTCGGCACAGGACGAAATTCTGTGTCGACAGTACTTTACCACTAAACCATTGTTTCATGATACAATGGAACTGTGATCTGCGCATCTCAATTTTGTCTTGTACATGCATTTCAAGTGAAATTGGATTAGTTTGATACTAAAGTTGTTCTGGAAAGTTAAGCTTAATTCTCACCATATTACTTTGTTCTACACAAATACACCTACTGTCGATAGTCCTCTCCTTTGTATCGTAAAATGGTGCTTTGTCCGAGACTCATGTTACTGCTTTGCTGCCTGCTTGAACAATTGCCCCACTGGTACCTACTTAGTATCAAATTTTGAAATGCTAATAAGGTCTCCATATGTTTAGACAAATTTAGTTTTACCTTCTGTTCCTGTTTAGACTGCTTCTACTAAGCACAGCACAATGATATCTCATTTAAACTGGGAATTATGATGTGCTGGTTGTGACATGTTTGCAGGACCTACAATAGTTTTGCCAATTTAGTGGTATCACAAAAGCCGCCTTCTATCTTTTTTTTGGACTTTATATACAGCAGGGGAGACCCCCACCTGCCTTCTATCTATCACTTGCAATATGTCATATAATACTTTCTCTTATTACCTTTTGGTCTATTAATAAATTATCTTAGAGTAGTGTAGGATATGCAATCTTTTAATTTTCACTCTCATGATTGACTGGATATACAATAATTGTGATTCTCAGATTTTTTTCCCTGCTTTCTAGTCTATCTGTATGGCTTTGTATATGAAACTTCACCAGTTCATGATATGAAATTACAATCCTTGTTTCATTGTTAGTGCTAGTTTAAGCTATGTGTTGCTAAATTGAACAAGCTATGCAGGTACATTGTTAGTGCTAGTTTAGTTTTGTGGGTGCATGTGTTCATATACCGAGCAGTCTTGTTCAGAGCTGAGTTTCTATCTTGTTTCTATTTGTCATGGTAAACATTGATATTGGTGCTACATAGACAGCAGTACCATTATTTTGATATTTGTTATTTTCCTGCTAGCTAAGACAGTTGAGTCACTGTCATCATAATACAAACAACAGTTGATGTTTGTATTAGTGTCCTGCTATTTTTGTTAGAATACATCATAATACAACTGGTGTACAAATGTAATTTGTTCTTTAATGTGAAATCATAGGCTGTTGCCATACAGTAACGTACTTGCTTTTATTGCATCTAGTATTATATACGAGGATTTGCTCCCTTAGTCTTCTTGAAAAGAAAAGGAATGGATATTAAAGGATTAGTAGCTCTTAGTCAGTAGGGGTAAATCTGTAATGAATTTGTTAATTTTTATTTTATTAGTTCCTGTACAGAACCCAAAAGTTATGGAACTATAACAGCCTTCCATGAATCCACCCACTGTTCTAATAACAAACGAGATCATTTGATACTCATGTAAAGCCCAAACATGTACATCACTGCTCAATGGTGCAGCTCTTAGGGACTAGCACAATGTCACAACAAAGCCTGCATCTTTTGAAAGTTAATCTCAATAAACCTGGGCGATGTTGCAGTTGCTGAGAAAAACTGACACTATTTCTCTTATCTTCGCTGCATTTACCTTTAGTCCATTTCTTTGATGTTCAGTTAGAACCTTTCGGGCTTTCAGAAAGTGGTAAGCTTTAGTCCCTCTGATCCAAGATACGTCGTTTTAGTACCTGTGTCATGAAACAATTTTAACTTCGGCCATCAGTAAAAACTACTTTTCATGATATTCTTTTATTTAAATGCATTTCACCCTGGAGACCGTGCCAATGAATTTTATTTGGGGCCTTGCCCCTATCAGTTAACTGAAATTAGAGAATATTTCAGTGAACAGCTTGAGCTAGTTGGATTCAAATCCAATGTGCCACTTTCTTCAACATTTAGCACCTCCTCACTCTATCTTAAAACAAATCGGCACTGATGAGCTCCACTCCCTGCCTTGTTGACTGAAACATTTAGCACCTCCTCACTCTATCTTCAAACAAATTTGTATAAGGACAAGGGGCTGCAGCTCACTTTGTTTTTTGTACTGCTGGTTGTTCTGCCTTCTATCTACTGTTACTGGTCGTATACTTGGACTGCTACACTTACTGGTCCTGCTACTTGCTGGCTGCTCCTACTTCTACTTGCTACTTCCTACTGCTGCTCTTCTTTCAGTGATGCTCCTGCTACTACTCCTAAGTGGCTGCTGCTCTTACTCTACTACTACCACTCTACTGCTACACTTACTCTACTCTACAACTTTCTACTTACTACTACTATTTGCTACTTCTAGCTACTAATTGTTGGCTGCTGTTGCCTTTTTTACCAAATCTCCTAGGACTCACCCAGGACTTGTTGTCCTATCTTTTGCCATCAGCTGCTGCACTATGTTTGCTAAGCAGCTGTTGGTTTTTTTTACCAAATCTCCTATTTCCTCTCCTCTCATTTGTTTTGCCGATGATGAAATTGTGCAAGTCCATACATTATATGGAATATGAGCTGATTATCAAGAACTTGTGAGGAACATGGCATCATTAGCAGCCGCCCCTACATTATGTTCTTCTCTCTTCTCTGTTATGATGCCTTGATGCTCCAAGTTCAAGATCAGATGATGATTGACATGTTTCTGAGGCCTCTACTACTACTACTACTCGTTTTTTTGATATATTGTTATTTTATAGGACTACATTGGTTCATAGACCTTTTTGATTTCTTATACCTTCTCGCGTACCGAAAGCACACTTTCTTGCATCTATTAGAACAAAGCGCGAAATAATGTTACAGACACCAGACAGTGCAGCCCGATGCCCCGAGCATGATGAGCAGCCAACCTATGAGGAGCAAGCACTAGAGAATCAACTTACTCAGAAGCTGTTGGATAACAAGTTAGAAAATGATCTAGAAGTGATGCTTACTCAGGAGCAGTGTGACGAGGAGGAAGGGGGAGCAGAAGGAAGAGTAGGAGAGGCTGCTGAAGGCGAAGAAGTTGATAATGATGATGATGAGGAGGACTTAGAAGAGGGATATGTAAGTCCCGAGGATCCTTTCCCACATGAAGCCAGAAGGAGGCCAACGGAGGAAGATTTGGACAAGGATTTTGACCCGAACGAGGAGGTAGGGAAAAAGCATTAGCTTGTAAATTTTGCAAAAGCTTTGGATGTGTTACCTCTGCTAACACTTTGACCTATCGTATATACAGGTCCCCCATGAAACTCAGAAAAGACAACATCGACATCCGTGACATCTCGCTGGACAAGACAGAGTAGAGGAAAGGAGAGAAGAGGCAACAGCCACAGAGATGGACATTGAGGCATCTGCTCCACCACCTAAAGACACAACCACGACTACCAAGCCTAAGAGGAAACGAGGGGATAGAAAAGCAAATCAATATCCAAATAAGGCATGCTATGTGATAACGGAGGTCGGGCCAGCAGGGGAGATCCTTGAGCCGAAGGAATTCAGAGGACGATTCCATAATGCGATCGGGGCCCTAGTAAGAGATAAACTGAACCCAGCAATCCCTAACTAGAAAGAGGTACCAGATGTGGCAGAACCTCCTAAGAAATCGGGCCCACGTGCACCTATCGATGTCTCAACAGACCTCAGATAGCGTACACAAGTTCTCAACAACTTAACACATCTGTCGGGTGTCCTCGGGAAACCCGAATCATCCACGAATCTTTTCCAAATAGGATCCCAATCACAGTCATTGCAGATTACAACAGTTTTCAATATACATACCAGAGATTATAAAGCGGAAGACTTAAGTTTTAATATTACAAACCAGTTGTTTCAAACTTACAAAACCATAAGTGTCATACAACCATAGTAGCGGGATAATATTATATTAACATTATTTATTTCACACAAACTAGTGCCTTGTCCAAAGGCCATTCATCATTCCTCATCGTCATCGACTTCAAACACTGACATGCAGCAGGGACCAAAACAAGCCTGCGCATGCGACTCACCTGCAACAAGGGTTAACAAACCCTGAGTACAAAAGTACTCAACAAGACTGACCCGACCAAAAAGGGTGAAGGTCTTAGGGATGCAGGTGTTGGGTCAAGGTAAGGATGTAGAAAGATTCAAAAGTTCTTTGCCAAAAGCTTACTATTCTTGATCCTAATTTCAAGTTTTACCCCTAAGTACTTTAGTTCAATATCTCAAACTAAGTGTTCATATCCCATGTTTCAATCCTTCTCATTCCATTCCTTTTCTCAAGTTTTAGTAATTCACCAGTCCTACAATGCTTCTGTAATGAATCGAGTCTCCATATCCGCAGAGCACCGGCAATACGAATTGATTCAAGTCCCAGCTGGGGATTCCTTATCACACGACATATGTAGAACTTAATCTTGCATATATCAACCTCGCTACCGGATCCTCCCGTACTAAGCCGTCTCCACGCCACCCGAGAGCACAGCACGCCTCAAATCCGGCCACATTCAAGCCACGAGGGTACACGCTACTCCCGCCATCTCACCACTCCCAGTGCGTGGGCATTCATCTTAGTATCGAATTAGCCGAAGTAGGCTTACCGGAGTATGTGACCAGTACTACAAAGTGTCTCGTTCAGAAGATCCACAATGAGTGGCCTTTAAGCGACATAGTCGGCAACATTACCCAACATTCAAGATAAGCCACCCGACTAGTCTCTAGTTCATTCTATCTTCTTTCTTTCTTTCTTTCTTTGGCCAGTATGCCATCTTTGATTGTATCGAAACTTTTACTTTGAAAACCTACCATAAAGCATACTAAGCATTCTATGCCTTTGTAAATGAAATCATCTTCAAGGATGGTAAACAAATAACAAGGTAGGCAATGCATCAAGTAGGCAACATTTGAAGTAAATCAACTTAATGCAATAAGTAACATAGGTGATAAACTTTTCAAAGTAAACAAGGTAATGGTTTTAATGCATAAACCGGGGCTTGCCTTCGTTGACGATCTCAGGTTCCGAATCAGCACCACTATTATCGAATCCCGTGACAACCGGGGATGCTTCCAGAACTTGCTCAACTAGAATCGGTTCACTCTCGGATTCTACACGAAATAACAGCATATGCTTCAACATGATGATAATGTAAACATGATGCTTTCATGGTGCATGAAATATAACAACACCTTGAATACAACTTTCCTTCATGGTACAGTTACAAGCCAAACTAACCAAACCATATTCGTAACAGATGTGACCACGTCAGCACCGACCACTTCGGTGAGCTCTCCGACCACTTCGGCGAACTCTCCGACCACTACGGTGAATTCTCCGACCACTACGGTGAACTCTCCGACCACTACGGCGAATTCTCCGACCACTACGGTGAATTCTCCGACCACTACTCTTGAAACCCTACTGGTCACAAAACATGATCAAAACAAGATCAAACACTAATCAAACACTTAGGGTTTGCTTTTATTTATTTTTGAATCAATTTGAAAATAAGCCCAAAATAAACTTGTCCCAAATGACCTCAAAATTTTATGTAAACTTCCTCATGACAAATTAGTGTACCAAAACAAATTTTCAAAGATTCAACACTATTCAAAATCAGAAAATATAAAATTTCACTGTTCTTCTCCTTCCTTCTCACTGACAGCCCGACCCCACCCGTCAGTGACACATACATGTCACGGCGGCGCTGCCATCACTGGCCGGCCCCAAAATGCGTCAACGGTGATGCTCCGGCAAGGCAGACCTCACCCAAATAATCTACACACCCCTACGAACCCATCCCCGTCCTTGGAATAGCAGAAGGTGCACTAGAGAAGACTCCACGCCGGCCATGGCGGCTCGAGCATGTCGGCTCACGGCATAACCCCGGCAAGAATGCGGTAGAGTCAAAAGCGAAGTGCACATCACGTTCAGTAGCTCACCACGGTCACGCCGGTGGGCTTGGTGAAGGCGGAGACGGTCTGCAATGGCCTGGCCACATCGACGCGATGGTGGCGGAGCTTTGGCCGGGCTCGGGGAAGAAGCTGTTGCGCCGGGCGACTCCGTGCAACTCAAGCGGCGTGAGCAAGTAGTAGAGAAGTGCAAGACTAAGGCGATCGCTTTGGCATAGCTGGGCACGAGGGAAGCAGCTCGACGGTGGCAAATTTTGCGAGCGCAGTGAGGTCGTCGGCGGCGAGCAGAGGCAGGAAAAGAGGAGAGGGACGACGACGGTACGGCTATTTATAGCTGGGAGGAGCTCGTCTAGCTTCGACAGCACACGACGAAGATGCCACGGTGATGATGACGTGCCAGGGCGCGAGGAAGCGGCGCAAAACGCTCAGCGGCGGCAGCGGCATGGCGCCGGCGGTAAGCAGTGATGTAAATCTTGATTTTTGAATTATTTATAGAACTGCCACTGGGTCTATTTTTTCAAATTACTCCCAAATTTTCTAAAGAAGTTGAAAATCTCCAAAAATGAAAGTTGCTCAACTTTTTTAAACTCTACAACTTTGCTTCAAGGAACATTTTCAAATTCTGCCTCCATTTTGAAATTTGAATTTGGGGTGCATTTGAGTATTTGAATCATTTCAAAATTACTCCAAATTTTATATGTAAACTTGAAAAACTTTCAATACCAAAGTTGATAATATAATCTTCAACTTTGCTTTTTGCCTCAACCCCAAATTCCACATGGATTTTGAATTAGACAAAAGGGGCAAAAAGGACTTTTGTGATTTGAATTTGAATTCAAATTTGATTTGTCTTCCTTTTACTTAAATTTTGATTTTTGACCAGTAACATGGCCCATTAGGGTTATTTGAGTCAAATGACATATGACCTCACATGATCACATGAATTTTGACCCTTGTAGTCATGATCTTTATTTAGGATTTTGAATCACATCACATGAAATAACAACATTATGAAATAAACCTTATTTAGTGAATGCATTCAAAATTTTCTACTCTATGAATGCTTTCCAATGCATATGATGACATGTCAAATTTTAGTGCTAGGTCGAAACACCAAAGGTGTTACAACCCTTCCCCCTTAAAGAAATCTCGTCCCGAGATTTAAAACTAAGGATTAAGTAATAGAAAAGGAAATGTGTCAAACTAACACATCATAACTTTATTCAAAGACTAGTGAGGGGTTTTTCCATTCTTTTGACAAAAGAAACAAGTTACAATATAGACAAGGTATTGCAACTAGAGAGAAGCAAAGAAGTCAGGAAAGTTTTCTTCTATGTAATCCTCGGACTCCCAAGTGGCTTCTTCTTCAGTGTGCTGGTTCCATTGTACTTTGTAGAACTTGATTGTACGCCTTCGAGTGATTCGATCTTTCTGATCTAAGACTCTAATGGGGTACTCGACATAAGTCAAATCAGGTGCTAGTTCTGCATCACCAAAATCAATCACTTGGTCAGGTACTTGAAGACACTTCTTCAACTGGGATACATGGAAAATATCATGCACAGCTGACATGTGATCTGGTAGCTTGACGCGATAGGCGACTGGTCCACATCTTTGTTGGATTTGAAACAGACCGACATAACGGGGCGCCAACTTTCCCTGAATCCCAAAACGATGAACTCCTTTCATTGGCGATACCTTGAGGTAGACATGATCTTCCACTATGAATTCTAGAGGTCGCCTCCTCTTATCAGCATAGCTTTTCTATCGGGATTGAGCTACCTTCATGTTAGCTTGTATGAGTTTAACTTTCTCTTCTGCTTCCTTGACCACATCCGGTCCAAAGAACCAACGTTCTCCAACATCTGACCAATGTAAAGGTGTCTGGCATCTACGACCATACAATGCTTTAAATGGTGCCATTTTAATGCTCTCTTGATAGCTATTGTTATATGAGAATTCAGCTAAGGGAAGGCATTCATCCCACATAGCACCATAGGAGAGAACACATGCTCTTAACATATCTTCAAGAATTTGATTTACTCTTTCCATCTGTCCATCTGTTTGCGGATGATAAGCAGAACTACGGATAAGTTTAGTTCCCAAAGACTCATGTAGACTTTTCCAAAACTTGGATATGAACAATGACCCTCTGTTAGAGACAATGGTCTTGGGTGCCCCATGCAGACTGAAGATTCTATCCAGATAAAGCTTTGCATACTGCTCCGCTCAATATTTATCTCTGACTAGTAAGAAATGAGCTATCTTAGTTAGGCGATCAACAATAACCCATATTGAATTGTAGCCTACAGATGTCCTAGGCAACCCTACTATGAAGTCCATACAGATATCTTCCCACTTCCAGGATGGAACTGGCAAGGAATGTAATGGACCTACAGTCTTCATATGAATCGCTTTGACTCTCTGACAAGTATCACATTTGACCACATATTGAGCTATTTCTATTTTCATTTTGGTCCACCAATATCTCATTCTCAGATCATGATACATTTTGTTGCTACCTGGATGAATAGAGTATCTTGTAGAATGAGCTTCATCAAGAATCTGCTTTCGCAGCTCCGGATGTTTGGGTACTACCAATCTATCCTTGAACCATACGACATCTGATTCATCAATCTTGAAACATGTTGACCTTCTAGATCTGACTTTATCCTTGATATGGGCTATGCCCTTACTTTTCTGTTGAGCAGTAATGATCTGATCTTTGATAGTGGGCTCAACTGCAATATTGAACAGGGAAGCTTGTTCTATGATTTGTAAATTCAGATGCTCCATCTCTTGACACAATGTTCATTGCATATGTTCTACAATCAGGCAATGACAATGACTCTTGCGACTCAGGGCATCGACAACCACATTAGCCTTGCCCGGATGATAATGCACTTCTAAGTCATAATCTTTGATAAGCTCTAACCATCTTCTTTGCCTCATATTCAGCTCTGACTGAGTGAAGATATATTTCAAACTTTTGTGATCCGTATAGATATGACAGATATTGCCCAATAAATAATGTCGCCAAACCTTTAGTGCATGAACAACAGCGGCTAATTCAAGATCATGGGTGGGATAATGTTCTTCATGCTTCTTGAGTTGTCTGGAAGCATATGCTATGACTCTGCCTTCTTGCATAAGAACACAACCAATACCAATTCCAAACGCATCACAATAGATATCAAACGGTCTCTCGATATCAGGTTGTGCTAATACTGGTGTAGTTGTTAACAACTTCTTTAATGTTTGAAAGGCCTTCTCACATTCTATTGACCATACAAACTTAGTTTGATTTTTCAGCAATCTAGTAATTGACTTCGCAATTCTAGAGAAGTCAGGGATGAACCGACGGTAATAACCTGCCAACCCCAGAAAACTATGAACTTGATGAACAGTGGTAGGTGCTTTCCAGTTAAGAACTTCTTCTACCTTGCTCGGATCAACAGCTATACCTTCAGCAGATAACACATGACCTAGAAATTGTACTTCCTCTAACCAGAATTCACATTTGCTAAATTTGGCATATAATTGGTGATCTCTTAATCATTGTAGAACAATGCGGAGATGTTCCGCATGTTCTTCTTTGCTCTTAGAATAGATAAGAATGTCATCAATGAATACCACTACAAACTTATCCAACTCGGGCATGAAAACTGAGTTCATCAGGTACATGAAATGAGCCGGGGCATTGGTCAGCCCAAAAGACATGACTAAATACTCATATAGACCATATCAGGTAGTAAACGCTGTCTTCGGCACATCTTCTTGTCTGATCTTAATCTGGTGATAGCCTGATCTCAAGTCTATCTTCGAGAACACCTTAGCTCCCGCAAGTTGATCAAAAAGCAAATCAATTTGGGGTAAGGGGTATTTGTTCTTTATGGTGACTTCATTTAACGGCCGATAGTCAACACATAACCTTAAGGTTTGGTCCTTTTTCTTCACGAAGATAGCAGGGCATCCCCAAGGTGATGAACTGGGTTGAATGAAACCCTTGTCTAACAACTCTTGTAGTTGCATTTTTAATTCTGCTATTCTTTGGGTGGCATCCTATATGCTCTTCTGGACATAGGTGCCGTTCCTGGTTTCAGGTCAATTCTAAACTCCACATCTCGGTCTGGTGGCAGTCCAGGCAGATCATTGGGAAAAACATCCATAAATTCACATACCACATGAATGTTCTCAGCTTCTTCAACCGTAGTTGCACAGACTGTTCTAACTGTACTCTTAGGAAAGGGAAGTTGGGTTTTGCTGCCAGGTACATTTACTTTTATGGTTCTACGCAGGACATCTATGACAACCTCGTGTTGAGTTAACCAATTCATACCAAGGATCACATCTATATCTTGATCCTTTAACATCAACATGCTAGTAGGGAACTCATGTCCTCCCAAATCAATAGGTACATGCTGAACTATCTCCCTTGTACAGAGTCGTCCCCCGGGCGACTGTATACGATATGGTTCTTTTGTTTCCCCAATAGTTATCCCATATTTCACCACAAATGTACGATTGATGAATGTATGGGATGCACCGAAATCAAATAAGGTAATTGCAGGGTGCTTAGCAATGGGAAACATACCAATCATTACTGGTTCTCCTTCTGGAATAGATTCCACCTGAGTATAGAAGACCCTTCCAGATTTCTTCTCAGCCTGACCTTTCTGACTATTCTGAGCATTGCCCTTGTACTGATTCTGAGCTTGAGTAACAGGGGCTTTGGGTGCATCAGGATTGTTCTTCCTAGGATACGTACATTCTTGGGAAAAGTGTCCAAGTTTACCACAATTATAGCATGGATAATTGTGATTCTGGGGAGTAGCATTGCGGTTTGCATTATTTGTATTGTTTTGCTGCTGCGGCGCTTGATGAGTATAAGGCGTATTAGTTGCAGGGTGAATAAAGATTTGCTGCCTGCTTTGGCTTTGTTGTGGGCAGAATGGTGCACGGCCATGATTCTGAGGATGGTAGACCACCTTTTGACGCTTTCCACTCGACGATCCGGAAGCAAATGCCCTCATTTTCTTCGCCTCCTTGTGTCGGCGGTAATTCTCCTCTGAAGCGATAGCAATGTTGACAGTCTCATGATAAGTTGCATTGCCACATGTTGCCATCATGGTCTAAAGTTTGGTGTTTAGGCCTCTCATGAAATGATTCTTCTTCTTCCTGTCAGTATTCACATACTCTATAGCATACTGCAACAGGTGATTGAAACGCCCAACATAGTGCATCACCGGGTGCTCCCCTTGCTTAAGAGCCAGGAACTCTTCTAACTTCATGGTCATCACACCATCTGGAATATAGTGTGCCCTGAAGGCATCCTTAAACTCCATCCAGGTGATTTGGTGACCAGCGGGCTGTACAGCTACCAAATTTGCCCACCAGGCACCAGCAGCTCCTCGGAGTTGCTGTGCCGCAAACCTTGGTTTCTGAATCTCGGTACAGCGAATCAGCTCAAACTTTTGCTCCATTGTCCGGAGCCAATCGTTAGCTTCTAAAGGCTCTTCTGCCTTAGAGAACACAGGCGGACGTGTGTCAGTAAAATCAATATAGGTTGTCTCATCATTTCCATTATTATGGCGGTCATGATTAGGGTGTGGTGTTTGCATAGATGAGTGCAATTATGGCATCTGCCATACTCGGAGGCATTGGTGGAGGATTTGGGACTTCATCATTGTCTTGCGAAGTACCAGCACCAGTTCGGGTGTTAATGCAAGGCATCTGTTAGAGAGACATGTTTATTTCCATTATTATTTTATTGAAAGCAGTTAAAAGGTTTCATGCTACAAAGGGTTTCTTATTTATGTTACATGTCTTGTATCCCACAAGACAACCCTGGTTTACTAGGAAAGAAGTAAAGGAACTATTACTACTCTGAGCTTTCAGTCATCGGCATCCGTGCCCATATCGGACGAAACCTCATCTTCATCGGAGAAGTACACTAACTCCTCGGGATCCTCCTCCTCTTCTTCATTCTTGACTTCACCTAGATCTACAATCATTTCTTCATCTGTAACTTCACCATCCCCATGAGGAGGATGAAGTTGAGCATACATCATGTGGACATTCTCATGAAGAATGGCATTGTCCATCTCCAGGTCTTCTACGTAGAACTCCAACTCATGGATGCGTTCATTGGCCGCATCCTCTCGTGTCCAGACTTCATTCCTCAACTCGGTATTCTTGGTGATGTCCCTTTCCATTTCCGCCAGCTTCTCTTGATCTTTAGCATGAGCTCGACGAAGAGTGTTGAGCTCTTGGTAAGGTTCTCAATGTTGGTGGGATTGCTTGAAGATCCTTCATCTCCTAGGGTCTTGGAACTTCCTTCACCAAGCTCACGGTTACGCGGTGCCAACTGGTGACGAGGGACTCCGTGAGGTCTAGTGGACTTGCGTGCGGTTATCTTGGTCTTTGCCATAGCCTGTAGAATTTAGGAGAGGACTATAAGGATAGCTTGAGGATAATGGAGGTTAGCAAGAATGGGATTGACATTACTTACCCAACCACTTTTAAGGGGAATTATTATGCTAGTTGTTTAAGCATGATGCATGAATCGATCTTACGAATCCGAGTACAAAAGATTTATACAATCAAAAGTACTAGATTTTTAATACATAGGACAAACCTAATCATATTATCCGCCACAAACTTTCAAATAAGATAGGATTGAGGCTAGATCAGAGGTAAGAAGAGAGAAATTTGGACTCAAAATATCCAGTTTAATTTCTTTGATCCAAATTAGTTTGAAGGTTTTCAAAAGCAACCTACAATGATCTTAGATAGGACCTGCTCTGATACCAGCTGTGGCAGAACCTCCTAAGAAATCGGGCCCACGTGCACCTATCGATGTTTCAACAGACCTCAGATAGCGTACACAAGTTCCCAACAACTTAACACATCTGTCGGGTGTCCTCGGGAAACCCGAATCATCCACGAATCTTTTCCAAACAGGATCCCAATCACAGTCATTGCAGATTACAACAGTTTTCAATATACATACCAGAGATTATAAAGCGGAAGACTTAAGTTTTGATATTACAAACCAGTTGTTTCAAACTTACAAAAACCATAAGTGTCATACAACCATAGTAGCGGGATAATATTACATTAACATTATTTATTTCACACAAACTAGTGCCTTGTCCAAAGGCCATTCATCATTCCTCATCGTCATTGACTTCAAACACTGACATGCAGCAGGGACCAAAACAAGCCTATGTATGCGACTCACCTGCAACAAGGGTTAACAAACCCTGAGTACAAAAGTACTCAACAAGACTGACCCAACTAGAAAGGGTGAAGGTCTTAGGGATGCAGGTGTTGGGTGAAGGTAAGGATGTAGAAAGATTCAAAAGTTCTTTGCCAAAAGCTTACTATTTCCTAATTTCAAGTTTTACCCCTAAGTACTTTAGTTCAATATCTCAAACTAAGTGTTCTTATCCCATGTTCCAATCCTTCTCATTCCATTCCTTTTCTCAAGTTTTAGTAATTCACCAGTCCTACATTGCTTCTGTAATGAATCGAGTCTCCATATCCGCGGAGCACTGGCAATTCGAATTGATTCAAGTCCCAGCTGGGGATTCCTTATCACACGACATATGTAGAACTTAATCTTGCATATATCAACCTCGCTACCGGATCCTCCCATACTAAGCCATCTCCATGCCACCCGAGAGCATAGCACACCTCAAATCCGGCCACATTCAAGCCATGAGGGTACACGCTACTCCCGCCATCTCACCACTCCCAGTGCGTGGGCATTCGTCTTAGTATCGGATTAGCCGAAGTAGGCTTACCAGAGTATGTGACCAGTACTACAAAGTGTCTCATTCAGAAGATCCACAATGAGTGGCCTTTAAGCGACATAGTCGGCAACATTACCCAACATTCAAGATAAGCCACCCGACTAGTCTCTAGTTCATTCTATCTTCTTTCTTTCTTTCTTTCTTTGGCCAGTATGCCATCTTTGATTGTATCAAAACTTTTACTTTGAAAACCTACCATAAAGCATACTAAGCATTCTATGCGTTTGTAAATGAAATCATCTTCAAGGATGGTAATCAAATAACAAGGTAGGCAATGCATCAAGTAGGCAACATTTGAAGTAAATCAACTTAATGCAATAAGTAACATAGGTGATAAACTTTTCAAAGTAAACATGGTAATGGTTTTAATGCATAAACTGGGGCTTGCCTTCATTGACGATCTCAGGTTCCAGATCAGCACCACTATTATCGAATCCCGTGACAACCGGGGATGCTTCCAGAACTTGCTCAACTAGAATCGGTTCACTCTCGGATTCTACACGAAATAACAGCATATGCTTCAACATGATGATAATGTAAACATGATGCTTTCATGGTGCATGAAATATAACAACACCTTGAATACAACTTTCCTTCATGGTACAGTTACAAGCCAGACTAACCAAACCATATTCGTAATGGATGTGACCACGTCAGCACCGACCACTTCGGCAAGCTCTCCGACCACTTCGACGAACTCTCCGACCACTACGGTGAACTCTCCGACCACTACGGTGAATTCTCAGACCACTACGGTGAACTCTCCGACCACTACGGCGAATTCTCCGACCACTACGGTGAATTCTCCGACCACTACTCTTGAAACCCTATTGGTCACAAAACATGATCAAAACAAGATCAAACACTAATCAAACACTTAGGGTTTGCTTTTATTTATTTTTGAATCAATTTGGAAATAAGCCCAAAATAAACTTGTCCCAAATGACCTCAAAATTTTATGTAAGCTTCCTCATGACAAATTAGTGTACCAAAACAAATTTCGAAAGATTCAGCACTATTCAAAATCAGAAAATATAAAATTTCACTGTTCTTCTCCTTCCTTCTCACTGACAGCCCGACCCCACCCGTCAGTGACCCATACATGTCACGGCGGCGCTGCCATCATCGGGTCGGCCCCAAAATGCGCTAACGGTGACGCTCGTGAAAGCGACCTCACCCAAATAATCTACACACCCCTATGAACCCATCCCCGTCCTTGGAATAGCAGAAGGTGCACTAGAGAAGACTCCACGCCGGCCATGGTGGCTCGAGCACGTCGGCTCACGGCGTAACCCCGGCAAGAATGCGGTAGAGTCAAAAGCGAAGTGCACATCATCACGTTCGATAGCTCACTACGGTCACGCCTGGGCTTGGTGAAGGCGGAGACGATGCTGAATGGCTTGGCCACGTCGAGGCGATGGTGGCGGAGCTTCGGCCGGGCTCGGGGAAGAAGCTGTTGCGCCAGGCGACTCCGGCCAACTCAAGCGGCGTGAGCAAGTTGTAGAGAAGCGCAAGACTGAGGCGATCGCTTTGGCATAGCTGGGCACGACGGAAGCGCACTCGGCGGTGGCAAATTTCGAGAACGCAGCGGAGGTCGTCGGCGTGAGCGAGAGGCGAGGAAAGAGGAGTGGGATGATGATTGAGACGGCTATTTATAGCGGGAGTAGCTCGTCTGCTTTCGACAAAGACACGCACGAAAGATGCTACGGCGATGATGATGTGCCACGGCGAGCGAGGAAGCTAAAGCACGCTTCAGCGGCGGCGGTAGCGTAGCGCGCCGGCGTAAGCGGTGATGTAAATCTTGATTTTTGAATTATTTACGTGAACTCCATTAGCGCCCTCGAGTCTATTTTTTCAAATTACTCCCAAATTTTCTAAAGTTGAAAATCTCCAAAAATGAAAGTTGCTCAACTTTTTTAAACTCTACAACTTTGCTTCAAGGAACATTTTCAAATTCTGCCTCCATTTTGAAATTTGAATTTGGGGTGCATTTGAGTATTTGAATCCTTTCAAAATTGCTCCAAATTTTATATGTAAACTTGAAAAACTTTGAATACCAAAGTTGATAATATAATCTTCAACTTTGCTTTTTGCCTCAACCCCAAATTCCACATGGATTTTGAATTAGACAAAAGGGGCAAAAAGGACTTTTGTGATTTGAATTTGAATTCAAATTTGATTTGTCTTCCTTTTATTTAAATTTTCATTTTTGACCAGTAACATGGCCCATTAGGGTTATTTGAGTCAAATGACATATGACCTCACATGATCACATGAATTTTGACCCTTGTAGTCATGATCTTTATTTAGGATTTTGAATCACATCACATGAAATAACAACATTATGAAATAAACCTTATTTAGTGAATGCATTCAAAATTTTCTACTCTATGAATGCTTTGCAATGCATATGATGACATGTCAAATTTTAGTCCTAGGTCGAAACACCAAAGGTATTACACCAGAGAACAAAAAGGATGAACTATGGGATAGGCAGCTGAAGCTCAATTTTAGATTTCGGGAAGGTAAGCACGAACTGGTAAAAAATGCTTTTAGGCTGATGGGATAGTCATTCCAACATTGGAGGTCGGAGCTCAATAAGAAGTATATCCAAAAGGGGTTAACTCCCTTCAACGAGTTCAGCAACATAACTCCTAGTCAATGGGAGGAGCTCGTGGCTCAGAAGACCTCACCGGAGGCATTGGAGCTCAGTGTCCGTAACACCGAGCTAGCGAAGAGGAACAAACACCACCACCATCTAGGTCCCGGTGGGTACTATGCCAAGGAAGAGTAGTTTAGGAAGATGGATGAAGAGGCCGCCGCTGCTGGGAATATCGATGTGACGAATTTGAAAGTACGCTCAAGGAATTGGATATATGCGAGGAGTATAGAATCATCCGGCGGTAATCTTAAGTTTGATAAGCCGGAGACCCAAGAGGCAGTATCAAGGATACTGAAATATGCTGAAGACAAGGAGAAGGGCTCATTCAATCCTTCCAAAGAGAGGGATGAGTTTAGCCTTGGCTTGGGAAACAAGGAGCACACAGGACGCACCAGGGGGCTAGGGAAAAGGATGACCTAGAAGCAAGGATTCGAAGTGGATAGGCACATCTATAAGAAACATGGCAGAGACCAGGAGACTAATCTTGAGCTCCAAGTGAAGGTTCTAGTTGCGAAGGCGCTGGAGGAGCAAGGACTGTCTACGGAGCCACAGATATTAATGACGCCGATGGGAGAACTGGCATTAGTTGGTAGCCCTCCGAAAGTTCCTAGCAGCCAAGGTTCCACTGCAGCCACAACCCCCGTCGATCGCATATGGGAACCAACTAGTTTTACCTTGGTGTTTCTTAGCGGTCGGCAGAACATTGTGATGGAGGTGGCAACAGGTGTGGCACATCCTTCCGGTGGCTTACACCACAATAATAAGATACCACCGGGCTACACTAGGGTCGAGGTGCATACCATGAAGCCTGAGTTCATGTAGTGGAGGATAGACTACACAACTCCTGAGGGGCTGGTGTTACTCGGAGACATTATGGGGCAGTTCATCCTCTAGCACAAATGGGACATTATATTGACTGCTTCTTCGCCGCATCCCCCTCTCCCAAATTTGGAATGAGTTGTTGAGGTCGGGGAGATATTTTCACCATCTCGTGACCACCACATTCCTGAGATGCCACATTCTTCCCCACCTCCTAGCGAGCATGTGCCTCATGAGATGCCACAACCTTCTCTAACTCGTACCGAGTAGGTGCATGATGAGATGCCATAGTCTTCTCAACAAGCACAGCTGATACATGAACAACGAGTGCCTCCTGAAGAAGGTGATGCACAAGATGATGAGGACGTGCCTGAATGGGAACTTCAAAAGAAGCATCCAATCACCATAAGGCCAGTTTATGTTCTGATGAAAGGCGTCTTGTCGGTGTCCAAGTGGTATTCCCATGACCAGTTCAAGCCTGAGAACCAAGTTAAAAAAGTCACATCATGGTGTTCTGAGGAGGCCGTCACTAGCAAATTCCACCAAACAGCAAAGCAGTATCCAAATGTTGATGCCATCAAATGGTCAAAGGATTGCTCGAAAACATATGAAAGAGGCAAGCCCTTCCTACCAAACATGGACATCCAGCGCCTACCACTTGGAATGAGAAGGTTCCATGATTGGTACTTGCGTGTTCTCCCAACGAGCATAGACCTCGTACTATATGGCTACCATACAACTTCGAGTAAGTTCAACTTTATACTTAAAGCTTTGTTCGATACATTTTATTCGATGCAAAAGAGCTTATCTAGTTCTATGATTAAATCCATGCAGCAACCACTGGATTTGTATAGGCGTTGATGTCGGGAGGAGCATGGCATGGGTCTTTGATTCAATAGATAGGGACCCGGTGACATACAAAGACTTCATATCGATTCTCAAGGTGTATACATATCGACAATCCTCATTAGCTTATATGTTTGTATACATACTTGTAACGTTCACTTTTGGATACTAACAAGTTGTATTTGCTAAAATAATTCGAATAGGGTATTTAGGTTCTATGTCACTAAACATCACGGAAGGCATGATTCAGCAAGGAAGGAAAAACTAGCTATAAAAACACTATGTGCAGTATGTGTAACTTACTTCTTTAGTACTCCATTACATGGCTGTCAAAAGCTTTACTTAACATTTTCATATGCAAAACACACAGTGCCCCAAGCAAAAGCCTAGGAGTGTACATTGTGGATACTATATATGTTCTATGATGAGTAACACCGGTGCCTATAGGAGTCACCCCTTAAGGGTAAGTTTGAACCTCTTCACCCGTAGTATAAAAACTTCGTGCATGGTATGAAATACTAAACTGAAACTTGTTCTCTTATAGTGGAAAGAAGAGAAAGAAATGAAAACAGACCCATACAAGGATGACCAACTCTTAGAGCTCATTGGCGACCTTTGCAACTTCATATTGGACTAGATTGTACACGTCAAAGGTGCCTACCATGACCGAGAGTCTGACTTAGGTAGAAATCCTCAGTACTAACACCTTCGTGAGACTGAAAGGCTAGCTCTAGGATGTTGATAACAATGTGTATGGAATTTGACATTGGTTTTACCTTGTGAATTATGTCTATTTAATGATGGATTGTATATATTCTTGTAAATTAGACTTGTAATTGTAGTTTATATAATACTCTTGTGCTTGTAGTCTAAGGGGTTCGGAACACTGGTCGCGGGGCATTCGGCAACACAAACGTGGTTCGGAACGTTGGTTGTGGGGCGTTTCGGCAACGCGAACACTGGATGGAATACACAGAAACAAACAGTGTTCTGGTCGAATTTGAATTGTAAATTTGAATTTTTTTCGTAGGAAAACGTACTGTAGGGGCGGTTCTATACTGAACCGCCCCAACAAACAGGTATTATAGGGACGGCTGGTACTACAGTCGCCCCTACAAATCAATTTGTAGGGGCGGCCTGAGAACCACCCCTACAAATACATGATTTGTAGAGACGGTTAGGTAGGGGCGGCTGGCCAAACCGCCCCTACAAAGGGTTATGAGCCGCCCTTAAAAAACGTTTCTATAGTAGTGATATGGGATCCAAATGTCAGGTTAATATAAGCGTAGAGTCAGCATGTCACGTCGTCATTTTAGGGCTACTTTGGAAGTGAAGGGAGACTAACCCAGGGAAGGAAAGCACCTGGGATGTATTTTGGTGGCAATCACCCACCAGGGCTTCAATTCCCTGTCATTGTTTGGGAACAAGGAGGCAGTGGATGAGCAAGCTTTGGCAGGGTAGGTGTGGTGATAGGAGCGCAGGGCGGCGAGCTGCAGAAGCACGTGTGGGCGAGGCACGCGTCGACTGCTGTGTCCAAGCGGTGCTCCCATTGGAGGCGGCGTTGCGGCTCGTGGGAGCAGGTGCCTGGGAAGCGCTCCTGGCCTATTGTCTCGTGGATTTGTCTCCCGTGGAAAACACAGGGAAGGGGACTGTGATCCCGCATCTTGTGAGCTTCCAAAGGTCACGGAAAATTGGCGCAGGGAGATCGCCCCGTAGGTTCCTCGCCCTAGGGAATCGCTGGGAACCGGGCGGGGATCTCGGCTTCCAAAGTAGCCCTTATAGGAAAAAAGAAGTTGAACACCTAAACGGCATTGTCATCCAAATTGTATGTGGGTCCATCGATTTAAAAGTGGTGTCTCACGTTGCGCATCTCTGTTTGTGGATCCCATTCTTGCAACCCGGCTGCTAAGCTCTGACTATTCCGGTACATGTCACTATTCCAATTCCAGATGATGCTTATCTAGCTTTCTTTTTGGACCATTTGGGATGAGTTTGTCGACGTGCAACACTTGCAAGACAAATTGTCAAAAATATACCGTACATAATCTTACTTGTTACACTAGTAGAGAACAAACTTTTGGTTTGCATCATTTTTTGTCTTTAGTCCCCGCCATATTTTGGCCTAGGACTAAAGAGAGGAATAGCCCCAGTTGGAGCCACCAACCAGGACTAAAGGTCCCCTAGTTCTATTTGGTGCCTCCAACTGGGACTAAAGGTCATCCTCTAGTCCTAATTGGAGCTACTAGCCGTGACTAAACCGTTAATCTTGGTTGGTGGCTCCAACCGGGACTATAATTCCACCTGTAGTCCAGGTTTAAACCATAAACCAAGACTACATGTCCCAGTCTATATACTTTCTCCTTCTTCCTCCCCTGGCCCGAGCCATTTGAAGTTCTCTACCTGCTTTGTGTTCTTGCTCGTGGAAGGAGTTCATGCTTGCGGGTTGGTGAAGACTTCATTCCTCCATCCATTCTTAGTTCTCTTCCTGCTTTGTGTTCTTGCTCGTGGAAGGAGTTCATGCTTGCGGGATTGGTGAAGACTTCATTCCTCCATCCATTCTTCGGTTCTAATGGTTGGCAACTTCATCCTCTCATGTTTCACAATAGCATGGCTCATTTCGTGGTCTAGAAATAGAGAAATTTGTGGTTTTTTAGATTGGGAATAATGGTGGATTTTTTTTATTTATATACCATTTGAGCTTGAAATCACTTGATAGTTTGAATATGAGGATGAAGAAAGCTTATAGTAGTTCATCAAAACTAGTATGCACCTTTCATTGCCTCATTTCATGGTTTAGAAATAGAGAAATTTAAGGTTTTTTACATTATAAAGAATGGTGGATTTTTTTTGGATTTAAACATCATTTGAGCTCAAACTCACTTGATAGTTTGCAAATGTAGAAGAAGAAAGCTTAAAGTAGCTGATCAAAATTAAACGAGTGTCCACCTTTCTTTCTAATGTATAGCTCATTAAATTTCATGGTTCACAAAATGAGAAATTTATAGTAGTTGATGAAAATGAGTATAGAGAGTCATAGATGGCGACTGCTTCTGGGTCCTCGGCCTTGTATGGGGTCCCTAATCGACTGAGGCCGGACCTCCCTCTTGTTGCGTGCGGCAAGTGTGGGCAGAAGACTATGTTGGAGTATAGGTTGAAGAAGAAGGGTCCCAACCAAGGGCGCATCTTCTACACATGTCTGGATCGCAATGTGAGTTATATTTTTGTCATTTTTTGTTATTGTTTGTAGCATTTTTGTGATGATTTTGATTAAAGTTCTGGATTTGGTGTTGTAATTTCAGTGGGATGGCACTGGATCATGTAACGGTTGGTACTGGGAGGAAGAGTATGTTGAGCACGTCCAAACATCTCTTGCAAAGGTGACTGAGGCGACTAATGAGAGTGCACCTATGTATGATGAGGCAGTGAATCAGCAGAAGAATGATCTATCTGTTTTAGTTGGAATTGGTCGCGAAATTCTTATTCTGCTAAAGTGCATTCTAGGTTTTGTTTGTTTAGTCCTATTTGGGATTGTCTACATTGTATCAAGGCTTTAATAAATTAATGTTTGAGAGTGAAACAGTTGTGTGGTATAGGATATTAAATTAATCATGTTGATTGATGGATATTTTGGATCTTTTAATTAACTACTAAGCATGCATGTTG